>JAULUF010000015.1:5467500-6067500 GCA_031834385.1 Semotilus atromaculatus | reverse complement strand
TATCTTTCTTTCTTTCTTTCTAACTAATCTTTTTTCTTTCTTTCTAACTAATCCATCTTTCTTTCTTTCTAACTAATCTATCTTTCTTTCTTTCTAACTTATCTATATTTCTTTCTTTCTTTCTCTTTCTTTCTTTCTTTCTTTCTTTCTTTCTAACTAATCTATCTTTCTTTCTTACTAATCTTTTTTTCTTTCTTTCTTTCTAACTAATCTATCTTTCTAACTAATCTTTCTTTCTTTTTAATTAACTTTCTTTCTTTCTAACTAATCTATCTATCTTTCTATCTTTCTTTCTACCTAATCTATCTTTCTTTCTTTCTTTTTAATTAACTTTCTTTCTTTCTTTCTTTCTTTCTAACTAATTTATCTTTCTTTCTTTCTAACTAATCTATCTTTCTTTTTCTTACTAACTAATCTTTCTTTCTTTCTTTCTAACTAATCTATCTTTCTTTCTCACTAATCTTTTTTTCTTTCTTTCTTTCTTACTAATCTATCTTTCTTTCCTTTTTTCTTTCTAACTAATCTATCTTTCATTCTTACTAATCTTTTTTTTCTTTCTTTTTTCTAACTAATCGAAAGAGGGAACATATTTCGCCTGTTCTTGCTTCGCTACACTGGTTGCCGGTCGAATACCGTGTCAAGTTCAAGATATTATTATACGTGTTTAAGGGGTTAAATGGTCAGGCGCCTCAATACATTACGGACCTTCTCCACAGGAAATGTTCTAGACATCTAAGGTCCTCGAACAAGTTGTTGCTTACTATGCCACGATCAAGACTAAAACTAAAAGGGGATCGTGCCTTTTCTGTCGCTGCTCCACGTTTGTGGAATGATTTGCCGGATCATATAAGGCTATCTTCCACTGTTGATAGTTTTAAATCTTTACTAAAGACTTATTTCTTCTCTTTGGCGTTTGGTCAAATGTAATTTTATGATGCGCTTTATGATAGGCTTATGTTGTGTTTGTGTTGGTTGGTGTATTTATGTATTTTATATTTTTTGGACTGACTGTACAGCACTTTGGTCAGCAGTGGCTGTTTTAAACGTGCTTTATAAATAAAAGTGCCTTGCCTTGCCTTGCCTAATCTATGTTTCTTTCTTTCTAACTAATCTTTTTTTCTTTCTTTCTAACTAATCTATCTTTCTTTCTTTCTTTCTTTCTTACTAATCTTTTTTTCTTTCTTTCTTTCTAACTAATCTATCTTTCTAACTAATCTTTCTTTCTTTCTTTTTAATTAACTTTCTTTCTTTCTTTCTTTCTAACTAATCTATCTTTCTTTCTTTCTAACTAATCTATCTTTCTTTTTCTTTCTAACTAATCTCTTTCTTTCTTTCTTTCTAACTAATCTATCTTTCTTTCTTTCTTTCTAACTAATCTTTTTTCTTTCTTTCTAACTAATCCATCTTTCTTTCTTTCTAACTAATCTATCTTTCTTTCTTTCTAACTTATCTATATTTCTTTCTTTCTCTTTCTTTCTTTCTTTCTTTCTTTCTAACTAATCTATCTTTCTTTCTTACTAATCTTTTTTTCTTTCTTTCTTTCTAACTAATCTATCTTTCTAACTAATCTTTCTTTCTTTCTCTTTAATTAACTTTCTTTCTTTCTTTCTAACTAATCTATCTATCTTTCTATCTTTCTTTCTACCTAATCTATCTTTCTTTCTTTCTTTTTAATTAACTTTCTTTCTTTCTTTCTTTCTTTCTTTCTAACTAATCTATCTTTCTTTCTTTCTAAATAAAAACTATCTTTCTTTTTCTTTCTAACTAATCTATCTATCTTTCTATCTTTCTTTCTACCTAATCTATCTTTCTTTCTTTCTTTTTAATTAACTTTCTTTCTTTCTTTCTTTCTTTCTTTCTTTCTTTCTAACTAATCTATCTTTCTTTCTCACTAATCTCTTTTTCTTTCTTTCTTTCTAACTAATCTATCTATCTTTCTATCTTTCTTACTAATCAATCTTTCTTTCTTTCTTACTAATTTATCTTTCTTTCTTTCTTTCTTACTAATCTATCTTTCTTTCCTTTTTTCTTTCTAACTAATCTTTCTTTCTTTCTTTCTTTCTAACTAATCTATCTTTCTTTCTTTCTTTCTTTCTTTCTTTCACACTAATCTTTTTTTCTTTCTTTCTAACTAATCTATCTATCTTTCTATCTTTCTTACTAATCAATCTTTCTTTCTTTCTTACTAATTTATCTTTCTTTCTTTCTTTCTTACTAATCTTTTTTCTTTCTTTCTTTCTAACTAATCTATCTTTCTTTCTTTCTAACTTATCTATATTTCTTTCTTTCTTTCTTTCTTACTAATCTATCTTTCTTTCTAACTAATCTCTTTCTTTCTTTCTTTCTAACTAATCTATCTTTCTTTCTTTCTTACTAATCTTTTTTTCTTTCTTTTTTCTAACTAATCTATCTTTCTTTCTTTCTTTCTAACTAATCTTTTTTTCTTTCTTTCTTTCTAACTTATCTATATTTCTTTCTTTCTTTCTTTCTTACTAATCTATCTTTCTTTCTAACTAATCTATCTTTCTTTCTTTCTTTCTAACTAATCTATCTTTCTTTCTTTCTTACTAATCTTTTTTTTTTCTTTCTAACTAATCTATCTTTCTTTCTTTCTTACTAAACTATAAACGAATTAAACTTTAAACTTCTTTAAACTTCTTCAAACTTATTGGTCCAAACTTTCACAAGCCAACTTAAAGTTTGTCTCGACGAACTTTTTCTAGTTCGGATTGTGTTAATAGTGAAAGTAGGAACATAAAAGCAGAATATAAAGCAGAAATAGACAGGTGGAGCTAGGGAGGAGGAGGGTAAATGTTGTACCACCTTATTTAAATGTAAAAAAAAATCTAATGCTTTTCATTTTTTTTTTCACATGAGCAAAAGACCCAAGTAATCTCATATGTGTCAGCTAGAATCAGAAGAGATCTCAACAATGTCTCAAACTGCACTCATATTGGCAAGATACTAAAGTCTGCAATCAAATGTCAAAGATCTCAAACATTACTCATCAAATTCTTCCAACACTTGAATATATGAGATATGATATGATCCACATCAGTGTTACTGTACAACTCAATAGATTTACTTTATTTAATGTTTCATTACTGCTTTGCTTTACTGTAGCAAAATAGTCTTCAGGCGTAAAACTCAAAAAACACAATAGCAATTTATAATCCATAATTTTCTCTCAAAATGCAGAATATTATCATCTATTCTGTAATTCTGTGCCAGAAGAAGATTTTCTTGTGGTAAGTCTTGAGTGTATAGAGTGTCAGCTGTTAAGTGCACAGCTGAGAGGCCTGAAATAATGAACATTAATTTTTGTCCTCTGTAGAGGACCTTTTTTAATTGGTACAGTTGTCATGACAACATCTTTGGATTTATGAATTTCATGGAAAGAGAAACAATTAGGTATGTTATTTTGTAATTATAATTAGTATTTGATATATTAATATTTGATATAGTATTTTTCATGTAAATAAACACGCAAGAAAACATTTTTTTGGTTTCTTCCTGTTGGGGAGACACCACAGGTCAATAGTGTAAAAATATGAATACAATGAAATATGTCAAATTGCGTTTCTCATTAAAATGTGTTTCTAAGGGTTTTCTCAGGAGGATGAAAAAAAAAAGTAAGTCACCTTCAGCTCCTGAATATAAGATGAGACTGAAAAATATTAAATAAAAATTTACTAAATAGAGGCAGACAAGAGAAGATATGAAAATAATCTCTTATGACAGGCACTACAGAGCACAAAACTAGAAATGTGAATCTTTCTAAAAGAGAGACGGTCTGTCACAGAGAAAAAAAACAAACAAAAAAACATTAAAATACTAAAAGATGACTCTTTGTCATGAATGTGGAATATCAATGTTGTATCACACAGATTCAGGATATAGACAAATGAATTTTATACAAGACCATTCCCAGGCCGTACCTTGAGTGAGTTGAACAGGTTTCCCACAAAGATGAGGTTCCTCAGTGTGTCCACGGCCGAGCAGGACAGCACAATGGCCCTCTTCACGTAGTGTTGAGCCTCTTCCCCACTTAAACCGATGTCCAAGTCTAGATATGACCTGCAGCACATCAATGCACAGACATAGCCTTACACACATTGAAAACACAAATATTAAATGTAGTTATTTTTGGCATCAAGAAGATGCATTTATCCAAAGTAGAGCCCATAATTTCTTCAAAATCAAAAGTTGCTCAGTTGCTCTTTTGTCCCAATGAAAATTATAATTTTACACTCCCATAAGTTCATTCATTTAATTTATCGATAATATGTATATAAAAGGTGATGGAAATTGCACGGTGGTGGACATATTTTCGAGTTTCAGAAAAAAATTACAGTATTCTTCTGTGATGCACGTGTTCATTATTAGACATCATTAGAAAAAATGTAAGACAAAATGGTTTCACTAGCTACTAGACAGTAGAGTATTAGAGTATTGACATGTTGTTGCAAAGTTACTTATAGTCAGTAGAATGTCTTTTGGCGGACCATCAAAATAAAGTGTTAGCAGATTTTAAGCAGACAGTCTACTAATACTCTAATGAGTTGTTTTTTGAATAATTTGTATTATTTAACATTGGATATAGTGCAAACCAGCAATAATTTAAGGAGTTTGCATTTCACTGTTTTTATTCACTTTGAGTAGGGCTGCACAATTAATCGCAATGAAAAAAAAAAATCACACGATTATTTTATGTGCAGCTTGTCAGTGCAGCACGGCTGATCAGTAGTAAATGCTGCTCCATCTGAACACCAGAGGGCGCTCTCACACAGACACGACAAATACACTCCGCACAATAACGCACACCATTCCAGGAAATCCCTATATAAGCTGAATAAACAGAAGATTGAAATGCTTTAATTGATTAAACATGACTTATAAACACACGACTGCCTTATTCTGCGTAAGAAGCCACATCATTTTACAGAAGGAAGCTCAACTGTCATTATGAAGTGAGTTTGGAGTAAAATCATCTTATTAAATGTTGTCTTTTGTTGGACAAGAGGCTCATAAATGTTTCTCATGTTTGGAAAGATGTTTGATGATCTTACTCTTGATTTCTCAAGGGACAGGAGAACTGTCAGTCAATAAATGTGAAAACAAAGTAGCTTGCATTACTTATTTGAAAAATAACCTAATATAGTTTATTGTAAATTTAAAACTAATGCTTTATTTTACTAGTTATTTGAAAAAAGTAATCTGATTACGTAATTCAAGTTACTTGTAATGCGTTTACCCCCCAACACTAAAGTCAAGTCAAGTCAAGTATATTTATATAGCGCTTTTCACAATACAGATTGTATCAAAGCAGCTTCACAGTATCAATCAAAACAACATAACAATGTTCGTTTCTTAGTGGAAAAAACATCCACGTTTGGTAGGGCTGATCAATGGTATTAATGATTGGTTAATTAATTTGAATATCCCCAACTGAGCAAGCCAAAGGGAACAGTGGCAAGGAACCGAAAAACTCCATTAAGTGACCTAATGGTGTCCTAAAAATTCATCAGGTGACCCAATGGAGAAAAAAAAACCTTGGGAGAACCCAGGCTCAGTCGGGGGCAGTTCTCCTCTGACGTTTATGAACTAGATGCCGGATTTACAGTAACTGTAAGATAAAACATTTATATGAATGCCTGGCTGAAGAGATGCGTCTTTAGTCTAGTTTTAAACTGGGAGAGCGAGTCTGAGCAACGAACACTATCAGAAAGGCTATTCAAGAGTTTCGGAGCTAAATGTGAAAATGCTCTCCCTCCTTTGGTGGATCTGGATATCCTAGGTATGACCAGAAGCCTCGAATTTAGTGATCTTAAAGAGCGCGATGGATTGTAGGGTGATAGAAGATCCATTAAATAGACTGGAGCTAAACCATTTAGGGCTTTATAAGTCAGTAGCAATACCTTGTAATTAATACGGAACTTTATAGGTAACCAATGAAGTGATGATCGGTCATTATATGATCATTTTTTCTTGATCTAGTAAGAACTCTAGCGGCTGCATTTCAAGTATATCTGGAATCAAGTAAATTAAAAACTGGAGAAGACTGAAGAGGAGAGAGAAGAGACTCACTGGAAGGGGTGCACTCCATCTCCCAGCTGGAGCACATGCAGCAGTTTGTAGTAGATTCTGACTGAGATGGTGAAGCAGATGATGGCCAGGGAGAGAGTGGACACCACAGTGATGATGCTCAGCTGGAACAGAGCCAGCAGTCCCACCACCAGCCCTGTGAACATCATCCCTGTCCGCTCCATATCCTTCCAGTAGATCAGGTCCATTACTACATGGAGGTAGAAAAAGGTTTGGGGTTTAAAACTACAAGTCTAGACTACAAATGGTTTCGTAAAGACTGAGGTTGACAAACAAAAGCAGATTAAACTAGATTTGAGTGGATGCTAGGGTGCTGTGGGTGGTTTCTAAAACTTCATACATCTCTATGACATTTTACTCCTCCAGTGATCTCAAAATACTCCAATGTACGCCTTCAATGTCACTTAGAAACATAATAGCATGCCTCTCCTCAACAAGCAACATGATAGAGGTAACATTTGCGTCTGGATCACAAACAATGTGGGACGTGTCAAAGATTAATACTAAGGATTGGGGTTTTGTGAGCCTAATGTGATTTACCCAAGTAGAACATGTTTTTGGATCAACATCCTTGTTGGCCCTGAAAAATTCAGAGCAACTGATTAGATCTTAAGGTTAGGCTTAATGCTTAACAATCTTATCAACCTGTCATTTAGGACTAGTTTAGGGAAAGGGCCTTTTGTGGATGATAGAGACCAAAGGATGTTGTCCCAGAAGCACGTCTTAGTTTGGCAAATTATGTGCTCGGCTCCTCCAAGTGTTCCTTAAAGTGTCATAATCCATGAACCAAATCTACCAGCTACAATGTGAATCACAAAATTACAAACATTGGTCTGTAGAAAAAAATTAGGTGAAAGTTGGAAAAAGTAAATGACTGTAATAAACAGCTTTAATGAGGGAACGGACAACAATCCCATGAAGCATTGCGAATAACAACCATATTAAAAACAATGGATAAATAAAAAACTTTTGATTAAATTTTTTTTTTTAAATTGGATGTGTAAATAGAAACTATAAATGAATCTTATTAGAAAATATGCATATGGAGTGCTTATGGGAGTGGATTGTTAAAGTGATGTTTTGGCCTGGTTAGGCAAAATTTTTGCAAAACTATGGATAATGTAGTTTTTCACCAGGAATTGCAATGTTGATTATACATTATTATAAAAAAAAAATAAATAAAAAAAATGCATTGAAATAATGTGGGTTGATTGCTTTAACAAAAGTATATACCACCGATTAACATTGTGGCTCACAGTAGGTCAGTCTTTAATGGTTTATAAGTTAACATAAAAAAACAATTCCCATATGGAGCAAATTAATGGGTTTTTTTACTTCCTCGACAGATTGTTGCACTCTATTAGAGATTTGAGACATATGGATAGAGACAAACCTTTGCATAACAGAATCTTATATTTTCAAATATAAAGTCTACAGATTTTTATTTTTAAAATAACTTAATAAATAAAGTTAGTAATAAATGGACAGATTTAAGGCAGGACATGGGGTGACAGTAGTGAGGTAAACAGCTTTTTATTGGGTACATTTTTGCACAATGATTTGCCAGATTAGATTAACTACAGTAGCTCCTCCCAAACCTTTGTTTAGAACTCAAATTTTTAAACAAATGCCGAAACAGAATGTTACAAAGATACAGTTATATACATAGAACAATACAGTTATGCTTTGCAAGCACTGTAAGGATTCAATGTAGATAAATGTGAATCAAAACTTCTTGTAAGAAAGGATAGAAATGCCAAGGCTAAATAAGTGGGTGGGTAGGTTTAAGTTATTGATGACAGGGAGACAAACTGCAAGGAGTCTTTTGGGCTGACCTCTGCTATTTTTAGTCAGTGTAGGAAGGAAGAGAAACTAAGAATTTAAAGTGGTCTCTTAAAGCACCTGCTGACAACACTCAACTCAACACACAACACATTGCTAAAAGTCTCAGGGCTTCAAGAACCTCACAAAGTAAAAATGTAGTGTTATAAAGTCAGTTTTATACACTGGGAAAACTCTGTACACCGTCTTAAGAGACTTCTATAAGCAAAGCAATAGCTCACAGGCTAATACTGTGGCTAATCCATTCAGAATTACATCAGCACAAATATCATTCATGTCTGTTGTGCGACTCTGAATGGTGGACCAAGCAGCAGGTGGATGGACTATTTATAACATCAACGTAATGTGTAAGAAGCCCCTAGTTTTAGACACAACTGTCTATTGTTATGCCAGGTGGCCTAACTGACTTATTTGATGTGGTTAGCTTTAGCAAGTTTGTCAGCTCAGGCTGGCTGTCTGTAAAACAAATGCAAAACTAATGACATTCTAAACTACTTTCTAAAAAGGAGCACATTGTGCATGTTTTCAGACTGAATTAAATATATATTTTCAAAATATCAGTAATGTTAGCAACAAAAGCAATGTTTATAAACGCTGGTCATACTCATTATTGCTAAATCGCAACCCAGACAAGTTTTTTTTTTTTTTTTGGTAATGACTATCTGACTACACTATCCCACTTATTACACAGCTTACCAAATAAATAAATGTTTGAGAAATAATTGATTTTAGTTGAAGAAAGCAGCAGTTACTTAGGAAAATCATTTGCTTTCAACGGTTAAGGTTTAGCAGTCATTGCAAAAAATATTTGCAGCAAATGGCTAATCAGAATCAAGTATAGGGATAGTAAATAAAAACTGATAACACCCACCTATCATAGATTAACACATACATAAAACACACATCCACACACAACCTAGGTTGTTAAACTTCTGAATGAATTCAAAAGTACTCCATTTTCATTCATTCTCCATCTTGTTCACAAACACACAACTTTTAATATCATGAAATACCACACATATCTCTCGGTCACATAATCAAAAACCATTAAAACAAACTCAGCTGAAATTACAGCACAGGATTAAACTACCAACTCTTTGCTATGTGGTTCAGACAGGAATAAAAGTTCACCCATGTCTCTGTGCACTCAGCTTAAATGATTCTCTATGTTGACAGTCATATTCTGAAAGCGCCAGTTGTGTGTATATTTCCTGGTCCCTCACCTTTACTGGTCATTTTGGAGTCTTCATGGGCCGATCCCTCTCTGGCCTGTGTCTATGTCCCTGATCTTCTCTGAAACCCCCTCAAGCTGTTTTTGGATGGGCCTGCGCTGTCAGCAGTCCCACTGGCCCAACGGCCCAAAAATAAACATGCACAATTGTGCCCGCCCCATTAAAGAAGACAGAGGCAGTTAGACTGGCATAGTGGGAGGATACAAATACACTAGCTCACAAATACATTGTACATACTGTACATCTACCTGAGATAAGTTTAAACTAATTAACAAAGCCAGTAATACCACTGTAAATCTATAACATACACTCAACAAGTAATATTACTAGACTTTATGCATTCCTACAACCACTTTTATGAAAAAGACAAATCATAATAAAGCAATGTTCAGATATTTATTTCTATTAGAATAGACAATTATGGATATTAGACCCCCTCTCTATATAATATGATTCTTTGTTCTATCCTATTTTTCCTTCCCCTTTTTCACATTTTCATTGGCTTATTGGTTAAGCAACATCTACAACAGGATGCTTATCAGGAAGTTTTTTAGGGTTATAATGGATTTCAAACCACAAGTCTGGAGTCTGCTTAAAAGGGTTAAAAATGTATTCTAAGTTTGGAAGTGTGAACTTACTGATTTAAGCACAAAAGGTTTGAACACAGGTTTTTACATGCAAATATGTTTATACGGTCAAAAACTATTAGAGAAATTTGACAAAATATTTGGTGTTACACACATTTTTTGGAAGGTTTTTGGAATGAGGGTGAGAATAATTGTTTTTTTTTTAAATACAAAGTTTCTCTAGATGGCACAAGCTGATAGGTCTTTAACTCTACTTGCAATAATATCTTCCTCTATTACAGCTGATTGGTTCCTGCTGTATCAGTAGCCAATGAACTCGCTGCTCGACCTTCAAATACTTGGTCAGCATTTGCCTTAGCAGTGCAGCAAGCTTTCAGAAACCCTCCACCTTCCCCAGCTCCACCTGTATAGATCTGCTACTGGTAATTCATGTATGATTTATTGTAGAGCAGCAGCAGCAGTGTGTGTATTGGCAGTAGCAAGTCCCATGCTTGCTCTGCAGCCGCAGCAGAAAATACCAACACAAGCAGCAGCAGCGTATCAGATCTGTTTCACCAAGACCAAACATATTAACATTGTCATATACATTACTATGCCACTCAGAGTTTTCATGGCAGAACTATCCCATTTTTTCCCCAGAAAAAAATCCTAAAATCTTTGATACATTTGCTTGAGACACCATACTGCAATTAGATGTTAATCTTTTTTTTTCATATACTGTGTCCTGAAAATAAGTGTTTTTGTCTTTGCTGCTTGTGTTTCCTTTCTTTAAACTTAAAGAAGTTAGAAAGTCTGTGTTCCAATGCAGAAACTAAAATACGTAAATAAGTATACTGTTTTTTTTTTTTACTTTAGGTCTTCTATTTTCTTTTTATTATTTATTTATTAGTAATTTCTTATTATTATTTTCTTTATATATGCTTTCTTCTGAGAACCATGAATTTTCAGCATGCCTGGGCTATTCTCTCTGTTGTACAGTATGTTTTTGTTTTGTGTAATCTTTTTTTTTGTTGCAGTGTACACGTATGTAGTTCATTTGAGATTCACTGTTTAGATAAATATCTCTATTGTGCAGTTTATATGTTTTTAATGGGCATCTACTCTTCTGCTACAGTTCTGCTATGCAGCTCAGCTCAGCTTATGCGTTATACTGTAACATGCTTGACATTGTGAACATGAAGATTTGTTCTGCATGGTGTCAATTTCATGAATACTGTCTGTAATATCCGTTTTGGACACAAATGGCTCCTTATAGTCAATATACTTCATTACACAACAGGACATGAGAATCCATTTTGCCACCACCCTTCTAACCGCCATGCAGAAAGCACATGCCAACCATAATGGTTCTGAGCGGTATAGCTCAAACAGACAGCATGACTCTGCTTTTTCTGGTCTGTGTGGAATAATGAAGATGGACTGGCCAGGAATCCACTCAGTAGCATCAGCCCATTATAGTAGCAGCCCCTGGAGTGTGTTACCATGGAGATGGAAACTGTATTCTCCAATAAAACACGAGCATGTGTATTCATATGTGGGAAGCCTGCGCTTCTTGTGAACAAGAGAAACTATATCCCTAGGATCTGTTTTACATATTGACTTATTGACTAATGAAGAGCTGTCAGAAATCTACCAGGCTCTAAAGAATATGACAATTAAAGCAGTCTTGGAGAGCAGATAATTGATTATAGAAATGGGAAGTGATGTCTAACCTGCTATCTGGATGCGAATTGTTGGCCCCTCCGATAAGTTGAGAGCAGAGCACCACTGCTTACAGATCTGTTCTTCCTGAGTGTTATGTCCAATGGCAGGAGGTGTTGTATGTGATACCATCTGCAGGGTGGCTGTGGTTTCCGTGGCAACAGATGGGTCTGACCCATGAAGTTGTGGTACTGCCGAAATAATCCACAATTAATCACCATGAGATTATATGCGTGACACACTGATTCATTGCAAAAGGTCCAAAAAGTTTTTTTTTTGCTATATATTGTTTTATGCTTAAACCATTGTGAATAATTTGTATATGATGTATAATGTATATACATATTACTTTTTTGTTTAGTTTTTTATTTTATATATATACACATACATAGTTTTATTTATTTATATATATATAACTATGTCAAAAATCAGCTGACAGACAAAAGTCTACTTAACATTAATTTTTTTTTTTTTGGCATATGACCATGCAAAACTCACCACCATGATTCTAGGATGTTGACACTAGTTGGCACAATGATATTCTGGCCATTATGGACCATGTTACTTTAAAGCTACAGTCCGTAGTTTTTCCTCTTTGTCACCATCTCTGTTCGAAATCTGCAATTGCAGTTATTTGCGGAATTATCATCTTTACGTGGGTTGTAAATCGGCATGAAACAGCGCGGATGAACACGATGTTTTGAGGCGAGTGCTGCTGTCAGTCACCGCGCTGTGTGGATACTGTCATTCAGAATCACAGATTCACTTTTTGAAAGTTTGACCAACATAAGAATTTTCACCGGAAAATGTCTTCTGAACAAGTAAGTAACATCCATTTTTGTTCTGATCAACTAAGGGGGAAAAAGCATTCGACATGATAAACGATCGTTAGATTTAATCAACGCGATTTACAGCAACCGTGCAAATTATACGTTAGCCTACTTTGTTCTCAAATTGTTCATGTTAACAACATCAGCATTGCGTGACTAACGTTGCATTTAATGTGTTTTATTACCTGTGTAGTTCAGAATTCATATTCTCCATAATAGCTAAACGAGAAAGGCACAACAAGGAAACTCCATAACTGTGTGAATTAAGAAAACAGTGGTACTGTTACACGATTGAACTATTGAAATGTCTTACTTGTTAAGCAGAAAAAAAGCGGTCTCTTCTTCCGTTTTGAACCCCTTCAGTTCACGCACCTTCGATGTTTAAATCCTTGTGTTCGCATGAGACGGTTTCTTTCTCTTTCTCTAGCCACCTTAAATCCAAAGTATGAAGTCTTTTGGGTTTTATAACTGGTGAATCTCCAGTTGACTCTGATGATTGTTGTTTGGATCTTTCTGGATCGCCATAAGTTTAATTATGTAAAGTGCTGCGAGAAAAGCCTATACATCTCTACATCTCCTCACGCGCAGTTTAGCCAGCTTGCCGAATCTCCTTCTTTATGTGTACGGGTGTGACGTAATGACGCAAAGACATGCTCGAATTTCCCGCGGAAACCCACCAGTACCACTGGAATTAAAATCATTATTACAAGCTAACCGTTTTGAATCTAGCTATGGCAAGCAGATAGTTTTGAACACTGGCTGAAGATGTTTTTTTTAAAATAATTATTTTGGATTATTTTTAACTTAAAAAAGTTGCGGACAGCAGCTTTAAGTGTCAGGTCCCTCCCTTTAAGGCTCCTTCATTGTCTACTTTCATCTGTAACCGGTCCTACTCGACCCACTCTGAGCGGGACACGAACCGGCGTGGCAGGCAGGCGTGCTAACAAGGACGCTAAAGACTGCAGCTGCTAGCGTCAGTCGCTAGCGTGCCTCTTGTGGCCAGAGGAGTGAGGTTTACATGCACAGCTCATACTGGTCTACGTTACACTCAACCCCCAAACCTCACTCCCATTCGGGTCACGGCACCAAATATAACCAGCTCTCCTCGACCCCCTCCGTGCAGGATTCGAACCGTAGTCTCCAGCATGGGAGGTGGGCACGCTAACAAGAAAGCTAAAGATTGCAGCTGCTAGCATCAGTTGCTAGCGCGCCTCTTGAGGCCAGGGGAGTGAGGTTTACACGCACAGCTCTTACTGGCCTACGTCCGTTACATACAAATGCAAACACATGTTTGTTGTTATTTGGACACAATAGTAATTTTTATGAGCACCTGTTATTTGCTCATTTTGATGACTGCATGTTTCGTTGTGTGTTTGGATGCCTGAGATCTTCTCCGTTGTTTCCCATGTCCCTGTGTCTTTATCCTGAAACTTGTCCACCCTGTGACTCTGTGGCTCTAGTGTCCACGTCAGGCTCTCCTCATCCACGTCTCCCTCCCCAGTCAAGAACTCATGAGGGTCCCACTCCACAGCAGGGGAGTCTGGAAGTACCTGGGTCTCCAGAGTATCTGTGCGGGGCAGTGAACCACGGCTGCCCCTCCCCCCAGTCCTGCGGCGCCCCGAGTCTCTCCGTGATGAGCCATCGCTCTCGGAGAAGGCAATGTAGGAGAAGGTGAGCTCAAAGGAGTTCTGACGTGGCGTTCCCCATACGGATGAGCTACTGAGACATGCATCATCATCCTCGAGGCCTTCTTCGTCATCTGACCATTCCCTGGCTGTCTGCAGTTCTGGGAAGTCAGACTCCTCATTTCCACCTGAGCAAAAATGGTGTATGTTTATGACTACGTATACAATAGCCTCAGGGGCTATAACAGATGTGGATATCAGGAAAACATGCAAAGATAACTAAAGCGCTCATATATTTAAATATATACTGTATATGAAAATATTACCATCTGAGCAGGAAGGAGTGGAGTCAGGTGTTGAGTTCACTGTTCCGAATTCCTCTGAAACGAGAGAGCAATATATGATGCTCAATTTAAAGGGGCTATATGTAAGAATTTTAGTTACCTCATCAGTCAACATGATGCCGGTGAACTGCAGAGCTGGTGCAAACATATCAACATGTGATTAATTAATTGCTATGATTAATTGCTTTATTATCTGATATTTTCTCACCGCTGTCATTTTTGTTGTGTGTTTATTTTTGTTATTGACATGCAAGTGCAGCGCGCACCACATTTTTACATCTAAACGTTGCTCTCAGCAGCGTGGACTGGGTCTGGATATTGCTGCAAAGGTATTGCCAAAGTCTTTACTTATAAACAAAGAACAAAAAAGAATGAGCTGTCTGGGCGAGTAATAAGTTGCTGGCTGCAGTTCACTTAATGGCCACCGGTGTCTCTATTTAATAAGGTTTTCTGTTTTCTACATAAAGGCAATCGCTTGTCATTTTTTGTCCCATTTAAAAAGATTATATATATATATATATATATTCATTTATATTTTCATAATTTGGGTCAACAGCAAAGGACATTATGCATTTTGAAATAAGCATCATGGACTGCTAAATACAGAAACAATAAAAAGACTTAATATGGCTGATCATGGTGCCATAATATATGTAAAAGTTTCACCCCATACTATTAATTAAATTTGTACAGTCCGTGTGGAACTGCTAATTCAATAGCATACAATTAAAGCTTACTTATTTATGTTGAATTGTTGTTATATATAAGTATTGTTGTAAATTACTACTGTGTATTAAAATAGCTTATACCTTGACATATCCCACCATGTGATGCTATTCTCTGATATCTGAATTGTTTGTAGTGCAAATAACTTTACCATATTCTTCTAGTTATTCAGCGGCTAATCAATTGTCTCGCACATTCAGAAAATATACTTAGATAAACAAGGTGGATAGAAGATGATTACATCCAATAGAAAGGTGACAGTTCCCTATAGTATTGATAGAAAATCATCATCCCATCACTAAACATCCACGTCACTAATATGAGCCAGGAACGGTTTGTAATATTTGTTACCATCCTCAACCGTGCTCAACCTATAGTACTTACAGATATAGATTGCACAAACAAATGTGCGCATTTAATAATTTTTTACATTATTCAGTTTCTGTATTGTTTCTTTCTTGAATTTTGTACTGTTAAATAGATTTATTGTAAGGCCAAAGCAAATTATGTTCGCTTTTCATGTTGGTCACACAGACCTTTCCTTTAATTGGGCAGTTCTTGCAGAGAATACTGCAAAGTGAACCAGGCTTAGCCAGCTCATGTCTATTTGAATATTATGGACATCCATAAAAGAGACCTGTGATAAAAGCCTCTGAGTTTCCTTTTAATACTGGGATGAATGAAACAAACCAAGCAACAGAGCTTTGTTCATATCTTGAAGTGAGAGGTTTCCTTTGTCAGCTCCCTTCTTAACATATAATACAAAACTAAGTGTTGCATTTGATGCCTGGTCTATTAAAAAAAAAACATATGCTTAGAGTCATATTAAATATATACATACTTTGTTATGATGCCTACCTAGACCTATATTTCAGAGCCATTAAAAAATAATTTTTGAGTCAAAGTATATTTTTAAAATTTCAATTTGTGATTACTTTACATTTATCTTCTTAGCTTTGGTTATAGGCCTAGTTAACCATAATATTGTATTTTTGTTTTACAAATTTGAGAACATTCACCAATTCCCTTCACATATCCCCATCAAAAGGAATATATATGACAATATATTAATATTGATAAAAAATATGTAAATTCAGTGTAACTACAATATAGTTTGCTGTAATCACGGGTATTTGTTGTTTACAAGCACATACTGTAACACAAATTAGACAAAAACAACCCAATTGTAACCATTGTTACACCAAATTGTGCCAGATAATTGCTAACAAGAACAATTTTCCATTTTTCCCCCATTGTTCATCCCATAAAAGCATTTGTAAACAGCACAAGTCTCATGCAGATGCTGCGTACACATACACAGAGCTAGTGCACACTGCAACATCAGCAGAATCCAGCAAAACACACAGGTGAATGAGTGCTAAAGCCAACACACAACCAAGATGATGCATCAGACACAAAGCGAGAGAATATGAACAGCTACATACCATACGGAGAGAAATACACAGACAAAGGGAATAAAAGAAGGACTCACTGCAGTGGGAGAACCCTAAAACCTGACCCATGCTCCATCAAGGCACCGCTGGGCCCATCCAGTCTGGAGTCCCCTCTCTCCTCGGCTGAATCGCTCCCTCTTTTCAGCTCCCTCACGCTCTGTGTTCCTCATGCACCCCTCCCTCCCTTAGTGCACTGCTGTTTGCTTTCTCTCACCCTCCCTTCTCTTCATCACACGGCCCCTCCCAGGTTCACTCGCTCTCTCATTCTCTGCTGCAGCCAATAGAGGGTAAATGAAGAGACCAGACTCAGAATGCCACTATGTGTGTGTGTGTGTGTGTGTGTTTGTGTGTGCGTTATCAGTATGAGTGCATCCATGTGTGTATAGCTCATCTATGTCATCTCAGATCAACATCCTCTTTATCTCCATCTGCTTGAATTTAACAAGGATGAACATGTTGCACCCTTAAAATAACCTCATGATTTTTATTTTATTTCAATTGGCACCTTTTAAGATGAATTAAGAGATTTAACAATGAATAAAATGAATACATTTTAAATAAATAACAATTTAATTCATTCAATTATATTAAATAAATAAAACATTTGAAGTCATTTTATTTTACAAATTTTAATTTTAAAATTCTTCATTTTATTTTACAAATTTTAATTTTAAAATTCTTTATTTTTTTTCATTTTCTTTAAATCAGCTACTATTAGTAATAAATAAACACCCCTCTCACACCTTAATGTTTTCAGGTTGGTGCAAAGGACCAGAAATCAACTTTACAAATATGAAATTAATTTACAAATATAATGCAATGATGATTAAACATTAAGTTATCCATTAGAGTTCTGCGTGGATTATAAATGCAGTAAATTAGACCTTTATATCTCTTGTAAACGTATAAGGTCTTGAGTGTTTCACTATAAGCCTTCATTTAAAACTCTAATGTTGCTTTTCTTTGTGTCCACAGCCTTCAGCAGAGCTAAACGCCTCATGGGTTGCGGACAGGACTAGACAGTAACTTTTTTGCTCACCAGGCACTGTCGCTAGTGGTTTTTACTCACTCAGCATTTTCACAACGATACCATGGGGAAAAACTGCCATATAGATATTTTTTATATTATCTCATAATTTGGTCATAATCTGCTGTTACTTTAAGACCTGACGCACAGATCCTGTTACAGATGCTTTTTCTTTCACAACTATAACTGAGTGAGTTAATTTGAATACTCGCCAAGACCGGCATTTTGACATTATTTGAGTATTTGACTGTTTAAGCACAATAAGTAGCGAAAAAGTATAATTTAGTCCTGAGAGGAGGCTTTGTGTGCGCGCACTTTGGGTGTGAGCAGTGCTCACTGAGCACAAAATCTGCGGGAATGAGTAAAATGATGCGCAATACGTGCAATTCGACGTCGAAATTCTAGCACTGCAACACCAACAATATTCACCCGGAGCAAATGAAACGAGTGAGTTAAGGGGGTTTGTGTGTCCCTCGCTTTTGGAGAAATTAGAGAGTGAGAAAGTGCAGCTGGTATCGTGAATCTATTCTGTTGAAAATTAGTATTGGAAGTGTTTCAGATATTTCAGTATCGATATGTATTGAAAAATCTATATTTTGGACAACACTGCATTGCACTTAGTTTATTATTTCATGGCTTTTTGAAAGACTACAACTGAAAAATTTATATATTATATAAAATTCAACCTGCATAGTGGCAGATGTTCAGATACAGAAAAATCAATGCAAATACATGCAACTAAAATAAAAGGCTTTTTATGATCTACTGTTTTTTTTTAAGTATTTTTGTTCTATTTAAATATTATTTAATATAACTGTATTTTAAAACAAAACGTTAATTTTTGTATTCTTTTAATAATTATGTATTATTTTATAATTATTTTAAAATATATATATACACAGGGGAAACTCGAAAAATTTGAATATCATGAAAAGTTATAATTTTGATGATTATGGCTTACAGCTTATAAAAACCCCAAATTCAGAATCTCAGAAAATTAGAATATTACATGAAATAAAAAAAATAAAAATTAAAAAAAAAGGATTTTAAATACAGAAATGTCGGCCCTCTGAAAAGTATAATCATGCATATATAGTTATACTAAATATATTAGTTTCACTTTTTAATTTGAATTACTGAAATACATGAACTTATGCACGATATTCAAATTTTTCGAGTTTCACCTGTACAATATTTATCTGTGGAGATAAGGGCTCGTTGTCAATCAAAAGGGGAATCAAGTGTCCAATTAAATATGTTTTCTTTAGCAGTGGCTTTGTATGTTTGTTTCAAACATCAAAGCTTAAATTGGAATCTTTTTGTGAATTTTAGATTTTAAGGTGTCAAAAACAAGACTTGACAAGGAAGTGACAAAACTGAGGGTCATATGCAAAGAACACTTGGTGATAATGAATGGGAAACGGGTGTGCTTAAAAGTCCAGAGAGGTGCTTCTGGGTAATGGTGTTAGGCTGGACTGGTGAGAGTGTGACAGAAGTGGAAAATGTAAAGTTACACAAAAACTGACCACCAACCGCAACTTTCAGACGTCATATTGAGGGATATCAAAGACAACGAAGGCAGCAGCTAAGACTTTAAAAAACCCCATAGACGCAACTGACAAATGCATTGACCACCGTTGTCATGGGAAATCCCGTTATCTGTTATAAGATATCACTTTCCTCTGCAGACATTTAAAGTGATTTTTTTTTTTATCATGAATATAAGATTGACCTGAAGAATATCAGATGCAGGTAAGACACTTGCTTAGCCGATATACTCATCATAATACTCTACATCATACAATAAGCTTCAATGAAGCTTTCGTGCCTATGACCTAATCACAACCATAGGCCTATAGACCCATGTCACACTCTTCCTCATGTGATGTTGAATGGGGAACTTCTGAAGAAGCGGACGTGTCTGTTATCTAATTGTAGTTATGCAGGTTCTAATGTCAAGGTCATGCAATGCCCTTGCTCACTTTAATCCCTCATTGTGAATGAATGGCTCAAGTCCAAACGTCACACACCTACGCTCCTTAAATCCAGGTAATCTCTAAGCCTTCTAGGAATAGGCTTTCCAAAGGAGGCCAGTTCATATGGAGGACCAAACCTGCAGAAATTAAAAAGGACTATACTTATGTATAATTATATAATTATATTTTTCCCCACATTTATTTATTTATTAATTTATTTTCAATTGTATTTATTTATTTATGTACATATGTATTTATGTCTACATTTATGTATATTTATTTATACATTTATTGCTCTGTATGCTAATGAGGGGGGCGTATTTTACCTAAGACATCAGCAATCGAGCTCAAAGCGGCAGTGCTGAAGCATTGAGGCAACAGCGACACCTTGTGGTGTGACAATACGCAAGAGGTTTGTGGACATGACTTTACAGGTTATGCAGGAAATAAATGACTTAGAGATAGGCAATATGGCCAAAATCGTATATCTTCAGCACTGCCACTCTGAGCTCGATTGCTATGTCTTAGGTAAAACACGCCCCCCTCGTTAGCATACAGAGCAATAAATGTATAAATAAATACATGTATACATAAATAAATGTGAAAAATAAAATTTCAAATAAATAAATGCATAAATAAATAAATGGAAAAAAAATTTGGGAAAAAATATAATTATACATAAGAAAAAAAAAGAATAGTCATTTATTTGTTTATTTATTTTTTAATTTCTGCAGGTTTGGTTCTCCATAGTTTGGATGCTCATTATGAAACACTGCAGTTCATCTATGGACACAAACTAATCCAGGCATATTAGGCAGTAAGGATTACATGACAGCATACAGACGACAGATGAATGGAAAGATAGAACACTGTGTGGTGTCTGAGGATGAGTGAACATAAATAGATTAGCCAATCAGAACTGGGCTAGAGAAGGAACACAGCTTGGCAAAAGTGATAAACACACCCAGAATTCATTAGACTTTGTCATTAGTGCAGTCCAAAGGATTTCATTGGGAACAACTGAGAGGAAAGAGCGGTTACACAAATGACGACATTTAGGACACCAGACTAATTAACACACTGGTTGTCCAGCGATTGTCCCTCCTCTTTTGGCTCCACGAGAGGTGCTGGAACAGCTTCAGAAGACCAGGAAGATTCGTTTGAGGAACAGTACGAGACTACCATGAGAACTGCCAGGCGGGCCAGCAACATGGAGGTGCCCTCATTCCTGCGGCAGCTAGTGAAGGAAACCGAGAAGATGGTAACCTTCTTCTTCAAGGGTGGGCGACGGGAGTCGGGGGCTGATGATGACTACTTTGAAAATGAAGAGGACATAGGTAGACCCTACCTAGAAAGGCCCATTTTGGCGAAAGATATGGCAGAAGGGGGTTCGAAATGGGGCATTAACTACGCCATGGCCAGTATGCAGGGCTGGCGTGCCCAGATGGAGGATTCCCACACCTGCATGCCAGAGATGACCGAGGCCATGCCAGACTGGAGCTATTTTGCCGTGTTCGATGGACACGCAGGGAGAATGGTGGCTCAGTACTGCTCCAAACACCTGCTGGATTTTATTCTCGACACAGGTACTCACCGATTTAAGTATTACTGTCTGAAAGAGATAAGGGATGAAATTTGTACATGCAAAGAGTTAGTGCTGATGAGCTTTTATTTAAAGACGAAAACGAAACTGCCACCACAATATAGGAATTTGCCTGATGACTTTCCAACTGTTGACATTTATTTGCTTAGCCATATCTACGGTGTTCTAGAGGGTTCACTCTAAAGTAAAGTGCATGTTGTTAATTAATATTCATTACTTATTTGTATATTTGCATGTAACAAAGACTAAAAGTGTAAACAATATCATTTTTTGTATTATACGTAAAACATGAAAAATCTGCCAGTGCAGTAAGACCAAATACAAAGATACTTTCTCTGAAAACAAGCGTTAATATCTTTCGCAGTGTTAAGAAAATGTATGAGCAATCTTAATAGTGATGCTTAGCTAAATTAATAGCCATTTCTGTGTTTTCAGCATGATAAATGTTATTATGATATTAATAAAACATATTTAGACAAACAAACAAAAAATTTTAGTTTGTTAATACCTGGTGAATATATTTTTTTCTGAGAGAAATACAAAAATACAAAATAGTACTTAGGAATTTGCTAGTTGTCTTCTAAAGCTAGTTTTGTGGGTTTTTTCAACGATAAATGAAAAACTTTTTTTTTTTTTTTTAAACATTAAAGCATCTAAAGATATATATATATACAGATAAAAAGGTGCATATCAATCCTAGGCCAATCCTATTTATATTGGATCACACAATAACGTAAGGTTTTACAAGAGGAGCTCGGAGAGAAAAGTTCAAAGAAAGATTGTGAAAAAGTATATAATAATATGTTATTTTTTACAGTTTCATTCAGCTTTCTAAGCATTATGCGTTTACATAACAAATAATTTGAATCTTTTGAATGATAACTTAATATCTTAGTTTTTAGACAAAGTTTTACACATTATTTAGGCCTATATTTTTATATTTTAGGCCGAATGAGTTGGTGTATATATAATAAAATATTAGCTATTATATTTTTGGAAAACGGTCCAACAAATAAAAAATAATTAATATTTTAATTAACTGGAAGAGAAAGAAATGTAAAAAAAAGAAAAGAAATTCCGATTGTCACAAGCTTTGCTCAAGTAGGGTGAAAGGCACTAGGCAAATAGAAAGACCTAGTTTAGATATTCCTGTGCTTGACCCTGTTATATGATTGTATAATCAGGCTGTGTGACGCTGGACGAGGATGTAGAACATGTCAAAGATGGCATCAGAGATGGCTTCCTTGGCATCGACAGCCACATGCACACCCAGGTCCGCAATGAGAACTGGGACAACAGCGGATCTACAGCGGCCGCCGTCATGATATCTCCACGAAACATCTACTTCATCAACTGCGGCGATTCCCGGACCTTCCTTTGCCGTAACAGCCAGGTGGTCTTCTACACGGAGGATCACAAGCCCTTCAACCCGCGCGAGAAAGAGCGCATCCAGAACGCCGGCGGCTCCGTCACCCTGCAGCGCATCAACGGTTCACTGGCCGTGTCCCGCGCCCTTGGTGACTTTGACTTTAAGGAGGTGGAATGGAGGACTCAGACTGAACAGCTGGTGTCGCCTGAACCAGAGGTGTACGAGCTGGAGCGAACGCCAGAAGATGAGTTCCTGGTAGTGGCATGTGATGGTGTCTGGGACGCCATCAGTAATGAGGAGCTGTGTGCGTTTGTGCGCAACCGCCTGCAGGTCTGCGATGACCTGAGGGAGATCTGCTCTCAGGTCATTGACCTCTGCCTCTATAAGGTTGGTATCAGCAGTGACAGGATCCCATTGGGTTGCCTAATCGAGTTCCAGTCGGATTGCCTGATGTCTTGGCGTTAGGGTGCACAGGTTATTTTTAGCAAGGTACCAGCATGCTAATGGATGTTCTGAGGAAGTTCGCAATTGGATAGGAAAAACATTTCAAATAATAGTATGCTTCATTGTTGACCAAATTAGACATTGAAAATACACTCTTAAAAACAAAGGTCCACTTACACCATTTACTTTCCATTACACAAAAGGTTCTTTATAGTGAGTGAATATAAAGGTTTTTTAGACTAGAGTATTTAAAGGGATGGTTTGCCCAGAGTTGTTCCAAACCTGTATGAATTTCTTTCTTCTGCTGAACACAAAATATTTTTTGAATATTGGTAACCAAACAGTTGATGAGCCCATAGTTCCATAGTATTTTTCAATGGTTTTCAAAGTCTGTGTCAACTGTTTGGTTACCCATGTTCTTCAAAATATCTAAATATCTTCTTTTGTTTTCAGCAGAAGAAATTCATAGGTTTGGAACAACTTGAGGGTGAGTAAATGATGACTGACATTTTGGGTGAACTATCCCTATTCACATGAAGAAAACATGTTTCCTTTTAAGAACTGTTCACTGAAATGTTCTTTAGCAAACCAAAAGTGGGTCTTCTAAAAACTTATTTTTGAAACTTTCATTTTTAAGATAAATGTAATTTTGTAATTTATTTAAATCAGTGATCATTGATTTCAGATTTACCTGCCCCTAAATGTACCCTAAGTATAAGAGTATAATGTACACTGGTTAATTTTAAAAGTAAATTGGACTTTATGTCAACGCAAAAGTCTGGTTCTGTGAAACCAATCAGATGGAACATAAAACTCAACCAAAAATATATATCTCACATTATGAGAATCACTGCACTCAACCAAACTATCTCTCACATTATGAGAATCGCTACATTAATATGCTTTTATTTTATGCTAGTCTAAATAATAACTCTGACGAGTATGTCAATAAGTCTGATGTCAAGTCAATGTTGAATTCCCAGAAATACTGTCACCTTCTAAAACTTTTAACTAGTTTAGGACAGCTTTGTCATTTAAAATGATTACAGGCACTTGGGTTATGCAATATTATATAATGAGATGCCGCACGTTGATGCGAGAAAGCTTACACACAGATTCAGATTGACCTGTTATATGAAGATACTGTTCTTTAAATAGAATGATTACAAGGAAGACAAGAGAGCGAGAGAGGATTACGAGTGACTCAGACTTTAGGTTAAGGGATATTCAGGGTTACAAACCTGCTGCTTGATCAGGCCAAAAGGTCCTTCGGTTTATAACCAACATTAGCTGCTAACATTGCTTTTGAGCATTTATGTCTACCGGTATTAGTGTGTTTTAGTATTGTTAATCTACTATCACTTTTATATTATAAGTTTATTATATATATTATAAGTATATTATAAGGTTTTTAAATTCTTAATGTCTCCGCATCTTGCAGGGAAGTTTAGACAACATGAGCATTATCATCATCTGCTTCGATGGCGCCCCCAAGGTGACACCAGAGGCACTGCAAAAGGAGGCAGAGTTAGAGCAGCTCATCGAGCAAAAAGTGGCAGGTAATTTGACCAGTTCATTCGATGTAAAAGGTTTTACACTATAGAAATAGGCAATTATTCATATTAGATTAGATGAAATAGCCATCTTAATAAAAGTCAAACCTTTTTATATAAAAGTGTATTTTCTCTCACATTACCTAGAGATCATTAATGTGATCAGATCTAAAGATGAGGAACCTGACCTGCTATACGTGATGAAATTCCTGGCATCTGAAGGTATTCCCGGCCTCCCACCAGGTGGAGGAATCTCATGCAAGTGAGTATTACTTATCATATTATATATGATATTAGGCCTACTATCACTTCAAAAAATTATTTAAAAAAAATTAAGTCAAACATGACATAATGGATTTAGATTAAGCCAGGATTATAGGCCTTAGTTCAATTAGGACATTTAAGGCTTTTATAAACATGCCTTTGAAAAAAAACATTACTGGTGTGCATCTTGAGACAAAACAATAAAAAAAATATATATTTTACGATATGTTAGTGCAAGTTAATTTTAGTTAAAACAGCTCAAACATGCTTTTCTTGAGCCTCATCTGTGAAACCGGGGGATAATCTAACAATGGGGTCAGAAAAACAATCTTGTTTTCCCTTTGAATTAAGTTTATTTTTCTGAACCCATTGGCAGATATTTGTTCTTGTTTAAGCACAACATTTTTTTTTTTCGAAGACAAGACTTAATTCATTAAAGGGATAGTTAATTAATTACTCATCCTCATGTTGTTCCAAACCTGTAAGGATTTCTTTCATCTTTTGAACACAAATGAAGATCTTTTTAATCAAATGATAAATTTCTGTCCCTCCGTTGAACTACAATTCTGACATTTAAAAAAAAAAAGTTTAAATAGCAAATGCATTAATATTAAAAATAAAAGGATTACAATGTAAAAGATTAATATTATGTACATATAGATATGGTGGAATCTGGCTTGTCCCGTAGATGGTCTGCTTGTGCTTTAACATTGCACACGAGCAGAACCGTTTCCTCTCTGGAGATGCGTTCTGCAAATTCCGCCTTGTACATAACGAATTGGCATTTAGGCTAAGGGGAATGGGAGATGAGACTCTGATTGGTTTATTGCACGTTACGCCCAAAACACACCCATTACTCATTAAGAGAATATAGACAACCCTTTTAGACCATGCGCCGCCCGCGCCGACCATTTTTCCCGTCGTTAAAAAAAGTGGATTCAGACGCGCCCTACATGCACTTTAGACCATGTGCTTAAAATAGAGCTGTTTAAGTCATTTTGCTTCTTAGGTAAATGTTTGATTTAAGAATGTTTAGATATTTTAATAGAAAACAAGTCAAAAACAAGTTTTTTGCAATGTAGGAGAAATACGCGTCTGTGTCTCTGTGTGTGTGTTTCTCAATCCCTTTTTTTTCTATATTGCAGGAGAGATTGCATAATTGCCGCATATCAGAAATATGCAGCAGCCTTTAGACCTCTTGGCCCAATGGTATGTGTTTGAAATGTGTACATTTACGTTTTAGCTGTACTAAATAAACTATTAATACGCCAACATTTTATTTTATATGATTTTAGGTGTCTAAATATAAAGGGTTAATGTTCATTTTACAAACATCAATAAAAATGCTGATATTCTCAAATACTCTTTCATCATTTAAGGATATTGGCGGTTCTGATGACTCCACCTAGTGGCCGTTAACCTGAAGATGGAATCAAGCCTTGAATCTCTGTAGATGTAATAATTCACGCGAGGACGATATTTGTGTGCCACCTGCTTTACACAGGTCAAATTGTTTAGCCAAATTGTTCTTTTTTCAAATCAATGTTGTATATTGTACACACTGAAACAGACACAGGAAGAAGAGGTGTATATATCAAATGCTTTCATAAAAGGGGCTTTCGTACCAGAGGAACATTTTCATAACTAATGGCAGTGCGGAAAACAACCCAGTGCAAAAGCCCATAAAGGAAAAGCACCGAACACATGACACCATGGAAAGATTCTAGTGAAAAATATAAAGATTTCACTTTTTTTAAAGGTGAAGTGTAATTTCTATGCCTATCGCACCACCAAAGATAATGAATGATGATTTTAAACAAGGTAATTAAACCCTTCACTCATTGCCATTGGTCAAACAAATAGATTTCCCAGCCCTAAAATTACGCCATTGGTTGAACCACTGTTGTCACAAGTCATCATGAAACAGAAGTTGCAACCATCTTTTCTTCCCTATTGTGACGTATATCCTTAAAGCAACTAAAGCAGCTTCTCACATATGAAAAACAATGTAGGTCGGGCCTTGATGTTGTCCATAGGGAATTGATCGGATCGTTAGATCATTATCGTTTTATATTGCAAGAGCATATGATTTAAGAATAATGTGCACAGATGAATCATTAATAATAAACACTTAAGCATTCCATAGTCTGGCTTTAAAATGCCACAGAATAAAAAAAAAAATACAAATAAAATAATTGTCTATCCACTTGTAGCTGGGATGAGAGAAAGCATTACCATTTAAAAATACACAAATCAACTTTTAATAAATATACTGTGTTACTTTTTTAAATCTATAAATGAATCATTTTATGTAGCATTGCAGTTGTAGGTTGTTTTACGATTAACTTCACAATTGACATAGTATTTACAAACATATGTAAGATACTTCAATGTATAATTGTATTATAAATATGTTTTCTTGTATTTGTTTATGGATGTTAAGCTCTGTACTTACAGAGAACATAGACTTACATAACCGAACTTGTACACAGCAGTAAAACTAACATCTGTAAAACTTTATAAACGGTACTTGAACTATACATTTTATTTTTATTAAAGTACACCTCTGTCATTTTATGAGTCCATATTGTTGTGATTGTTATAAGAATGTTTCTTCAAAATGTCTGGATCTCTACGTGCAAATGTTTGAGAAGTCTGCACACAATTTATATTAGTTATAATGGTCAGGACCAAACATACCAGATTACAGGTGAAACTCGAAAAATTTGAATATCGTGCTATTGTTCATATCGTTCATGTATTTCAGTAATTCAAATTAAAAGGTGAAACTAATATATTATAACTATATACATATGCATGATTATACTTTTCAGAGGGCCGACATTTCTGTATTTAAAATCATAAAAATGATAACTTCTGCACGATATTCTAATTTTTCACGTTTCACCTGTATATCTGCTGAACAATTTAATGCATCAAAAAGAATTTGATAACATTTTGCCAGAACTGAAATCCGTGCTCGGTCCGATCCACTTTCAACAACGTTTTTCAAAAATCGCTTCCTGCACCTTTAACTATCAATAAGCAATACATTTGTTACAGTCAGCGAGCAGCACAACACACTTGTAGCCAATCAGCAGTAGGAGGCGTGTCCACTCATGATGGGGGATTGAGAGAGAGAGAGAGA
Organism: Semotilus atromaculatus; assembly: GCA_031834385.1. NCBI lineage: Eukaryota > Metazoa > Chordata > Actinopteri > Cypriniformes > Leuciscidae > Semotilus > Semotilus atromaculatus. Next base: position 6,039,670 of record JAULUF010000015.1, on the reverse strand, counting down.
GCAAGACGGAGATTTAAAGAAAGACTGTAGAAAGAAAGATGGCTGAGAGACATTACAAAAGAGAAACGCTCAGAGCAATATCGCTGGGAAAAGAAGAGTTATGATTAGGCAAGAGCTTTAGGTCACTGCTGACGACTTACAATCAACTCTTGCTTGTATTCTTGTGTGCTGTATGTTCATTTTTTGTGCTTCCTTGTCATCTTTGCTTTATTATTTCCAAAGCATTATTTTGCTTTGCTTCAGCTATGATAAAGAGACATCCACTCTTACATTGCGTTTTCGTGCATTTTGGGGGCGGAGCAATGAAGGGAGGGGTGTGTTTGATTGGGTTGAAAAACACACCCCTTGAAAAACACATTGAAAAAAAACAGTTGTCAAAAACAGTTCAACAACAATTCTCAGAAATAGCATACTGCATCTTTAAGTGAACGTAAACAGCTGGGAAAGAACACTGAAGTGTAAATTAGATCTTGTTTGTTTGTTTGTGGGGGGGACGGGTGGCCATCATGTACTTTGCGTCCGAAGGGAACTTTGAAAATCCATGCTGTAGAATGTGTTACTTAAGTGTCATGGACCATGACACCTCAATACTAATTACTTTAACTATGACAGTAACACCAAAGATGAGGTTCAGACAAAACAAGAAGGTCAAGCTCAAGCGCACTGAATATTAACCTGTTTTTCGATGTAACAACCATGCTAACGCAATGCTAATGGTTTGTTTACCATAACAATAAACTGAAAACTGAAACAAAAAGAACCACCAGAGAGTGAGAGAACTCGTACTCTGCCAGACGTTCCCAACTGGTAAGTTCAACAGCCAAATATTTTGCCTGTGTGACAGTTAATAGGTTACAGATTGTACAGTGCTTATCTTACAGTGTCATTAACAAGAAATGCTAATAAATAACCGTGTGAAATACACTTTTTTAAAGCTAGAATTTTTTTTAAATTTACTGACATAAGGACTAAGGTTGTAGCATAAATTAACATGCATTAATTATTACATTTGTGCTAATGTGTCATGAATCTGTTGCAAACTTTCACCATCTCAAAGCTTCTGTCAAAGTAAAAAATAGCATTCGTAGTTTAAAATTTTATTTAAATAATTTGGAAATAGGTATTGAAAATATTTGAATGCTATTCAACTTTTTGTTTTCTGTATTCATTTTGAAATAAGTTAAAGGTTTAGCCATTTGTGTTGTATTTCTGTCATTTTTAAAATGTTGATATAGTTTTTATTAAGTTTTAGTTTTTAATTTCAGTTTATTTAATATTCGTTTTTTAGTTCTTTAACTTAATCTAATCGGAAATGAAAAATGTGTTGACAGCAGTTATACAAGTAATGCATTTTTTTTTTTTCTTTTAGCTTTAGTTAATGATAACTTATAGTTATGGGAACCAGTCAAACAATATTATTTTCGTACGATTATGAAAATGTATGAATGTAGTCATTATTAATACATATTCCACATACACTTACAGCTACTATTACTAATATTAATATTAGATAAATGTGTTTAAAATTATATTTGTCTGTGAAAAATTAACGTTTATTTATTCACTCTTGATGTCTGTACCAACCATGCATATCAAACACAAATGTAGTCATTATTTAACTAATGAGGAACACCATAGCACAAAACAAAACTGCATTGATTTTTGCGGAAGAACATTGTTTTGGTTGTGCTTCGGTTGCGAGTGACTGTGCGGATGAATATGGCTATCCTACTGTGCTCATAAAACATATCTGTTCAGTAAAATACCTACTTACCTGTTGAGTAATAAAAACGCCATCGCTTCCGCATCGTTTTTACAATATTTCAAATCCATCAGTTCTCTCCTTATCCGAAGCGCCAAGCCACTGAAGTCTCTTTTCGCCTGGAGACTTTCCTAAACGGATGATTTCCCGGAGGTTTGAGATTTAACCGCTTCATGTCAACCTTTCTCGATCGTTGTGACAACCTCTGTCACTCACACACGCGTCAAAGTAGCCGGAGCACCTTTTCTCTATTTACGGATATGACGAGACACGCACGGACGACGAGTGACGTTTCATGTGCAATTTCCCGCGAAAACAATCCTGCCCAGTCTAAAATATAAACACATAACAGGATTTCCACATGGATTTCCATAGTGAACCGGGGGTAAGATAAAACCTTTTTTACAGTCTATGGATAAAACACGTTTTGAAGAAGGACTAATAATGTATTGACTCTTTATTATGTTGTTAATTTTGAACAAACAAAAAACAAGTAATTATTGCACTTAGCATTTATTACTCCAGGGATATTCAAAAACGAATGAAAAGTATACCAATCATGGTCTCCTCTATACATCATAACTATTGTACACTGATGGAGACACATGTGAAATATGTGATAGTTTCAGGGATTTCAGGGATAGTTTCTCGTCAGCTACAAAAATCTGAATTATTTTAAATTTGATGAAAATAGATAAGATATGGTGCTGTGGTTGTTTTCTGTTGATATTTTTTACCTACACTTACACACATCACATGCCTAACTTAGTTTTGTTAAATGTTTTATTTTATTTCAATGGCTCCTAACATTATATCCAGTGAGACCAGATGACACTGAAGGTCGAAGGTGATCCAAGCTATGGCAGCGCATCTGCTAGAGCTCCATTCACAGACCCGGATGGGTCAGAGACTGTACCCCTCCTTATTCCAGAAGATCAGCCCCAGCAGTACATCTGGAAACCCCTGAACAAAGAGGAACTGGAGAAGTGCGCAGGAGGACCGGAATGGAAGAAGTTTCGTTCTCGTCTGGTACTTTGCTTCTGGATTGTTTGGCTGATAATGCTCGGCACTGCTATCGCAATAATCATTCAGAGCCCACGGACGGTGTCACCTTCACTACACTGGTGGCAGAAGGATGTGTTTTACCGTCTGCAACCAGCACTCTTCATGGTTGCAGACAGTGACGAGGTCAGCCCTATCAGCAGTAAGTTAATAAAAACATAATTTACAGCAGTAACAATAATGGTAGATTGCATCTCAGAACATTCAATCCGCTTATCCACCATCCATCCATGAGCCTAAAATTACACCCACATGTCAAAGTCTAAGTCGGTGTTGTGTTAATGAAGTATCTTCACAAAGCACAAACCACATCACAGGACATTTAGCACATGTTGTGGCAATGTCTAGTAAACAGTAAATCAGACAATAAATACAACAGTCATTCACAGGAAAATGTACAATTTGTGTGGCATATTATATGCTTTTTATTTTTAGGCTTAGGAACAATACATAACTGGTACTTTGTAAGGCTAATGGACACAAATGAATGGCTAGTTTAATAGTCAGCCATTGAAAAAGACATTTGTTGACCGCTTATCTGAGTATTGGGGGGAAAGTATTTGTATTTGGTGGTAGAGGTGGGAAAATATTCTTTCAATAATGTTAAAAGTGGCCTACATGTACACACAGTATTGAAATTCCAGTAGTGAAGGCCATCGTGATGGTGTATGTCTCACATTCAGGGGTGTCCGAGCGGCTGCCGTATCTGAGGTCACTGGGGGTTGGGACAGTGATCCTGGACGGGTTCCTCCGGCATGACAGATCCCCAGCCAACCTGACAGAGATTGACCAAAGTCTGGGCACGCTTCCACAATTCACACAGCTTATCATAGAAAGCCAGAAAGCAGGCAGGTGCATTTTTATTATTATAAAAAAGTGTACTTGACTTTATTTTGGTAGTTTTATTGGCATTCACCCTATTATGAAAATGAGTTTTCATATGTTGTCTCTGCATGCAGTTGGATCAGGACTGTACTAACCTTGGTGTTCAATAGATGGTGCTGTTTAACCATGTTGCATTAGACTCACTTTTAAAGGAATAGTTCACTTCAAAATTAAAATTCTGTTGTCATTCATTTATTCCTTATGCTGAACACAAAGGATGATATCTTGAAGAATGTCACTAACCAAAAAGTTAACTGGCCCCATACTATTTTGTTTTCCTACTACGGAAGTCAATGGGGTGGTTCATCAACTGTCTGGTTACTGACATTCTTCAAAATATCTTCCTTTGTGTTCAGCATATGAAAGAAATTCATACAGGTTTGAAACAACATGAGGGTGAGTAAATGACAACAGAATTTTCATTTTGAAGTGAACTTTTCCTTTAAGCCATATGTCTGAAAATCATTGCATTTAAATGTATCAAAGATATTCATCACTTAAACTATGGACATGTTCCATGTATGATAAGCACAACATGTCCACACGTTGAACAGTATTTATTTTGTTTTATAATTTAAAACCTAACAAATGTCTTTTGTGAAAAGTTTTTGTACTTGAAATATGTGCTTGGTTTACCATTTTGCTAACTAATGGAACGATAGTCATAAATTTTTTAGCTGTGTCCAAATACTGCAAATGCACATGTGCTTGTGAAACAGCGGTCGAATTTTTGTGTGCAAAAATTGTAAGCAATATTAAGGCAATAGGAACTGATCCAAATGATTTTCCATATGGTTCAGGTGTGAGAGTGATCCTGGAGCTTTGTGAGCTGGACCTGTTTAAGCAGGAGTCGGGTAATGACACTACAGTTTGGTCTGGTGCGTCAGAGAACATTCAGGTAATGAATCTTATTCTCAGTATGGGGGGGGGGGGGGGGGGGGCGATATCAGACGATATAATTTTTTTCCAACATTGGATAACGCGTCTCTACCTACATTTTTGCAAAACTCCAAACGTACCTACACAAACGATTCACGTCAGCTGAAATGAACAGAGGCAGTAAATCACCAATTACTTTTTTTCCATTATGATTACAGGAGCATATTATTGATTAACATACACTCACCGGCCACTTTATTAGGTACCCCATGCTAGTAACGGGTTGGACCACCTTTTGCCTTCAGAACTGCCTCAATTCTTCGTGGCATAGATTCAACAAGGTGCTGGAAGCATTCCTCAGGGAGTTTGGTCCATATTGACATGATGGCATCACACAGTTGCCGCAGATTTGTCGGCTGCACATCCATGATGCGAATCTCCCGTTCCACCAAATCCCAAAGATGCTCTATTGGATTGAGATCTGGTGACTGTGGAGGCCATTTGAGTACAGCGAACTCATTGTCATGTTCAAGAAACCAGTCTGAGATGATTCCAGCTTTATGACATGGCGCATTATCCTGCTGAAAGTAGCCATCAGAAGTTGGGTACATTGTGGTCATAAAGGGATGGACATGGTCAGCAACAATACTCAGGTAGGCTGTGGCGTTGCAACGATGCTCAATTGGTACCAAGGGGCCCAAAGAGTGCCAAGAAAATATTCCCCACACCATGACACCACCACCACCAGCCTGAACCGTTGATACAAGGCAGGATGGATCCATGCTTTCATGTTGTAGACGCCAAATTCTGACCCTACCATCCGAATGTCGCAGCAGAAATCGAGACTCATCAGACCAGGCAACGTTTTTCCAATCTTCTATTGTCCAATTTCGATGAGCTTGTGCAAATTGTAGCCTCAGTTTCCTGTTCTTAGCTGAAAGGAGTGGCACCCGGTGTGGTCTTCTGCTGCTGTAGCCCATCTGCCTCAAAGTTCGACGTACTGTGCGTTCAGAGATGCTCTTCTGCCCACCTTGGTTGTAACGGGTGGTTATTTGAGTCACTGTTGCCCTTCTATCAGCTCGAACCAGTCTGGCCATTCTCCTCTGACCTCTGGCATCAACAAGGCATTTCCGCCCACAGAACTGCCGCTCACTGGATGTTTTTTCTTTTTCGGACCATTCTCTGTAAACCCTAGAGATGGTTGTGCGTGAAAATCCCAGTAGATTAGCAGTTTCTGAAATACTCAGACCAGCCCTTCTGGCACCAACAATCATGCCACGTTCAAAGTCACTCAAATCACCTTTCTTCCCCATACTGATGCTCGGTTTGAACTGCAGGAGATTGTCTTGACCATGTCTACATGCCTAAATGCACTGAGTTGCCGCCATGTGATTGGCTGCTTAGAAATTAAGTGTTAAGGAGCAGTTGGACAGGTGTACCTAATAAAGTGGCCGGTGAGTGTATTTTCATGCAGTTCCTTGCACAATTACTGTTATGATCTCATAACACTTTCGCCATAGTGCATGATTTGTAAACTAAAACAGTTTGACGTTTGCATCACATCTAATCAGCTCCATATGTTAGCTTTTCTTATGTAATAAACGTGTTCAGTAGCTCACATGATACAGCACTGCACTTGTGATGTGGTAAGTCACGTGATACATGAGTCATGAGTCATGATTAAAGAGCTCAAAGACTTGCGGAAAGAAACTAAAATGCTAAAATGAAACAAGTTGCTTTAGCGAATGTTTTTTTTATCTCACCCCAGACAGCATCATAGCGTTGACAACGGATCCGGTCCAAATCCACATGTACCAGATGTGGGCCGGATCTGGGCCGACACTCTGTCGCTGTCTGGGACTTTTGGCTTTGTTAACACGATCTGTTCTGATCAATTCAAATTAAATAGTGCCCGATTCATGGTCATTTGTTTTGGATAAAACTGAACATGATTTTGCTTTAAACGTGTCTCAAAACAGTGCAAGAAGCAATGTAAAATAATTTAACAGAAATGTCATCACAGAAATGTTTTTGCAATGAACTTTTTTTTAATATATTACTTTAGATCACGCATACTCATTTGTTTCTCTGAAGGAATCCAGTAGGCTAAATGACACATGCACGGTTCCTCAATCATTCCATGGCACGTATCTATTGCTGGGTAGCTTACTTACAAATTGTAGTCCATTACTGAATATAGATTACATGATGAACACTGTAGTTAGTAACGTAATCTATTACATCACACTTGTTTACATTTAGATGACTTTTGAGCTTACTTTTAGCCTTAATTTGTTTTATCACATAAATTAGAATAGGATAATATTGTACTATAATGATATAAAAATACAACGAGGGACAAAAATATGTTGAATGAAATATGAAATGAAGGGCATTAAACATTACATTAAGCCAGGGTTTGTGAAGGAACTGCCATTCACTTTTGTGTACTTGCACAAAACTGATAAAACCGATGAAACTTTCTGAACATACATAAGCAATAGGCTGTTTAAAAAGGACCATTTAAAAGAGAAGAAAAGAAGAATTAGTGAGAATCATTTTTTGTGAATCATTTATATTATGAATAATTTTCTGAATATCAAGTAATCATGTAATCAATACAAATTTAACTGTGGTCTGATAATGAGTATTATAAAACATAATATAATATTTATTATCTGTAAGTATAGGCCTATAATATTTGGAATCTGATTACGTAATCCAGATTACATATAATCAGTTACTACCCACCCAGCACTGCAAATGTAATTTTTGGATTTCCATTTGCTCCAACATCAAAAGAAAAATCCATGATAGTGTTTTCACGACTTTCAAAAAGATGGAAATAATTATTGAGAGATTGATTATCACAGTCTGTGACTCTGACACCACTGCTTTTTTAATCATTTAATCTGTAAATTAATAATTTTCGCTATTTATCACCTAAACGTTATTGTGTAAGCAATTGCGGAGCGAAAATTAGCCAGCGCTAATACCAGTATATTTTGAACTTGCGTACCATACCAGTGTGGAAAATTATGATATTGTGGCAAGTCTGTCACTAGATTAATGTGGTAAGGATTATTGTTTTATGTCAATATTTCTGTCTACTCTTGTTTATTATTGCTCATGCGATATTATCTCCCTCTCCAGTACTCATTAAGGTATTGGCTGGAGTACGGTGTGTCAGGGTTTGGGATCTGTGATACAGACGCAGCCTTCTCAGCAAAGGTAAAACTGTCTGAAAACACACTGACGTGTCTTGTTTTGTGGAAAAAAGTGTGTGGGTTTTTTGATGATGTGGTGCAGCTGGTTAGAGGTCATATGCAGTGTCTGCATAAAAATCAATGTGCATTTATGATTCACAGACCCTAATGGAGTGGAACGTTCTGATGCACGAGTTCAGTTCACAAGATGACGAAAGGTATCAAGTTTTTCAAAGTCAAAGGACAAACTCAAAAAAAAAAAAGTAGTAGTAAAAAGGGTTGCGAACACCCTTTCATGTTGCCTTTAAGACCCTGTACCAAATGGCACTAAACACTCGCAGCCTTGGCAAAAGTGGTGTCGACCGCAAAAGTGGTGTCGACCGCAAAGGTGGCGCTCGTGAGCACCCTTCTAAACCCTAAAATGACAAACGGGACACCCTATGGTCTCATGAACTTAACTGATGCGCGCACACGGCAGCCATTATAAGTCCACAAGACCGAAAGTGCATATAAAGTGTGCCATTTGGGACAGGGCCTAACTTTTCAATGTGAGCCTGTGCATTGAACTTGACAAATGTCTATTATCCTGTTAAATGCCCCCCCAAACACAGTAAGTTTGTACTGTACTGAACATCTTATTTTATATGAAATATATATTTTACAAAATAATTTGCAGTCTAAAACCGCAATCAAGCAAAATGTCAGACCAAGATATCACAAAATTAAGGTAGCTAAATACCAAAAACATTCCATTTAATGTGCTCTCCAGTCACAAATGAATACATCTGTCACAATATCACAACTATCACAAAACAGCAACCAAATACGGAACCTTGAATCCTTTTCCAATGATATGCGTTTTGTCAATATTACAAACAAGATTTGATTATAAAATAGAGCTGTAAATTTGGTACTGTCAAATTTGAAACATGACACGTTTTATGGTAAAGCACTGTCCAATTTCAAAGGGTTTTCACAGGATGAACTTTTAAGCTTTTGAATTGCACCTAATTTATTTATGATTACTAAAATATGTGATGCAATGAAAACAGTGTGCCAAGTGTGCCAGTACTGGGACAGTGACCGTTAACAAGTTTATTAATTTGCAAAGTCATCATGGTGACATAAATCAGGTCTTATCTAATTCTTGTAGAATATTGATGGTGAGGCAAACAAGCAACACTCTTCCAGCGCTAAAGGTGTCCAACATTACTGTTAATGGTTCACTGGTGGAGGTGGTTACTAAGTCAGTGATCCCCCCATCACACCACCCGCTGTCTGCTGCTGAGGTGGCTGAGGCCATGGAGGCCAGTCTGCAGATGCCACAAGAACACTGGCCGAGCTGGACCGTGAGTGCACATTACACTGAACTGACTTTAACAGTTAATCAATGGCAAAATCCACAAACGACTTACAACATGATCAAAGTAAACATTTCTCTCTTTAGTGTTTTGACTTTGAGTTAGCAATAGTGTGCAGACTTGTTTGTCTAATAAGCTAACATCTCATCATATTACTCTATAGTTAGCATGCTAGTCTGGTAAGCTATCATACCCAGCGCAAGTTACTTCATGGAATCATATGGCGTTGAAGGAGGATTAGATCATGCAGGGGACTGGATCTTGGACAATGATTCTTTTGACGTCACCATGAAATCAAAATGGAAAATTCTTATTTTTTATGTAAAGTATTTATCCGTGTACATTACTATAATTTTTTTATTTGATTAATGTGCCTCATAATCTTTAATCAAAATAATTTCCCCTCCCTTCAGGGACACCTCTTCTCTAATGATGTGTCTACCGGCATGAGGGCGGGGCAACCTGTCACTCACATGAGATCGACCAATAGCAGCAAACCACAACCATCCAATCAATTCCCCATTGACAAAATCAAGTCCCATGCTATATTTTTTTCTTGTTAAGAAGTTGTTTTAACTCGAATACATATATAATGTTAGGGAAGAAAAGACTATCCTAACTTCTGTTTCTTTCCGACTTAAATAATTCCCAAAACATACGCCGGATTGCTGGCCCTCGCTGCTTTTTTTTTTTTTTTTAATGGTAAACAGTCATAACTAGCTAGTTAATTTTTTCAATGTTGCACTGTGGTTAAGCTGGGAGCTAAGTTTTTATTCAGGAAACAATGTTTACTCAGGTTTTTTGGTTTTAGAGTGGTTTTGGGCCTGAACCAGCTTAATACCAGCTTGGTCTCTCTTTACAGTAAATACCACCAAGGCAAAACATGACAATTAACTACAGAAACAACAACTGTTGTTGGCAGCCACTGGAGTTTGATTTATGGTTTAGTGAACTATGATAATATTTTCACACAGAGAGAAATGTTGTATTTCTACATGGTCATTAACAACAAAAAAACAACAACAAAAAAAAACATTAAACCCAATGTTTACCTAGTGATGGAAACCTTGGAAATACCAGGGGAGATTTCAGTTGTGATATCCAGGTCTGAAAATGTCATGGACATTCAAAAAATCAGTTTTACTTGATATGCTCATCCAGTAATTACAAACAAGAGGAGAAGCCATGAAAAAGTTATGGAAAGTAATTCATATTTCCTGCTAAATGTTTACTCTTTTAATTCTTGCACCAGGGATCAATACAAGTCACCTTTGTAACTAGGGGTGTAACAATATATCGTTTCACAATATATCACATTCAAAACGGCTACATGTATCGTGGATAGTGACAATCTGTATTGTGTAGTCCACACAACAACAAAAAAATTACTGTGTGAGAAAAAAAATCAAGTTTACAGAGTTTTAGTGTCCTGCATTATTTTATTTAGCCAGTGACAGAGTGCAATCATATTCGTCTAAAATAATTCTGTTTTCAGCTTCAGAATGTCCTGTGCATTGGGTTATCAGCACCAAGTCAAAACCTATTTATTTATTTACACCCCCACTGTAATACTGAATTAGCATTTTAATATCGTATTGGGAGTTCAGTATCGTGATGTGATCCGAATCGTGACATGAGGGTATCGTTACACCCCTAATTGTAACTAAAGGTTGATTAGTAGTGTATTTCCTACTAAAGCAAAGCAGTATTTGACTCTGGTCAAGCGTATCCATAGCAGACTGGTGTGACTGGCCTTGCATTATGCATTATGCAAAGTTTTTCTACAGTACATATTTGGCAAAAGGGAAGAAAATAGCCCTTTTTCCCTCTGTTTTCTCTAATCAAGTAGCACCAATTTAAAAACAAAAAAATCTTAGGCAGCCAAGTTTTATTGAAAGCTTATTTTGACATTGAAAGTCAAAATAAGGCCGTCTGGGTTGAACTGAAGTTTTGCACCATTCACAGGTGGGTGGACGAGTCCAGTGGGAGCTACAGAGAGCCATGCTAGTCCTGATCATGACTTTACCTGGGACACCCGTCATCAAATATGGAGATGAGGTCAGTACGATTCAGGTGAGATGACAAAACCATCCTCAACCTATATTGCTGTGGTCACAGTTTGAAACTTTCGAATCTGTTAGTTTGAAAACAGTATGATTGTTATGGGTCAATGGCATTTTTTGTGACGTGCCATTTCTATTAATCTGTTCCAAAATACAGGAGCAGCTGAATCAACCGCTAGCCCTCTTCCAGTCTCTGATTCAGTCGCATGCTCGTGAAGAGGCTCTCCACTTTGGCAGATTCACCTTCCTTCCCTTCAATGACAGCATGTCATCCTCTGGCCTCAATTCTACAGTCACCAAAGCTTTAGCTTTCCTGCGCTCATGGGGCTGCGTTCACTTCCTGGTCTTGTTTAATTTGGGACCTGAACCTCACACTCTGGACCCAGACTGGGCTCCCAGCCTACCTGAAGGTGGGGTGTTTGTTATCAGCACAGGTCTTGACCGATTCGGCCCCGTGTCTCTACGGTCAATAAAAATGCAGCCACATGAAGCCATTGTCATAAAACTATTTGAATCTGGCAAATCTTCCTAAGATAAAAGGCTTGCGTTAGCTTATTATTGCAACTAAGATCTAAATATGTTAAATATTGGTGAGTTGTAACTGAGAGCAAGCATTTACTAAAACTAAATTAATTGTTTTTAAATGAATAAATATTGGCAGTGGGAATGGAGTGCTGTTAGTTTGGTTACAAATAATCTAATAAAGAGAAACCAATGCAAATTTAAATTAGGTTGTTTTTTTCCCCCCAAAATAATGAGCACTTTTATCTCCTAGGGGTGGACTCTTTATTAAAAACAGATTTGTTTATTTTTATACAGTATGTGTGAAATGGGAAACGTCTTACCATCTTACCTAATTTTTGCTACTTTCTATAATGCCTTTTATGTTTATGTATATTGTTATTTTCAAATAGATTATTACAATATTAATACATCTTTAAAACTAAACAAAGAGTGAAATAGCCGTAACCCATTTTAAAATGTATTGTGTGAAAATGTTTACATACGAGATATGTCAGTAAAAACAAGACACTGTTGATTTGTAGGAGAGCAATCACAGGTTTATTATCTAAAATCAAAATCAAACTCCGGCCCCTGGTTAGCCGTTGCTCTTACATCAGCATCTTTATTCTATCAACAGGTCCGTCCCTAGACATTTTGTAACTCTAGACGTGTTTTCATAGCTTCACATATTATTTATATGCAAACAGCCAACTATGTTCATTTTTACGGTAATATTGGTAAAATGAGATTAAAATTGGTTGCATAGCAAAAAAAAAAAAAACAGTTGTTGTCTTGCATAATTCTTGGCATCTGAAAATGCACTGCAATGCACGTCTAACTGCATTATCTAACTATATAATGGTGTTTATTTGTTTATGGAGAAGAGACACAATTCACTAACATTCATTTTTAAGGATGGGCTCAATTAGTATGCTGTACTAGAGGACCAGTCATTCCCAACTGACCCCCTTTACGACAAAGACAGACTCTTAGAGAACAAATTATAACCATCTTGGTTCAATAATCTTTCAGGGATCAAACAGACCCTCTTATCTATGCATTACAAGCTGTAATGCAGATTAGAATGATCTGAGCTTTCAGAATGGAACAGAACGTTCTGCTTCCATTTAAAAGCTTTTTTTTTTTAAAAAATTTAATGAAGCCAAGACAGAGGGCAGGGCTTTTATTTGGGGTTTCCTTGACAGGTAGGAGGGGGGGGAAACTACTTAGGACCCCAACACGAAGCGGTTAATGTACAACTGCCTCGCTCTACATTATCCTGCTTATTACATGGCTACCTACCAAATAAATCAATAATTTGACAAGTCAAGTGTATTTATATAGCGCTTTTCACAACATAGATTGCACCAAAGCAGCTTCACGGTATCAATCAAAACAACAAAACAATGTTCAACCTCCACGTTTGGTTGGGCTGATCAATGGTATCAATGATTGGTTAATTAATTTGAATATCCCCAACTGAGCAAGCCAAAGGCAACAGTGGCAAGGAACCGAAAAACTCCATTAAGTGACCTAATGGTGTCCAAAAACTCCATCACAAAATTTTGATTTAAGAAGGAGTTTATTGATTTAAAAACGATTGTATTGCTTCCGCTAAAGAAAATAGTCTGCTCCGTCTCTACGGTTAGAATCCTGCGTCCATAGCAACGCTCTGTTTTTCATGGCAATGGTGTGTTATACTTAGCAGCGTCTGTTATCAAGAAATAACAGACCGCATTCTACATTAGAATTCAACCAAGCCATGAAATAATAACTTTTAATAACAATTATTAAATGAATGCCACCTTATTGGGACAATAAAGCCCTCCTTGCACCTACCCCTTACCGCTAAATTATTAAACACACATTAGACACTTTATTTACACTTTTTTAAAAAAAAATTTCTTATAACTGATTAGCCTTTCCAAACTGATATGTGATGGGAAAAGGGAGTAGAGCGAGTTTGGCAAAAGGCTGATTTGAACTCGGGTCGATTTTTCATCAAAAATTTCTGCCATGCGTCCTACCCTACTCTATTGATGCTGTTGACAAGTCAGCGTCTTCCATAGTTTTGTCTGGCCCAACATGTCATCAGTTAGTGTAAATAGCACTCTGCCAACAAGACACGTAATTGGCTTCATCCTGTCTACACTGGATGAAGCGCGGTACAATGAGACACAACACGACAAATTCTTGACAGTAAACTATCCGCCGTTGTAGACCCTCAAGACAAGAAACTATGACGAGGCATATCTCGCCCTCGGATTTACAAGTACAACTTTGCCACTTGGCGACTTACATGATGAACACAAAGAAAATCCATCTGAAGCTGTAGTACGGTTTTAATTATACTTAATTATAATTAAGTTTTAATTATATTTCCAAAAAATCCTATAGAATTTTGCAAGTAAGGTCAGAGTGCCTTTATGTGGGTGCATGTATGTGGAGGATGAAAACATTTTTCTCTAAAAAAAGGTGGTGGTGGTGAGGGGTAAAGTTTGGGAACCCACAATGTTAATGTAGTTGCTCAGCTTTACAAAGAGTCACTGAAGACACAAGTTCTGACATGTTGAGTATTAAGTGCTCAGTAAAATCTGTTTGCAATTATTCCTGCCATTCCAGACCGAACATCAATCCAGATTTTCCTTGTAAATCAATATTCCTTTGAAATTAAACATTTGTTTGTTTTGAAATGTTCTACGGACATGCATGACAGAGAGACAGTCCATCATTCACAGATTCTCAGATTTTACTGACCCATCCTTAACCAATGCCCATCCTTATTTTTCCTTCAAATGGCAATTTGTGTGCAATATTTCAAAAATGCTGAAACATATTTGGTCTGTTAGTGTTATCCTCCTGTGACCCAGATGATGTTTATTTATTTATTTATTTTTTCTTCTGAATTTCTCTGAGAAGATACATGCAAGCTATGAGTGAATATTAAAAAGACATCAAATGCTTGCCAAATGATTGGAAGAATATTCCTATGTAAACATTCCTATAAAATATTAGATATGAAACTTTGACAAGTCAATCCTCTCATTATTACAATATATTTTGCATTACAATTGGCCTTATTAGATATATCTTTTTTGCACGGTAGGCCTACTTACACAAACTGTGTGAACAATCTGAAACCTTTTTAAAATTGTATAAATGCTACGTTTCATCTTCTTTTTTAATATTCAAAGGGGTCCTTTATTGTGTAATGTTGCAGTTTGAGCATGGAAAATGTCTACAAAGTTACAAAACACAAAGTCACTCCAAGAGCAGTTATTCTCTATATCAGTAGCCTCCCTGATACATAACTCCCTGAAACGCCTCCATTGTAGTTTTGAGTTCTCTTCTGGGAACGAAAACGTCCCAAAATTCCTCATTTAAATAATTCCCATCAAAGGCGTATACACAAAAAATGTTGCGTTTAGTGTTGAAACTCATGGTTATGGTAAGGGGAGTAACATTTTTTTAAACATGCTCAAAGCAGTTGACCAATCACAACACTCTAGTCCAGTTGACCAATCAGAGCACAGTGTGCTTTTCAGAAGGGGGGGCTTCATAGAGATTGAAACTAAACAGGGGTGCGTTTCCCAAATGCATGCTTGCAAGTCTCCATCATCACCAAAATAGAAATTCTGAAACCAAAATTTCAGAAACCGTAGTTCCAACGAATATTTGCAAACAGCGTCACAAACTTATGTGGTTGGAACAATGGTGCTGCAACAATGTAAATTTTTTGAATAATTAAGGAAAGAAACCAATTCTAGTCGACCTCCAAAACAAAATCAAGACTAAAAAGGACGTGATAGGTTCCCTTTAAACAGCTATAACTACCCAGTTTTGCAAAAAAAAAAACATTAGCTATGGACAAAGTTTAACATTTTCATCTAAACATTTTGTTTCTAGGCTTTTCATCTAAACACATTCAGCTTTCGAGACTGAGCCAAACAGCATGACAAGCTTTTGGGAAGGAAGAGTAATGACTTACACTTTAATGCCTGTTATATTCTTTTTGTTAAAGTTGGACACATACAAAAGAATGAGAAAATGAGCAATCTGGATTGTTGTGTCATTGACAGTGATGACTATTGTTGGCTCTCTACATGTTTCCTCACAATGAGACTGATCTATGATTCACATACTAAAACTGTTTTCAATTACTGATTTGAAGAGGGTTAACAGCTTAGTGAATGAGATAATGCACATATTCGGGAAAGTTCATTTCAGCCGAAACAGAGCAATAAATCATATTGTTCACAGTGGAATTTTAATTACAATAGCATTTAAAAAAATTTTTATTCAGATGACAGTATATTCGAAATCCCTTTTTTAGGAGAAACACCCAAATGTAATCTGCAAATGTAATACTCAGTCAGTACCAAAGAAAAGATGAAAAGCTGAAGAAATCTTCCATTTATCTGCACCTCCTGACCTAAACGAAACACAGAAGCAGATAAGGCCTGTCTGAACAAAGCTAAGAGTTTTCTATGACACTCTTTGTGGGTGATTTTTGCCTTCAGTGTGTTACTAATACAGTGTCATAAATTTTCCCTACTGAGAATTTCTCATTCATATACGCTTTGCCAAATCAATTTCGAGCTTACTATTCTGCCTACAGAAAGGCATTTCCATAAAGGTGAAGCCACGAAGAGACTGACAGCCTAATCCTAGATTTTTTTAGGACTGCTGAGATAAAAGTCCTAAGATCAAGCCATATGCTTGTGCATTAGGGTTAATTGCAAGGTTCCAGATATTCTGTTCTTAGCTGTTTTGTTCTGGTATGGTTACCAAGCAAACTGGAATCTGGTTTGTCCTTAAGCAGAAGGTCGTCTCAAGGATGAGGAGCCGTTGAGGGAAGCAAGGTTTTTACATTCCACATAAAAATAATGGGAGACAATGGAATCTCTTATGCACAGTTTACTCCAAACATTCCAATACGGTTGAAATAAATTCAACTTTAGTTACTTAGAGATTGTTTGGATCATTGTGAATTGAGATACAGAGCCAAGGAACCGTCACCTCAAAAATATTTGCCTTTCAATTTTACAGTGACGTGCAGTCAGACTCTTATTCAATCCTTTGGGAGAAGAGGTGACAAACATCGTGATAGCAAAAATATGATAACATATGCATTTAATAAATAAAATAAGCTTGGCTACCTCAAATGTCATGACTGTCTGACGGAATGTCCCCACACACTAGTTTCAACGTCATCCATTTGCTGTTCTTTTCCACTAATTAAAAATTAAAACTCCTTTTCAGTCACTCACGCAAACAAGCACTGATTTGCCTCTGATTTCTGCCTTTTGTCAACGTACATAACTGACGGTAAGATTGAGTTAGAGCTAAAATTGTGTAATGCACCGATATTGATCTGTTATAACCAGCTGTGAACAATCCATATATCCAAAATATTCAGAAGCTGTCATTTTTTGCTCCACCAATGAAAATAATAAGTCACAGCGTAATTCAGTGCCATCAGAATGACAAGTCCTTGTGTTATTGTGTACGGATAAGACTTAAATTGCTTAGTCATGTTGTCAGTATAACAGTACTCTGGAGGGATGGCTAAAGTTTTCATAACAATTATTGTAAATTGTATGTTACACCTTAGTGTATGTGGGAGTTTGATTGCAAGAGACTGGACAAGATTCCCATTTACGCTTTTACTGTTTGTACTGTAATTTGTTGACAAACCATGTCATTGCGATACAGAAAGGAAAAGACAGCACTGCATAGCACAGAGAAAAAAAAAGTGAAAAGGACAGATTTAGAAAAAAAGTCAATGGAAATATGCTTGACATATTATGACAACTTGTTCAAACATTTAGCATGTAAAGACACATTGAACTAATGCTGTGGGGGGTGAGACTAATCAACAGAGACCCATTATAATACATTTTGATCAACATGACATAAGCAATTGATAATGTAGGAAACAGCAGAGAATTTGACATAATCATTTGCATGGATGTACCAAAGCATTTGCAACTTGTTCAAAGAAATGAGAAACTGCTTTTTTGACGTGCACAAGTGACACAATGATGTGAAGATTGAGAATTTCAATTCTGATCTGAGAAGTGTACGAAAGCGACTGAGGAAAAACTGTAAAAGGGTCTGTATTAAAATTTTGGTTGAATGAATGATTCAGTGACGCCATCGTATTTTTGTATTTGACTTCTGACCTTTTCCTTGGCATTTTCTTTAAAGTTGAAGTTATTACGCAACAGTTTTTGGCTACACTTAAGAATCAATGGGTTATTTACTGTAATATTTTATGTCACCCACCCAGGATCCTATCAGAGCTTTCAGAGTGCTGACTGCTGCTCTTCTGGTTATTTAAAATGCTCACAGTGTTTTAGTTTGTGAAGCATGTTCTGGTAAAGTGAGCTAAGTGGATTCTGAATGCACCTTTAAAAAAGAAAAGAAAATAGAAGACGACAATGATGTAGACTGTCTGAATTAATCATCATTCTTTTTTCCACCTGAAAACTTTTAATGCTTTCCCAATAAAACGTGTTTGATTAATATACTGTGTAGGCCTACTCGCTGCAAATTCCTCAGAGATCAATCATAACCACTCCAAATGTGCATATGCTTTGCTAAGAGCAGTCTGGCAACGATAGTCATCTGAACTGCAGTGTTTTTTTTAGTATGACGAAACGAAATTACAGCCACATGTCTGTCAGGTTTAAACATAAAAGAGAGATACCTGCAGCAAAAGCAATGTAAATCAGCACCTGAAAGTGACTCAGGCTGTTATAGACACATGCTTGATCTTAACAGATGTTTTGGAACAGATGTTGTAAACTGTGGAAAAGTCCTTATTATTTTCAATATATATATTTAATTTAGGCTATTCTTAAAGAAAAAACAGATTTAAGCAGATTTATTTATGGCATTAGGTGTCTTCATTACATTATGTACTATTACAGCACCAGATTTATGTCTGAGATAATATCCTTGCATCTGAAGGCGACATCAACATGGTCAGTTAAGAGAATACCATACCAATAGGATCTGGGAAACTGTAAACAGAGGCAAGCATTTGGGGATGGATTGATAACGCAGGCCATTAAGTCTAAAGGGAAAGATTTCTAGCATGATTCCTGTACAAAAGTGCTGTGTGGTTCCTTTTTTCATGGCTTCAGGCTACTTTTCAAATATTTATAATGCATGCTGATGGACAGCAACAATCAACATCCCAGGCAAAGCAAATACAGTGTATGCACGCACGCACGCACGCTCACACGCATGCATGCACGCACACACACACACACAATACAATACAATACAATTTTATTTGTATAACATATTTAAAAACAACTGGTGTTGGCCAAAGTGCTTTACAAAAGCCAAGGAAATAAACAAAAATATAGAAAACCAATAAAACAGTAAAGCAAAGTAAAGAACAACAAAAATGGAAAACTTATTAACTAAGGTTAAAAAAAAAATCAAGATATATTGAAAGCAATTGAGAAAAGACACACACACACACTGCTGAGCCACAACAGAAGCACCGAACCATGATCTAATTTCAGACTTCAGAGTGGTTTTCATTTACATATTGCATTAATGGATGATAATACAGTCTGCATGCTGCATAGTAGAACATGCAGACAATTATGGAAAGCATGTGAGTTTGATGAAGGCTACTTCATTTTATTTCAGATCACAATCAGGCCGGTTATTTTAGTGGATCTCCTTTTGCATAACAGAGCTACGTATACCACAGGCCCATTGAAGCAGTTTATGAGCAAATTTTGGTAAAGTTGAGGAATACACTATGAGTCTTTCCCTTCTACTTTCTTAAAAATAACAGTTCAATTCAGAACCATAAGGGTTTCACAGCCTGATATCACAGCCAAACAAAATTACCAGATAGATAGATAGAAAAAATCACATTAAGATTACACATCTATGCGTTTGGTCTGTAAGCCAGTCAACAACGTATGTGTCACCCAGACCTCTCGCGCTGAATAAGTGAGAAGCTGTGAAAGCTGTCAGATGCTCCTCCTATTTTTTTTCTCACGGCTACTTTGTCAACCGCATGAGGGAAGTCGTATAAGAAGTCTTACTCTTACTAGTCCACCTTCACAACAACGAGCGCGAGGAAAGAAGAAAGTCAACGCTTTTATTACTGTTTTGTTTGGTTTCAGGCGTAATGAACTAGTCTGAAATTAGTTTGCGCGTTAAATTCAGTGGTTGGCCAGAACTGGATAGACTAACTAAACTAACAACAGTTTATGAATTAAAAGAGAACAAACGACTGAAGAAAAGGAAGCTCGAAGATATACCATATCGACGTCGCTTTTAAATATTATGTTTGGAGAGTCAGAAATACATATATGTTGTTCAGTGAGTGATGTGATTGGAAGGAATGGCCGCGCGCAGCAGTGATGGACACTCCGCGGACAGGTGCGTACTGACTGATGATTTAAAATTAATGCTTTTTTTGCCATGACTACTTCGTTGTTGTGAAATTATTGGAGTGAGAAACAGTTGTCCAGCAAAGGAACATCTGTTATGAACCGTGTTACATAAAACATGACAAACGCTTTTTGAAATCAAATCAAATTAAAATCATACAAATGCACTCATTTGAGTCTGTAAGACATGCGGTTGTGCACTGGGCTTCAAAAGTCTGAAATCACATGTAATAAAGCAGAGCAGTTTGAGTGAAAAGTTGCTTTGAAAAATTGACATGATTTCAGAATCTGTTAGTATATGGTTTGTCCCTCTTTCTTCAACTTGACATGTTTGCACAAAACCTGATGATCATGTTCTGCAGCATGATTTGAGAATGATCCAAACAACATCTTATGATTCATTTTAAACAAATACCGTCTTTGAGAAGGTGTTTAATTGTTTTTATTTTTTAATTACAAAATAGTACTAAATTCATATAATTTGTTTACCTCCACGTTTTTTCATAGACATTTGCACCTCTCCATAAAATTCACATACAACAAAAACATAATGTAGATAATCACTGCATACAATAGGCCTTCTAAAATTGTGCAGTTGTTACCAGGTTTATTCAGTCAAATGAAAATATATTTGAATATGCACATTTTTGCTCTGTGTAAATCCACTTACCACTAACAATTGATAGCGTGTGATATAAACAAAAGCCTACTGGTTATTTAAAAACAACAAGCCATTAGACAAACAGCATCCCACAATGTCCTGTCAGCCTATTTCATGGGGTTGTTAAGCAACTATGGGTGGGATCTAGCATGAGACATATTGATTTTGAAGAAATACTTTCTATTTTTAACAGATCCTCCAAGAGAAGGAACTGCAAGTCTTTCACGATAGACAAAATTGCCATTGCCCAATCCTTGTGTCTGGGCTCAGGGTTTAAGGGCAGGTCCGTCTGAAGATGCTGAACATGCTTTCAAACAAGTCATGCGAGAACATCACCAGAATCGACGTGAATGGGAATCCGGTGATGAGCACTGTGATGTTTATCGCCGGGGTGGTTGGCAACCTCATGGCTTTGGCTATCCTGGGTGTCCACCAGAAAGAGCGTCGAACCAAGTCCTCGGTTTTCTGCATTCTCGTGACAGGCCTGGCTCTGACAGATCTGCTGGGAACGTGTTTACTCAGTCCACCAGTTTTCATTTGCTATTCCCAGAGCAAATCTCTGGTGGGTCTGACTGGAGACCGGCGGTTGTGCGGACTCTTCGCCTTCGCCATGACGTTCTTCGGCCTGGCCTCTATGCTCATACTCTGTGCTATGGCAGTGGAGCGATGTCTCTCCATCAGTCACCCGTATTTCTACTCCAAACATGTACGCCGCAGCTTCGCTAAGATCGTCCTCTTCCTCATCTATCTCTTTACCTTTGTATTCTGCTTGCTGCCTTTCTTTGGATACGGGCGACACAAGCAGTATTGCCCAGGCACGTGGTGTTTCATCAAGATGGAGGCAGAAGGAGAGAGTGAGGATGAGGAGAGGAGAACACTGACCTTCTCGCTGTCCTACTCCGTGCTCATGGCACTGCTCATCGCTATAGTGTTCCTGTGCAACGGTTCGGTCATCGTCAGCCTCTGCCGCATGCACCGGAGCCAGGTGACACGTCGGGGTTCGGTGGTGTCGGCTGGGCGCAAGAGGAGGCTGAGCACCTGGTTTGGACAGGGAGAGGAGGAAATGGACCATTTACTGCTGCTGGCCTGCATGACCTTCATCTTCGTCATTTGCTCCTTGCCACTGACTGTGAGTAGCATACATTTTCTATTGTTTTACTTTTATGTCACTCTGAAGTGTTCTAGTACAATGGTTTCCAGCATGTTTACTTAAGATGAGGATGTTGACGAGGTTTAACAACAGTTAGTTCTGGTGCTTTCCAAGAGCCCTGATCTTTTGTATAACTATTCAGACAAAGGTTTGTGAGTGATCAGCGTTTTAGGAAAACTCTCTGTCCTGTGAGGCTTTACCGCTATCATATAGGCATAACTGTAATTGGTGGTATTGTGCCATGAAGCTTTTATGTCAAAAACTAAAGAAGAACATTGTGGGCTTGCTTATTGAAGTTCATTTTTTCCTGATGTCAAACAACAATAGAATGGCGAAACAAAACATGGGTGAAACAGAGCTTTTAAAAACTTTTAATCAGGGATATCAACTTCGCTCCTGGGGGTCCACTGGGAGCGCCATCCCTAATCAAACACACATGAAATTTATAACCAAAAGTCTTCAGGATAGCTTAAAAATTACAGGCAGGTGTGTTTGATGTGGGGTAGAACTAAATTCTCCAGGATGGTGGCCCTCCAGGACCAGGAATTTTGAAATGGTTCAAAACCAATGTTCAAACCAGTTCAAAGCCTTGTTTGCTGAAAGCATGTGACTTGGGAATTTTGAAACAAATTCCAAATCACTGATTAAAAACAAGATTTGTAAATGTCTCAAAGCATCATGAAGCATGAACACCCTTCACTACAAAACAGAGGTGCATACTCATTTATGTTGACAGATTGAGGTAGAAAAGGCACCCATTTGATATAGAATAACCATCACTGTCTGTAAAAATCCAACGCGTACCCAATATCTATAAACAACTGTTACCATGCACAAATCTTGTTCATGATGTAACCCTATTCTAATACGTATCACGGAAAATGTAATGGATTTTCCAATGCAATTGTTTTTTGTTCATTTTTATTTTCAAAAAACATTTTCAGTGAGTCACTTTGCTTTTGGCTTCTAGTTGGCGTTGCTATCCTGCCACTGTATTTAACTTGACCAGACAGGGGATCGCATCGGTAGTCAATGTTTTATGTTGCTGCTCATTTGCATAAAATGTACATAAAATTGTTGCATCACCCACAGTCTATGTCATATGTGGCGCTGAAAATCAGACACTCATTAAAAATGATGTCTGGTGTCTTAGTTTTCTCTGATGAAAAATCCAGAAAAAAATAGCTGTAAACAGCATAACCCAGCCTGGACCAATATGGGGCGCTCCGCTTTCCCAACCCTTGTCATCCTTTTAAACTGATGTGATATACTGTAAATAGCCCTGCTTGAACTGTAATTGCTCTTAAAACAAATGATTCTTCTTTAAAAGGGCATGGAGGTTGTCTTTACAATTTGGTGGCAAATCATTCACAGTTGTTTAGTCTAAGATCAGTTCAAAACAAAATCTTTTGCCTTTAAATTGCCTCCTGCTAACACTTATTTACGGGTTTAATTACGTGATTCATGAAGTCTGCATTTTACAAATCAGCCAGCCTTGGGGAAAAGCAGCATATATTTACCTTCTTCAGCCCATTCAGTGAGCTGTAGGTGAGGTTTAGTTGTAGTTCTTTGAGTTCACTGGGCGTGTATGTGCTTCGGGGGAGCTGGGACATGCATTACATAACAAAGGCTATTATTTTTGCATTGTAAACCCAAATGCCAGTTGATGTGTTATTTTACCCCTTTGTCTGTGTTAGCTTTTAATTTTTTTAATTTAAGCTCTTTACAAACTTGACAACCCTGGAAGACTGGATTAGATGAGGCCTGTTTTTCCTCTACCAGTTTAAAATAGATTGGTTTCTATAAGTAGATCAGTTCAGTTCGGAGATCAGTTCTTTTTTTCCTTTTTTTGAACATACTAAAATCACTTTAAAAGATTCTACAAGTGTAGAAGTTGTGGATCTAAATCCTTTTAGGAATAATAGCCGTTTTTTGTATTTTAATTAGCGATACTAAGCCTTACTACTTAAAACAAATTACTATATTGCTCAAACTTTGGTTAAAGTTTTGAAAAAAGGTTTTGTTAGTAACAAAAGTTATAATTAAGGCAATCAATTAATGGAAGATTTTGGGTTAGGTTAGGCTATATGTTTTTTTTTTTATTGTGTTTTGATAATTAATCACACTAAAGCATCAAGCTCTCTCGATAGTTCTCGATTGTTCTCTCTTGTCTCTCGCTCTTGCTTTTTTTTCCTCCTGTTTTTTTTGCCATGACCTCTCAGCCGTTTTCTACACTTCAGCATGCAGTCATTGCAATATATTGAAAGATGACAGATGACACTAATGGTATTCCCTTTGTCTCATGAGATACTCTGTTTGTCGCCTGGAAATCAACACTAGATACTTTATCCAAAGCAAATAGTTTACATTGTGATATTCCATTGTGATATTCTTTCCATACACAAAGACTCAGAATCATGTGCATTTGCACCCACCCAAATGTCATATTTTACCTTTGTAATATTAAACGGTAAGGCACGTCTCTGGACTTTTAGAGAGGCTGTATGCAGAATGAGGTAAAGGAGGAAGGAACGGTCACAATATTGGAAAAGAGATGGTTCATGTTTTTTTCTGAGAAGAAAAGGGCCTATTTATATATGATCATATTTCTAGTATTATTATATATCTGAATGTGTAAAACTGCATATGTAGGTGTTTCTCAGCTGCAGATAGACACTTCGGCTATATTTCAGGGGTTGATTGTATGTAAACAAAAATATTTCAACTTTTTTTACTCTTTATCATTTTTAACATGGCTTAATTTATTTTTAATGTAAAGATTTTATAGAATTTTTTCTAGAAATTCTGTGACGATTTGTGACAGGATTCCGTGATTCCATGCGTATTTACTGCATTGACGAAATCAAATGGCTGTACAAGGTATTTGCAGTATTAAAGAAAGATAGTTTTGTATTTATTGAATTATAAAGTTGTTAGCATTAGTGTAAGAAGGGTGTATGCAGTTAATAGAGATCCGCTCTCAATAGACTCTACAAAGTGCTCTTCATGGTCATTGAATATAGAAAAAGCAGCTGTTTCAGCTACGCACATGGCTGTATTTGAAAAATACATATCGGTCGTGATATTGAAACCGGTTTCCATCCAGCACTACTAACCAGCAGACCAAACTCATTGTAGGCCTACAGTATCTCAAATATTGACTGCCAATAAAAAGTATAATTTGGTAGAATGACCTCAGAAGTGTCTCACATAATTGCGTTCCCAAACACCTGGCTTACATTGCAAGATAACATGACAGCATTTGTAAATGCATTTCATCTGCGCACTTTGAGACATGATCATTTATCATGTCGGAAAAAAAGAGCCACGGTGGCTTTTCCAGGAAGTGACAATTTTGTTCTCCTAAGGACATGGGATAGAGACTGGGCTTTACTCTGAATTTATTTTTATTTTTTTGGTGATAGAAACATAGCTAGTGAGGCACTTACGATGGAAGGGAATATGGTCATTATAAGTGCGTCATGTAACCCAGAAGAGGGATCCGTGGAGATTCATTTTTGTGGTGATCAACATTATGCCTCAAGTTCTGTCGATTGAGCTTAGCTGGCATTGAACCAGGCATATTCCTTTAAAGTCAACATGACATCAAAATTGATTTGATTTACTTTCTTAAAGGGATAGTTTAAATATATAAATTCTGTCCTAATTTACTCAACCTCAAGTTGTTCCAAACCTGTATGAATTTCTTTACTCTGCTGAACACAAAAGAAGATATTTTGAAGAATGCCAGTAACCAAACAGGCTCAGGGCCCCATTGACTTCCATAGTATGAAAAAAACAACAAAAAAAAACAAAAGGAGGTCAATAGGGATGTCAAACTGAGAACTCAAACAAACAGTCTGTCTGTTTAACTGTGACATTTCACAATAAGACTGAGACACACAATAAGACTGATGACTGTCTGCAATAGATGTAAACGATAAAAGTTTTGGGAAAAAACATGTATTAGCGACATATTTACAGTTCCTCTGAATTAATAGTGTTGAAATATGGCCAGCAAATGCAATTCAAGGTTAATGTCTACTGTATCTTTATTGAGCAAACACTTAAGTCTGACAGCAGTCGTACTATAAATTAAATTCAGATGACAGAGGGATCAAAAGCAGCGAGTCATTTCCTGCTCTGTGTGGTGCGGTGGATATCACCGGCTTTGGCAAATGCCCAGTGCCATGACGAGGTTATTCTTAAAGCTCTTATATTACAGGCACATGGGGCTTTCTTCTACTTTAGGATCTTTTGGCCCTGTGCACTTTTAAACTCTCTGAAAACACACTCTTTACACCCTCAGTTTAATTTATCCATTAACAATGTCTGCCCGTTTATACATGAGTTTATTTACATTTTTGGAAATGGGTGTGGAAAGTTTAAACATTAAAACTTACTTTTACTTTTATTTTATTATTTTTTATTTCTTTTTTTATTTTGGAAAATGGTTCTATTTGCTAAGGCTAATATCATAGCTCACGTATTCTTCAAAATTACATCTTGATTAATACAAATATTCTATTCACAAGTACTAGATTTTTCTTTTGTCTCATACTGTCAGGATTCCATCCAGCTCACACACTTCTTCCACTCCTCCCACTCGTTCATTCACTCCTCCCACTCGTTCACTATCCTGAGTATTAATCACCATCACCTGCACCTCATCACGCCACCACCTTTATGTACTGCACACCTTCCTTCAGTCAGTGTCTGATCTCGTCTCTACCAAGACACACAGACTCATCCTCAAACCTGATACTCACCTACTACTTACCTGATATCCTGATCCGTCGTGGAGCCCTTCATCTTCGTCAGCCTTCTTCGTCTTCCTGGATCCTGTCATCTGTATAACTGCATCGACCCATCTGTACAAGAGAATGGAGACTGTGATCTTTCAGCTAAGTTCCATCAGCTTGTCTACCACTTACACTCACCCGATCTCTGGTTACTGCTGCAATTCTGTTGAATAAACGTTATTTCACTATTCACCTGTCTGAGTCCTGTTTCCAGCGTGACACTTTGTCAAGCTCTTTAATTAAACTATTGTCTCCTGGTAAATACTAACTTGTAAACAAAATAAAATATTTATACATTCTTTGGCTGAAAATTATGCCATAATTGAGGGACAGTAATTTATGAAGAATACTTTTTTTCATTTAGTAAATGCTAAAATTGTTTATGATTATTAAATTATTAACTCAATTACAATGAAATTTGATTACATTTTAAACTAAATTGGTAGCTGATTTTAACTGATTTGATTAAACTAGTTATCCTCTGTTGTTAGTTTACATCCTCTGAGTCATGTGAGTTGCACATCAAGGAATTTATCCAATAAATGTGTCTCCATCGTTCCTTAATTGAGCACTTCCTTTTTATGCACATTTTGGCGTTTCCATACAGAGTTTATGCGATTTAAAAATATGTGGATGGAAACAGCTACTCTAGCCCTGTTTCAAAGAAAATTGGGACAAGTGGAAATAATTTTGTGATTATAGTCAACATTATGCCTCAGGTGCTGACGATTGCGCTGAACTTGTATTGAACCAGGAATACTCCTTTAAGGTCAACATGACATCAAAATGTCATGTTGACCTTAACAAAATATTACTTGTGTATTCCCAATATTTTTTAAAGGGTTTAGGTGTAATTGCCTAAAACCCTATGGTGTGTGTAAAAATGATGAGAGCATACACCTTTCAATTTTAACTGAACATTAAGTATATTTATTAAAATTAGGCTAAATGCTTCACAATTCTGCTGCGTCCTCCAAAAATTGGCCCTACTCACTTCCATTGTAACCTAGAAGATTTACTTTAAGAAAAAAGGAAATGAGGGATGAGCCTATATATATATATATATATATATAGTGTGTGGGTTTGTTTATGTGATTTATGAGGACACAAATTTGTATAATGACATGTGTATTACACTGGTATTACAACTTATGGGTGGTTTGAGGACATTTCAAAAGTCCTCATAAATCAAATGGCTTAAACGCGTGTGTGTATTTATATATATATATATATATATATATATATATATATATATATATATATATATATATATATATATATATATATATATATATATATATATAATTGTTTTTTTATTTTTTTATTATTAGTGGTAATCAACATTATTCCACAAATGCTGACGATTGAGCATAACTTGTACTGACCGTGGAATATTCATTTTACATTTATTCATTTAGCAGACGCTTTTATCCAAAGCGACTTACAAATGAGAACCATAGAAGCAGTTAAACGAACAGCAGGACAACAAAATGTAAGTGCTATAACATTTCACAGTTTAATCCAACGTTTTTTTATATAATAGAAAGGAAGAGAAAGTGTTAGTATTACTGGAACAAGTGCTGCCGAAAGAGATGCGTCTTCAACCGTTTCTTGAAAATGGCTACGGACTCCGCAGCTCTGGTTGAGTTGGGTTGGTCATTCCACCAGCAGGGACAGGGAACAGTCATGGTAAAGGTCTGAGAAAGAGATCTTGTGCCTGATCTTGTTCCTGTCTCTTGATTTTAATATAATTTTGCTGTGGTTTGCATTCCTGGGCTGTTTGTTGTTCTTGCACATGTTGTTGGAGCATTTAAAGTGATTGAATTAATCACTGGATGTCCCTTTTTGCTAATTACTGAACTTACCATCTTTGAAGTCTCTTTGTCTCTTGATTATCTGAGCTAAAGGAAAGCAACGGCCACCATGACAGCACTGATCAATACTGAGATCAATAGTGAGGTCATCTTATACATTACTGAATCTCCAGAGATGCTGGCCTAGAGTCAGTGAAGAACACAGTGATACCTGAGACTTGCTGCAGTGACCTTTTAAACTAATTGAGAAATCGAAATCAAATAATATCAGCATGCTCAAGCATACCAAAGAGGGTCATATGAAACCCACGTTATTCAACCAGGTCTAAGATGGAACCATTGAACGCAGGCCCAGCGAGATAGGCCTACCGTATTACACAAATCGAAAACAAAATTGATCAAAACCTTTGTGGGAAAAGTGACCCAAAGAAAATGCTCACATCTCCTTTGGGAAAATGTCTAGATTTAATAGCCAAACCAACTTGGATTACTTTGTAAGCAGCCCCCTTCAACATAAAGTGTTGTCCTGCTCATGCTGTTACCACAGATTAATGCATCACTGGTTTTCATTGCATGCACACAAGCCATAATATGCAGATAGCCATTGAGAAATTAATGATGCTGAATTGGTCTGGGCTTTCCTGTTTATCTCCTCAGGCCTTCAAACCAGCCATTTTCTTAATAATCAATCATTAAAATGCCACAGGTATTAGTTACCATGAGCTCATCTGGCTCCTTCTGGTCTTTTTCACTAGCGAAATTAAGAAACAAGATGATATTCAGATCATACAATATACAAAGTGAGGTGTACGTGCAACTTTATCCCACGTTTCCTATTAGAATTATATACTGTACATGTCCGAGAGGAAACTGTCAAATATCCTAACACTGCAACCATAATTATTCATGCCCCATTGAATGCTGGGAAGAGGGGAAGTGGGACTGAAAGACACAAAACCATTTTTCAATGTTGGCTGGTTTGAACTCAAACAAAAGCAGGTCACCTGCTGTGTTCCTGAACTTTGTGAGTGGTTGGAGCAACATCCTTACTGTAAGTAAATAAAAAGAAAACCTGGATCAAATCTTTTTATTGATGGAAAGTCTCTTCACAGTATGACAGATGTCAGTTCCATGTAAAAAAAAAAGAAATCACAATCTCATGCTGAAGGGCTTAACTGTGATTAATGCTCATATTGTCTGTACACAGATGTTTCCTGCCCTACCAAGCTGAAAGAGTCACAAAGTGAACATTATTGTATTGTATTTTGATTGAATGGGATTTTCAAATAGTGGCTTGTGGTGTTGTGGCTTTTGTTAATGAATCTCAAAGGATTCATAAAATTATTGCCAAACCCAGAGCCAACCAAACAGATGACCAACTCGAGGTCACTTGAGTGAGTCTGTGTACGTTCTATTGATCATTGTGTTTGTTGAGCTAAACTTCTTCAAAACTCCAGAGACCTGCGAGTCTGAAGTGAGCAATATAAACAAATGACATTTTCCAATAAAATTTTTTACTGATTAATATCTATCAACACATTATTTTGATGCTCCCCAACAGACATTCTACTGACTAGAAGTAACTTTGCAACAACATGTCAACTTATACTACAAACCCTAGATTATCATAGCCAGACCTTCAGACTGACGGCAGAAGACCTGGACACTATAGCTGATTTCATTGGCCAAGGACTGTCCAGAGGCATCCAATCACAGATTGTTTCGTTAAGCATCATGTTTAGGGGTGTGAAAATGGAAAGTCAATGGCTGCATCCGAAATCGCATACTTCCCTATAGTATATGGTAGTCATAAAACAGTATGTGA
Organism: Semotilus atromaculatus; assembly: GCA_031834385.1. Classification (NCBI taxonomy): domain Eukaryota; kingdom Metazoa; phylum Chordata; class Actinopteri; order Cypriniformes; family Leuciscidae; genus Semotilus; species Semotilus atromaculatus. The sequence continues at coordinate 6,009,267 of JAULUF010000015.1, read as the reverse complement.
CAAACAAAGTATGTCCGAATAGATTAGGCAAAAAGTACCCGGGCCTTGTCTTCAAAGATCATGAGCTGACACTCATTGTAATTCAAATGATTTACCAAATTAAAAACCAGAGTCTGTAGCCAAAAGCAACCTTTTCAAAAATGTGTGGTCTTTTGTTGAACGGCAGCTGTTACAAACCACAACAAAAAAAGAGAGTAATGTGAGCTTGCTGTCTTATGCAAACATGTTGTTCATGAATTTTGATGAATCTCAAATGTTTGATATTTGTCTTGGATTCTGTAAGGAGGATTAATTAATTAATTTTTTTAAATCAATGTGAATATTTTTGTTTAGTACTCTTTGTGTGGTATGGTTGACCCTGTAAGATCATGAAAATAGCTCATGAAACTACAAGGACATTGACTGTTTATACAGTTAACAAATAGGTTTTTTTTTGCCTCCTGGGAGTTTCAAACATTTGTTTTGCTTTTCCTGTTTCAGGAATGATATTTTATGATTTAAAACATAAACAATGGAGCCCTAAATTTGAATAATATATTTTAAAGGCTTGTGATGTTCAGCCCGACATTGATTTATTACACAAAGCTCAAAATACTCGCTACTCCCTGATCTTTATCAGGATGTTATTTTCTTCTTTTTTTTCTCAGAATTTTCAGTCTCAGTTCTTAGATACAAAAATAGACATGAGAAATAATATTGAAAGAGGCTGTGAACTTTTTGAACACCTTAGCTTAGGTGATAACATCTGTAGCAACATTTGTTTTTCATGTTGTATCACCTGACCTGAAGACATTTGGGGAATTCCCTTTGGTAACAAGATCGAAGTTTGTATTATTTCATACCAATACATTTATAAGTCCTACAATAAATTAATTTAAATGTTTATATGTGCACTTTTGTGTGCAAATGTTCTTTAAACTTATTTTTTAACTTTAAAATTAAAGTTAATATTTCTTATAAAACTTATATTTTTCGATCTTTCAACTCCCACACAACATGGTTTCTCTGCGTTGCAACATGTCTTTCAAACGGTTTCTGTTGGCAGAGCTTCCTTCTGTTTTGGTCATTATTATAACTGCCTCACACACAGAGAATGTGACCTTAGAAATTGACCATAAATTAAAATGCCAATGTTCACTGTAGCCCCCCCTGTGGCAACACTGGGAACTCAAAGCATTCTTGCATTGCATTATAAATCACTTTCTGACACATTTCAGAACACGAGAATGCATGGAATTGAGAGCTTGTTTGAGGTCAACAGCAACAAACACACATAAATCCTGTAACTGTGGCTGCGTACTTGCTTTGATCTGATGTTTTTTGCTGTCCTAAACCGTCTTTAGCGTTCACCATTTAAGACCTTCATACTTCAGGAACAATGATAACAATAAATAAAAAGGAAAGATCATTTAAACAAACTTAGAATGTTGGCTTGTCTGAATGTTTAGAAAAGCATTAAACGTTTGTCTGTGTGATGCAGTACTATATCTTAGTTTATTTGGTCTTAGAAGAGCGTTTGATGAGAAATGTTTATATTGAAATCTCCTTGTTTGACTTCTTGACAAATATGAGCACAGTTTGAGACATTAGCTATGTTTCCATCTGCAATTTTTTATGCAAATTTTGGGTAATCGCATAAATAATGCTGAATAGAAACACCTTGATGCACATAAATTCTGAAAATGCGCATTAAAAAACGTATGCGCTCAATTGAGGTGAATAAAAAGACCTGCGCATATTCAACGATGGAAACACATTTACCGAATAAATCCCTTCATATGCAGCAAAAACACTCATGTGACTTTGCCTCAACAGAGGATGTGATTGGATAACTAGACTAACCAGTGAACCAATTGCTTTGCACAGCATCTCAAATGTTGCTTTGGTCATTCTGGAATGCTTGTTCTCTTGAATGCATGGGATGGAAACAGTGCTTTATTTGCAAATGTTTTATGTAATATTCCAAGGTAAATTTCCAACTTTGTTGAAAAACATATTTAGATCTCTTTTGTAACTCTAGACACAAGTGCATTGCTAGCAAGGAAAAACAGTTGAGAGATGTTATTTTAATTTCTTATGGGAACCTTGTCTTTTTTGAGATGTTGAGGGTATATAAAATAATATGAAAATAATGTTTTTTGATTTATTTTGGCATGTGGTCAGTATGTAAAACGAAAAAAAAATCTGTTGAATTGTTTCAACTGTATAAAGAGCACAGCTAGTGCGCCTCAGTGCATCCCTAGACATTTGGGGCCTGTGGTATTCTTTCTGTGGAAGTTTGAAAATCTTGTATTTACTGTACATCTGAGAGGAAAAGTTCATCCTCAAAGCATATTACAAGATAGTACTGCCTTTGTTTCCTTGTAAGTGACGAAAGATGCTTGGGAATTCAGAATTTTCCAAAATACACTATTCCACCTACAACCTTTGGGACTTTTTTTCAGTTGTAGGGGTTTTAAAATATGTTTTTGATGAGAAAATAGAATACCATGTGAAGTGCTCCAGAAAGGTCAGTCGGCTGCATGGATGTTCCCATGCTTTCAGGGTTTGTAGTGAATTCAACTTTTTGACTTGAAAAATTAATCATTGATGTATGTCTCATTTAAGCATCAACTTTGTTTAAAGGTGCAGTATGTAAAATTTACAGATAGTGGTTGAAATGTAGCCTGGGAAAACCCGGCAAATTTAGATTTGCTCTGCAAGTCAGTCTGGCGAAGAGCCCAAGCCCATTTCCAATCTTTCCAAATCACAAACATTGAGGCGGGCTTTACACAATGACGATCGATCTGATTGGTTTTAGGTCTATTCAATTGGCATTTGAGCGACGTCCATTGATGACGCCACTTTGGAAATGGGCTGTGAATGAATCTTCCCCAGACCCACTCTAGTTACGACTGAGAAGGGTATTGTGTCAACCAGGCTAGCTGAAATGTGTACTGTAGTCCAAATTTAAATATTGGAGAGAATTGATTCCCCCTCCTCTTCAAACTTGATGCTCACATTGGTTGCCAGATTGAGTACACGCAACAGTGCAACGAGCGCAATTGACAATGGAAACCGACAATGCCTTACAAGCCTCACATTGTAAGTTTATGTGTTGATTCATCTTTGTTTTAATATATCTCTGGTCATAGAGCATTTTAAATGGATGCTGAGGTTTTTTAGGTCTGGTAGAATCTGCAATCGTTTGCTGGCTTCCATGGCTACAATACACTGTGTTTCCTGCCAAATGGCAACCCGGGTGTCAAAAAACTATTGGGTAAAGTGGCAGTTGGCGGGATCACGCAGATCAAAACAAAAATAGACATTCCGGCACAGAATACACATTTCAAAGTAGAATAACTGGCTGTATAGCGTTGTTTTTCGGAGAAACAAGTATGTGAACTTAGCATGTTTCCTAAACATCTGCAAATGTATTATGGTATTTTTATGCTTTAGTTCAGCTGTTAGTAAAAAAAAAAATTTCATGCAACACCTTTAACACGTTTCTCCTAAATAAGAAATGTTTGAGGTCATACTGAGATTCTTTTGAGACACTTTTGATTCCAGACATTTTAGCCAATCTGAGCACAGTCTGAGACATTGTTCTCTTCTGAATGTCTAGAAGAGACACATGCGAGTCAAGTCAAGTCACCTTTATTTATATAGCACTTTATACAATACAGATTGTTTCAAAGCCGCGCAGTGATAGCAGGAAAATGATGCATTTCGACTGTTGTTCAGCTGAAGTCAATTCAGTGTTGATTTCAGTTCCATTGTAAAAAACATCAATTATTAAATTGAGGCCTTTTTCTGGAACTTTTTCTTGACTGTTAGATGTTTCTATTTCTTTTTTATCATAAAAAATGTATTTATTATTTCTATTTATTTATTATATGTTTCTGTTGAATCTGTGTTGTTTTTCTCAAGTTTGTTACTTTTGCAGCTGGCGTGTCATCTTGTCTTGATATGTTGATATGTTTTGATGCTATCACACAGGGTAAGGTTTCTCCAGAATTGTGGTGAGAAACACTGACTTCTCTCTTGTGTGTCTCAGCTGAGAAATTAGGTTGCATTAAACCTCAGCGCTTGCCTTCTTTCCTTTACTGAAATGGATCACGGGGGTAAAACTGCATTAGTAATTTCCTGCCTCAACTGTATGTGTAGCGTGTCAGAAAATCAACGTCTTCTCTTGCCCACATTTGTCATATAACAGAGATAATAACAGTCATATAGCATACTGTACAATTTGTTTTGCATCAAGATAAGAGGCTGTTATATTTCTACATCACTTAAAACATGTCAGAAGGTCACAAACTACTGAAGCCTGTTTCCGCTTCAGGGGAAAAAGAAGGTAATTGCGATTTATATCTTACAATTACGTCTTAATTTGTGACTTTAATTTCTTACAATGTGGCTTTATATCTCATAATGTGATTTAATTTCTTAAGGTGTGACTATATGACTATTTCTTGTAATTTGGATTTTATCTGTCGTAATCACGACTTTATATGTCGACTTTTATCTCACAGTCTTAATTTGTGACTATCATATCCTACAATTAGGGCTGTCAAGCAATTCAAATTTGTAATATAATAAATTACATAATGTGCCAGTTAATCAATTGAATTAATCTCAAATTAATCACACATCAGATTTGGCTGAGAAATTTCTCCTAAAAGATAAAGTCATACTCCGATTGGTCTGCGCAGCACCGCTTCAAGTCGAACTCACCTATTGGCTCTCTTTATGAATGGGCCAAAATACAGATTCATTCAGTAATGAAACACTGCTGTGTGTTGCTTGGAGATGCACAACAGTTCTGCTCTGGCTTCATAGGTCATATTTTTGTTAGAAAAATCAGCAAAAACAGACAATATTGTGTGTAAAATATTTCACAATTTTAACTTCTTATTTATTGAACTGTTGCACTCGTTCTTTTCGGGACAAAAAAAGCACTCGTGTGATATTGCACACATTACCCATATTGCGTAAATATATCATGATATAAATATGAGACAATAACTAATACAGGGGCATTTTTTTCCCTGATATCTTAAATTTAAGGGGCATTATAACTGCATTCTATAGGCTCCATCACACAGTGAGCTGTTGCCCTGCTTCATGTTCGTCATCAATCAAATATGAAATGTAAGATGAGCTACGTAGGTTTGTTTGGGGTGGGTGCTTTAAATTATTTTAACTCGTTATTTTCCAAAACTAATTCATTCAAATAACGCCCGATCCGACAGCCCTATTTACAATGTGCCTTTCAATCTTGCAGTGCAACTATATTTTGAAATACAAATTAATTTATTTCAATTGCGAATCAATTGCGATTTATCCCCCGGTTTCACAGACAAGACTTAAGCTAGTTCCAGACTAAAATGCATGTTTGAGCTGGTTTAACTGAAAGCAACTTCCACTAACATATAAATTGAAATATATCGTTGATATTATTTTGCCTCAAGACGCACACCAGTAATGTTTTGTTCGAAGGCATGTTTATAAAAGCTACTTGAATATCCTAATTGAACTAAGGCTTAATCCTGGCTTAATCTAAACCCTGTCTGTGAAACCGGGCCTATATGTTTCAGTGTTTCTTTTAATATTGCAGTGTGACAATATTTTTCAAAAGGACTTATTTCTTGTAATTGCGACTTTATTTCCTGTAGTTATGATTTTATTTTTTCAGAATGTGAGTTTATATCTCACAGCTACAACTTTATATCTCACAGTTTGACTGTTTTTGAAACACTTTTTTTTTATTTACTTTTTACTCTGTGGTAAAAATGACCTGTTTTTTTTCTGGTTTCTTCTCATCTTTGTAGTTGTCCTCTCAAAACCACTGATGTGTTTTAAAGATGTCTGACCTCTTTCAGCTGTCTCAGTTACATTGCATGAAATGGTCTTCATTTAAAATCCTCTCAAGACTCAAGAACAAAGAAACAAACTGGAATGTGTTCAGGTACATGCTAATGAGTACTGTAACTTTCATGGTTGAGGTTTGTTTATTGGCTCCAGGTAATCTGTTTTTTGGAGATCATTCATCGTGTGGTTTTCTCGTGAAAGATGCATGTTCATTTCCAGTCTCTTTTCCTAATATTTTACACAGATCTCATGAAGACTGATCGATAAAGATAAAGATTCCATTCTCCATTTTTTTTTTTTTGTTGTTGTTGTTGAAAATATTTGTCGACTGTCACTTTGTCTAATCTGGCCATTTTTGAGCGTACATAGTTTATCCGGTGTGTTCCGCACTTGGCATGTAGACCGTCGGTGAGAGAGAGAACTCTGATTGGCTGTTCAACTAGTGAATGAAGTCAATGCACAAAATTAATAGCAAAACAGCACACAAAAATAGAAATATATTCCACTTTTGTAATGGTGTCAGGAAAGGCTTGGTAGAAAAAAAGAGAAGAAACAAAAGAGAAGGAAGAAAACTTGTGCAAGGAGTCACAGTCAGGGAGGGTTTTGTTCAAATTAATGGTCATCTCTTTCTTCTATTTTTTTGTTTAGTTTTAAGTGGTCAAACAGGCCTGGGAGGATACGAGTTCCTGTTTTGCCAGATGGCAGTTGTTGAGTTTGGTTTGTACGTGACCATTCATCCACCTTCATTTGTGATGGTATATACCTGAATCCTCACTCAACTCTGCGGTAAACGTCTTTCGACTCATTTAATTCCTTTTATAGTGAAACATAATCTAATTATCTGACAGAAAAGCTTGATGTGTTACCGACCTGCTGCTATTTAGGGAGCTGTGAGATGGACACACTGGCTTAGATGTCATCTTATATCGAACCCGTGTAAGGTCTAAGTAATGAGTTATGAGAAGTTATGCGTGTGTGTATATGGTGCAGCATGGTGCACTTCCAGGTAGTATAGGAAGGTGATGACACTTAGACAGAAACATGTGGTTTAAGTGATATTGACTTTTACCATGCAGGCACTGCCGGACGCGGTTTCATTATGACTGAGACTTTCCTAGAATAGAATAGTAATACTAAAGCCAAACATGTGCAGTCACTGGATAGACTGTAATAGATCACCTATATTGTTGGGATTAACAATAATTTATTAAACGATTTAATTTAAAAAAAAAATCTGAATGTTTTTAAATGCCCAGCACCCCCAAATGTGATGATCCCCTAGGGATATTATGTAATCTTTATGCATCCCCCATATAAAAACTGTTTATGACATAATTAAAATCCCTCACCATGTATGTTCAATATTGATAGCGCCTAAACAAGTAGCTACTACTGTAAGTGCCTCAGAATGAAAGTATATATTACATTATGTCCATCACTCTATATTTTCTGTAAGCATACTGGTATTTTTCATTGTGTGGTGAGGTCCGCTACTGACACGTTTGTAATGAGTTTTGAGAGGACAGGGGAAAGTACACAAATGCCATCAGGCAGTTGCAGAAGACAATGAAGGAAAATGATGATATATGAAGCGAGTGATGGAAAAACAGAGGTGGGTGCGATGATGGATTATGGAAGTGGTGATGGAGAGTGCTGTGTTTATACAGTATGTGAAGAGGAATTCAAGCATTTTGGGGTTATCTTTAGTAATGCCAATAAGTATGCTAACTTGAAAATTTCCAGTCTTTAGTTCCAGTTTGAGCTGTTTTAACTGAAAGCAACTTCCACTAACATATTAAAATATATCAGTGCTATTATTTTTGTCTCAAGATGCACTCCAGTAATGTTTTTTTCTAAGGCATGTTTATAAAAGCTACTTAAATGTCCTAATTGAACTAAGGCCTAATCCTGGCTTATTCTAAACCCTGTCTGTGAAACCGGGCCTATAAGTGTTTCTTTTAATATTGCAGTGTGACAATATCTTGCAATAGGACTCATTTCTTGTAATTGCAACTTTATTTCCTTTAGTTATGATTAATTTTTTTTCAGAATTGTGAGTTTATATCTCACAGTTACAACTTTATATCTCACAGTTTGACTGTATTTTAAACACTTTTTTATTTACTTTTTACTCTGTGGTAAAAACGTTTTTTTTTTTCTGGTTTCTTCTCATCTTTGTAGTTGTCCTGTCAAAACCACTGATGTGTTTTAAAGATGTGTGACTTTTTTCAGCTGTCTCAGTTACATTGCATCTTCTTTTACATTGGTCTTGAAAATCCTCTCAAGACTCAAGATCAAAGAAACAAACTGGAACGTGTTCAGGTACTAATGAGTAATGGCGACCACTTTCATGGTTGAGGTTTGTTTATTGGCTCCAGGTAGTCTGTTTTTTGGAGATCATTCATTGTGGGGTTTTCTCGTGAAAGATGCGTGTTCATTTCCAGTCACTTTTTATAATATTAGTTTCCTAGTTAATTAGTCAAGATATGTCTAACAATGCCCACATTTTAAGAACAGCTCATTTGCTCTTGTGAAAAAAACGCAGAAACCTGAAAAGAAGAGATAATAGATTAAGTACAAACCATATAGATGTTTAAGTAGGTCATACATAAAAAAATAAAAAAAAACAGGAAATAACCTCTTGAGGGAGTTTTTCTTGGGTTGTCTCGGTGAAACAAGATGATTCATTTCTATATAAATATATGAATGTGGTACTCACAGAATTTGTACAGTTCTAGTTGCAACTCTTTTCAGTACACTGCTTATATGGGAAGTGAGTCTGTGCAACACAATCTCATGAAAGTGCGTATCTATACCACGAGTTTAATTTCTCGTACCATTTATACGCCAAAAATGATTTTTGCGTGCATATGCTACGCACTGTAAACCGCTTGGGTAGGATTAGGGTGTGGAGTGCGTGCGTATTACACGCCATAAAGTGCGTATCATATGCACGCGAAAACTGCGTATCATATACACGCAAAAACTATTTTTAGCGTATAAATGCCACGAGAAATTTAATTCGTGGAATAGATACGAAGTTTCATGAGACCGGGCTCGTCTGTGGCACTTCACCATTGTTTTACGCACTGATAAACAGATCTGATGTCGCCACATTCTGCCCTTTCTAAATTTGCACACCAAATACCTGAAACTAAAGAAGCGGATAAGTAAATAAATATGGTAACAAAACGCTGTAGAGGAGTAAAATATTGCAGCTGTAAACCTCATGGGTCTGAGCGAGGGCTTTATTTCTTCTTATTTGATTCTCTCATGTAAGTGATCTTTGTGCTCAGGGTTTTATATTAACAGTTCAACTAAATATGGAAATTCTGTTATCATTTACTCACTCCAATGTCATATGTATGACTTTCTTTCTTCAATGGAGCACAATTTATATAGCAGATTATAATGTTACAATACAAAACATTTATATTTCAAATAAATGCTGTTCTGTCATACAAACTCTCTGAGTGTTTGGCATGGTAATGGATATAACAGTGTTAATATGTTTGGTCTTGGGAGAGTAGATCTGCTACTCTGCTGCGGCTGTAGAGCAAGTTCGGGACTTGCTACTGCCAATACACACACGACACACAGCTGTGAGCAAGTAAGATGCTGCTGCTCTACAGTAAATCATACATGAATTACCAGTAGCAGATCTATACAGGTGGAGCTGGGGAAGGTGGGGGGTTTCTGAAAGCTCGCTGCAAACTGCTACAGCAAATGCTGACCAAGTATTTGGCATTTGAAAGTTGAGCAGTGAGCTCATTGGCTACTGATACAGCAGGAACCAATCAACTGTGCCCTATAGAGAATGATGTGATTGATAGCAAATTGAGTTAAGGACAGTTAGTCCAATCAGCCTGAGCCATCTAGAGTTTCATGACAATTTCTTTTATTTTTTTTAACTTTCCATCAAAGAATCAAGGTCTGTAGGGCAAAAATGTGTCTGTCAGAGGTCTGCTAATTGTCACACCTTAGGTACGGTGGGGGAATTTGTAATTTTATGATTGGTCAGTTTGAATGTCTCACATCGGGTTTCAGTCACAAAAAGAAAAAAATAAGATGAACTTTCTCTGGCCTTTTTTCTTTGCCTCTTCTTTTCTCTGGGCTTTTCTTTTCTTCTCTTCTCCTTCTTCTTGGGGGCTTTGCTTTTGCTCTATGCCTTCCATCTCTCTTTCTCTCTACACTTTCTATATATCTCTCTTGCTCTCTCTCTCTCTCTCTCTCTCTCTCTCTCTCTCTCTCTCTCTCTCTCTCTTTCTATCTCTCAGGTAAACTTTTAAATACATTCTGGGTACAATTTATTGTATATGGATTTTATCATATCATACATCTATTTTGTAACTATTTCAAGTGTAACCAAATACCATTATTAAACTATTTTAATTATAAATGATGTGCTAACTAGTTTTGATTCGGTATTGACTTTGTGATTTGTGATTCCTATTGCAATACAATATAGTCACACTAAAGCACATATTTTGCTACAAACTAATTTTTTTTGTTGTACACCATCATACGTGATAACATTTCTTTCGTCATTCAGAAATCCTGCAGCCGAAGGGACTGCACTGTAGGGAAACCAACCTTAGTTTGTTTTGTTGTTCATTTTTCTTCTTGTGGACAAATCAACCACTACTGATTACATATAATTAGCATTTTTACATGTTTCCGTCCGCATTCGCCTCCAAATAAATCTTTGGAGACAGCTCACATTCGCACAAACACAAATTTCGCTTTGTGTTTGAAAGGTTTGGGTGGTTAATCCAAAAGACACTTCAACATCACAGTTCAACTGGCTTCTTCAGATGTCATTGCGTGATTTGTGGCCCACAGTGCTTATGGACATGTAGGGGAATGCTATGGGGTGTGTTTGCAGAGGTGTTTTGACAACGAGTGATCGCTGAAGAGTGATGACATCCAGAGCTGGCGGTACTGGGTGACAATTTATGTGCTCGAAGACGTGAAAACCTACCGGGAATTGTTTGACACGTCAGCGACAGGGTCATAAGCATCACTCATGGCTTACTCATGTTTTATACCATAATCGGTGGATAAAAGGCCACAGACAGCAGCCAATGTGCTGATCTATCACAGCACAAATCGTTTTTTGCAGTTGATTATTGGCTCCTTCAGCATCCCAGGACTCTTTGTACTTTAGCGTATCAGGTGTCAGTGTTGAGTCTCGATGTGTCTGTGATGATAGAATATAAACGATGACATCATCACAGCACTCCAGCTGTGGACCGCGATGAAGATTTGCTGTAAACAGAACAGTAGCAGTTCTTGCCAGTGATATAAACTATGCAGGTCTTGTTCTCAGATCTTCTGGTTTCGTGCACTGTATCTGGGATCAGATGTGACGTTTGTAAAGAGTTTAGGGCTTTTCACACTCGAAATTGTAGAGTGTCATTTTAAGAGTAGGGATGCACTGATATTAAAATTATGGCCGATGCGGATACAAGACGATGATTATTTTCATGTTATGGCTGGGGGGAAAATATAAAATAAATATAAAAAAATAAATAATAATAATAAAAAAATCAGTCATTTAAATTATAAACATTATTAGATTACATTGCAATGTTAATAAATTATTAACAACAATAACAATGTTTAAAGATTAAGTCTTACTTAAAAGGTATATATTTATGATTTACAAATATACTGTATATATATATATATATATATATATATATATATATATATATATATAGCCTATAGTACCGGTCAAAAGTTTGGAAACATTTCTATTTTTAATGTTTTTGAAAGGAGCCTGCATTTATTTGATCAATACTAAAAAATAAAAACAATAATATTGTTAAATATTACAATTTAAAAAAATCTGATATGCTGATTCATTATCAACGTTGCAATATTTTCCCGCTTAATATTTTTTTATAACCTGTGATCATTTTTTTCAGGATTTTTTGATGAATAAAAGGTTAAAAAAAAAGAACAGCATTTATTTAAAATATAAATATTTTGCAATGATATACACTACCATTCAAAAGTTTAGAGTAAGTTTTAAAAAAAAAATAGATCTTTATTTTTTGAAAGAAATTAATACTTTTATTTATCAAGGATGTGTTAAATTAATAAAAAGTGATAGTAAAGATTTCTATTGTTAGAAACGATTTCTATTGCACTATATATACTGTGTGTGTGTGTATATATATATATATATATATTAGTGCATTTCTAGTTAAATGTCATCCCCCTTTTTAAATTTATAAGTGTGAAGCTTTGCATAGCCCAGAGTTAAAAGGGGCCTTAACTCGGGGTCATTAAAGGTCTTAACTCAGGGTTAAGCATGTATGAGTAGTCACAGGTGTTGCCTGAAGCGCTTATCCGATAAGTGCAAATTTGTCCAGACAAAATGCATCCAGTAGTCATTCACACAGACAAATGCTGCAGCTTTTGGAGATCTGGCTGAATATAGTGATGCCCTGATGTTGTCACGCTAAGAGGAAGGACCATAAATATTAGCTGATACTTTGTCTCTAATCTTGTTTTTTTCATCAGCACCAAAGCCACATATGGGGAAATTAAATGAATTGCCAAGATTTTATCATCTTAAAAACAATCTCTTCTTCTTTTGCAAGAAAAGAAAAAGTCAACTTTTCCACGTGTTCAGAAGGCCACTAGCCTTTGTTCGTCTAAACATGATTTTCCTGACATTGATGGTTAGGGCCACTCTAAATATACTCACCGTTCCTTCTACTAGGCTCAATCGTAGAGGAGACAGAGCCTTTTCGGTGGTGGGGCCAAGATTGTGGAACAGTCCGGCACAACTTAGAGTAGCTCTGTCTTTATCAGTTTTTAAATCTCTGCATTGTGTTAATGTCTCTACTATGTATGTTTTAATTTAGATTTTGTCTAGCCTATTTGACTACATTTTCTGTTTAAATCTGTACACGTAGTTTCTAAGCTGTTTTCTCGTTGATCCTTAGCGTATGATTGTACAGCACTTTGGTCAGCATGGCAACTGGTTTTAAAATGTGCTTTATAAATAAATGATCTGGTTCTGAACTGAGGGCCGGTGTTGTGAAGTGCTGAGTCCCAGTTTAGGACCCCAGTAGTATGGCTGATCTATGTGTTTACTTAAGAAACACTTTATATAGAAAAGGTAATCTTTTATGTGTTTGAGGAGCGCTAAAGATTGCATTTGTCGTTGTAACACCAAAAATAGCCTGTGCGTAGCACTTCATTATAATGTGAGATTTTGGCCAAATGACAGAAAAAAAAAACCCTGAAAAAAATGAACGCCCACATAGCTTCAGTAATCTTCATAACCTTAAGCTAATGAAAATGTGATGTGATGGTCGACTGCCTCAGACGCAGCCGCTCGAATGAACGACATTCACTGGACAAATGTCAATCGTAATGAGTGATAAACTCCTACGGCAGAGTTGAAAAACAATATGATTTAAATTCTGAATATATTATTAACAGCAAGTGAATAAAGCACCAATACTAGACTAATAAGCACTTTTATTTCCCATAAATCAACTGATCTTTAATTTAATATTGTAGTAATTGAGGTACAATAAGGTCTCATTTGTTAACACTGACATGAACTAACAATGAGCAATACATTTGTTACAGTATTTTATTAATCTTTGTTAATAAAAATACAGTCAGTCATAGTTTGTTCATGTTAATTCACAGTGCATGTTGAGAAACACAACTTTTGATTTTAATAATGTATTAGTAAATGCTGAAATTAACAAACTAAGATTAATAAATGCTGTAGAAATATTGTTCACTCTTAGCGAAACCTTATTGTAAAGTGTTACCCAATATTTTAATATATTATAATACATTTCAGTTAACAGTGTAATATAGTGTAATTAATACTGTTTAAAAAAACAAAGATACCAAACAAATTTTCAGTATTGGTTTCAGCAGATGTTGTTCAAGCTATATGAATTAAAATGTTTTCATAATGAATATGTGTGTGAGGAGGGTGTCCATTTTGTTTGGGGCAATCTGAATTAACAGTAACTCTCTTTTCTATTTCTGTTGTGCTTGCAGCGAAGGTGTATATATTAGAAGAGTTGGATGTGAAATTATATGTCAATTTGATTAAGGAAACGAGAGGTCAGGAATCCGAAAAATGTCATGATTTCCTCTTTTTATGAAAAACACGTCAAATTCGAGGAAATGGATCACTTTCACAAGCGTTGGATGAAAAAAACAAGTTCTGTGCCAAAATGTGGAACTGATAATAACAGAAGAGATTTCTGCTGGGATGTTGTGCTTCTCCTGGAGGTTTCAGTGAAAACTTGTTTTGTCTTGAAATCGTGTCCTTTTGACAGTTCCAGACTGCAGAAACCATGCAACGAAAAAATCCTTGTTTTGTCTTGTTTTCAGCATCTCCTCCATGAAATCAAATGGTTATTAATATAGGCTACACATTATACAGTGCTGCTATTGTGGGATTTTTTTATATATATTTTTTATACATGCAAAATATTTGTTGACTACAATAGTTTGAGACTTTTGCCAACTTCAGCAGAGAAAATACGGGACACTCCATTTCTCCATATTTAGCGTATAAATTACACGACAATACACATGCGTGCAATAAAGACGCATTTAGTGAGATCGGGTTGCCATATCACATATACCATTTGAAATGGAAATAAATGACCGGTGACAGACAGGTGACGATTGACCACACAAAAATAACATGGTACAGTCACAGTGTGTGTCTGCAGGCTATAAAGATGACATGCAAAAATGCATTTGAGATGCTGTCTTTTTTCTTTTGGACGAATTGACACAACTTCATTTGTTGAATTTTAAACCCTAAGGGCCCTATGCAAATGACTTTGTACACTGACGCATGGATCATTCGTATTTTGCACCCGCGCAAAGCGGACTTTTCCCTCCACAGACGCACGCCGGCAAACTAGAGAATAAACTTGCGCTCCCTGGGCGGGTCGGCGCAAAAAAGGAGGCGTGTTCCGGCGCAAACAATCCCTGGTGCTATTTTGCAGTTCCAGAAAACAATTGCGCCACTGACCAGAAAAAAACTAGTCTAAAGTCATTGGGCGTTGAGCGTTCATTCAGATGCTATTTTAAGCGCGCATGCTTGGTCATAATTAGGAGTGTGAACAACGCGCATACACTGATGATTCTCTCATCTACACAGATGCATTTTCCTTTTTGCAAATTATACATTATTATTAAGGACAAATATTAAAACACGAGGGAAATCATTGTTGTGTCCATGACGATGGTAAAAATAGGCATAAAGCTTACATATTTACCCAAATTATTATATGCATGTATAACCGAAGCTAATTTGGGTGGGTTTGTCCCCATCCCCAATGTCACTTTCTTTTACGGCCCTGACGAGAACATCGATCTCCTCGGCTGTGAACCGATTCTGAAGCGCTCCTGGTAAATGCGCCGTTATAATAGTATTGCACCATGGAACAAGCGCACCTTGTTCATCATGCTCTTAAAGGGAATGTGATATGACGCTCTGATTGGTTTATTTCACGTTACGCCCAAACCACACCTATGAATAATGAAGCTACTTCAGACCATCCCTTTTAAACTTGCGTCGGGCGCAAGAGGCATTTATCCCGCCGGGAAAATAGCAACATCGCCCAAGACCCGCCCACAAAGTTACTTGCGCTTCGCGCTTGATACTTGCGTTTCAGATCGTTAAAATAGGGCCCTAAGTGTTAAACACCATTATGCACACATTGATTTGGCTTTCACATATAGGGAAATTATAATTGTGACTGTAAATCAAGTCAATATATTTGATTTCTAACAGATTTGACACTTCATTATTGGCACTCATTTTACAAGTCCAACATTCACAATTTGTTTTCCATTCTGATCTGTCATTTTAATCTTTGACATTTGTGAAATTGGGGATTCAATTAAATGTGAAAGTGTTCTCAGCTGTTTGGGTGCAAGGTACGATTGGATATAATACTGGATGCAATTATATTCCTGTATAATATATGACTGTTGGCAACCGAAAGGAGGTCTTGCGAGTGTTTTGTTTATCTCCCACTGTTCTAATCTCTCTCTCTCTCTCTCTCCCTCTCTCCCCCCCCCCCCCCCCCCCCTTCTCTCTCTCTCTCTCTCTCTCAGATCTGTGGCTTTGTGAACGCTATTAGTCCGGTTGGAAATGATCAGCAGAATCTAATGGCTTTCCGCTTCTCTGCATTTAACCCCATCTTGGATCCCTGGATCTTCATCATCTTCCGTAAGGCGGTCTTCAACCACATCCGGGAATGTTTGCGGTGCTGCTTCCCCAGAGATGCGGTGAAGACCACAGCTCAAAGCTCTCTGTCCTTCCCACTGGAGGCTGGAAACGTCAAACAAAGCTCCAGCATCAAGAGCCAGATCTACTGCAGCCTCCCTCAGTGAGGTCATGATGAACGACACTGCGGATATGACTGTGCACTGAGGTATATCATGACCATGAGACTTGGAAGCCTGAAAAAGTCTGATTGAATGTGCCAAGTGGTACTAGAACCAAATATAAAAGCATTGACAGCAGTTTCATGGTGATGGAGAGGAAATATTTTGTGAATATGTGAACTAATGGCCATCGCTTCCGTGTGGACCAAAGAATTTGGGTGAACAACCAAGTGACAAAGACGTTGACAAATTAACAGATTGTGAAGGCACCAAATAACCAGTGTTCATTTTGGGGAACTGGCACTTATACCACAAACATGTTTAGCAGCAGACAACCAATCATAAACTAAAAAGAGTTTGTCTCATTAAATATGAATGTGCTTTGTACAGTTTGTAGCAGTTTCATTCGCTTGTTCTGTTTTCAGAATCTGAGGAGAGCGGTTAAAGCAATCACATTAACTAAAGTCATAAAACTATTTCCACAGAAGTTATTAAACACTTTATTAATTATTATTTATTTATTTTTATTCAGATGAGCACATTTTCAGAACCCTAACCAGGAAGGGTAACATAACAGGTTAACAATTTCAGTTTCATTTGGCACGAACTCCTAGTTAAAGTTATAATAGCTAAATAGCTTTTTAGGGATTGATGTGTTGTAGAAATGTGCATTTTTGTGACAAAATAAAAATTACATTTCACTTTCATGGCGGTACAATGGATAGTTTAATTTAACTGTAATAACTTAATGTAAATAGTGTTCTATCCAGGTGAGATATGACAGTTTCCAGCAACAATCAGAAGATATCTGCTGTTTAATGAAAAGCTGTGTACAGGAGTTTGGACCAATACGATTGCACGTGTACGGGGCGACCCAGCTGCCAAAACTGAAACCAAGCGATCAGGGTTGGGTAAAATCAATTTTACATGGAAGAGATTTTATCTCTTCGCTTTAGCACATTGTCTGGTTAGTACAAGGTGTTTGAGGAAAGGCTTCTGTGTAAATACATTTGAACATATAGTGTTTACAATTCAGCTGATGTAGAAAGTTCAAACTATCATTACACAATGCACGTCAGCTTTCATACCCACTCTCGAAGCTACTAATATCACCTTAAGTGTTTCATTCAAAAAACATGGATATCTGTCTTTAAAATACATTTGCTTTTACCATACGTATTGGTCATTGTAAAGAAGCATTTATAGACTGTGTTTGAAGTTATCTGCAGCTAAAGACTTGATATTGGTCAAGACAGCAGTCTCATTCTGTGCTTTACAGGGTCACTGTCAGGAAATATTTCATTTGAAGAGGTTACTGCGAAAACGGTCAGTTTCTAAACTGTGACCCCTGATCCTAAATACCAAGTACTTAGCTATTTATAATTACTAGCCCTTAGCCTTACCCTAAAGTGCTACTTTATTTCAACCCTGTTACAGTAAGTGTAATTTTTTTATAATTCCAAAAAATTACTCTACTATATTCTGGTAATATCCCTCGGTTTTGTTGTGGCTTTAAATAAATCATACATTACACTGAGGAACAAAATAATAACCCATGATTATTATTTTGTTCCAGCCCTGTTACACTGATAATGTTTCAGAGTTAAATTGTCCAATAATAGCCTTAGCTTAGCTTGCAACACACATTATTTGCAATGCTTTATGCCAAGAGTAATATTTTTTTATCCAGGAACAGTTGAACTATTCTAATCACTTGTTTTTTTAAAAGGGATATATTGCATTGTAACAGGGTTGAACGTGTAGGAAGACAAATCAGAAATTATTCTCCGAAAAAATTTAGCAAAACTACAGTACGTAGTGAAAGCATGACATATTTAGTTTTTTCTATAAAAACTAATGGTGTTGAATGGGAACATTCAAATTGGCTGAGTTCAAAGCACTTCAAAATAGAATTGTTTAATTATAAACCTGTTTGAATTACAGACTAAACCTAACAAATAATGTGAATAAATTCAATATCTTGTCAAAGGATCACATTTTTCCTGAGAATGACCCTCTGACAGTCTAACAATAAGGAAGCTCAATCTACTAAAACTCTTTGTGTCTGTATAGTGCCTGTGTAAATTCATGTCCCGCATGTTCACTAAAAGCGTGCAGTGTCTGCATGCATGATGTGAATCTGATGCTCTGTCGTGATGTGATATTTTGTGTATTTATGTTTCTTTGCACAGTGTTGTACAGTCGATACTGTTTTGTGCACATTGGGTTTGTTCATGCTGTGTTGACTCAAGCTAGAAACAATGGACACTTAGTAAAGAACAACTCCTAACAAACATGTGTCTTTGTCTGTTTCTTCAGGCTGTTATTGGGATAATCATTATGTAAAAAAAAAAAACAGAGACTGGTGCACATTTTTTTGGTTTATAAAAAAATTATACATTACCTCTATTACAAGCACTTCTTTGTTTTCATATCAAAAGAAAAATACTGAAAAATACTGAAATGTCCTAATAAAAAAATCAAACCTGATCATACATTATTGGCCTAAAATATTTCAAATAGGAAGGCAAAGGTATTTTTTTTTTTTCATCCAGTTGTTCAAACTACTTTGTGCAATACATATTTAAAGTTGACATGAAACTGATGTTATGACCAATAACATGATATGTGACATATTTTAAGCTAGATGGCTTATCGAACAATAAAAAAAACTTGTGTTGCCTTGATTTTATCCATCATTTTTGATTGGACTGTGTAAAACGGGAGTTGAATACCAGAATTGGCTTAACTGTGGCATGGCTTCACAATTGCCATATGGTGTGAGAGCCAAAGATTTAAGTTGGTCACACAAAATCCACCATGTTGAAAGCTGTTTGGTTAGAAAGTGACTTCTGTGGGACCAGTGCTTCATTATTGACAAAAGACAATGATCTATGACAGTGGGCCATTTTGATGAAATTTCACTAATGTGACTACATCTATAAGATGTCAAGTGAGTCATATCACAGGAAGACCAAATGATCCCATAGTGATTAATTACATACTGTATATGCACAGCTTAATTGTTAATTATGCACAGAAGAATTGTTCACAATAACACCAGTAACCTGCATTGAGAAAATAATAGTGTCACTTTTGATATCATGCCGACTTTAATCTAGAGCCTACTGATAAACTTAAAGTGCACTGTAAAAAATGATCGTGATTTTAACGGTAAAAGACTACAGTGAAAAACCGTTAATTGGTTAACAGAAAGTTTCCTTACTATATACGGTAAATAACTGTGATAGATCTAATGGTACATTTAATGTAATTTTACTGTAAAATACCGTAAAATTTACCGTTTTTGAAAGTGATAAAGAACAACTCATTGTATAATTTACAGTGAAAACCCGTAAATTGACATTCCCACAATTCCCTGCGTGACACTTCACATTTGATGTATTTTTGTTGAAATAACTGTTTCTTCATAGTTTTAGTCTTTTTCTAATCAGTTATGTACATTAGTGTTTTATGTTACATTTAATGTTGTAAAATTAATGTTTATTGCTTTTTTAAAATTTCATGTGTGTTACCATGATGGTGTTTAATGTTTGTGTGAATGACACTGTGCAGCTTCAATATATCAGTATTAACTGGCTTGTGGAAGAAATGCTTGTGATGAGCTTTAATTGATCATGTGACTCGCATCTTCGCTGTGATTGTTGGTTGTCAGTGTATTACAATGGTACAAAACAGATATTAATACTTTAAAAGGTCTGTAAATTAACCTAATATCATATAATGAAATATGGTTTATTTCTGTAAATTTTAAGTTAAGTCTGTAAAATCTTGCTACCGTATTTTATACGGTAAATTTCTGGCAACCACGGCTGCCGGTATTTTACCGTAAATTGAACACTTTTTTTTTTACAGTGTGTATAAAGTGAGACAGATATGAGCTGCTGTCCTGCATTTACAGTCCTTCTCTGTAATGAAGTAATGAATGGACAGGCTACGACGGCCTGGCGCTAAGGCTCATTAGTTTGAAGAAGCAGCTCGGGTGTCATTAAGCGCTTATAATAAACTAGCAATGAATTAGTGTTATATTTCTTAGCTTAATTTCCATGAACTATGTAATCAAGAACTGAACTTTCAGGCAAACCTGACAATGCTACACATTTTAAATGCAGTAATGTGCATGTCCTTACACTGAAAGATTCAGCCAAGTGAGTCTTGGCAGCAGAAAACAAATCTGAACGAGAGACAAATTATAGGAAGTGTGGTATTTGGAAAACTAATTAAAGCATGTGATAATTGCAGTTTTATTATGGATCAGTGATTTATTGATCTTTGTGAAAGATGTGTTCACATTTACAGCTAGCTTGAAAGCTGTTGTAGTAAATCACACTGCATTTGGCATTATAGTCATGCACTTAGTAAACCCTTACAACCTCAAGAACAAAATAAAAAAAAATACAATTATAAAACTCTAGCCAACTCCTGTTGTTGTTATAATCAGTAAATCTGTCACTCACGCAAAACAAAAGTTCCGGCGTTTTGAGTGGATTCTGACTAAATGAAACATCTGATTGGCACACACTCATGTCTGTGATTGGATACTAAATGCTGCAAAAACATGCTGGAAATAGAAACCTTTGACGCACTTCACAGAGAACTTACACAAACACTTGATCTGATATGTGATGGGAAAATAAGTTTGGGAAAGGTGAAAATAAGTTTGGTAAAAGGTGGATTCGAACTCGGGTCGGTCCACCCGACTATCCACGCCACTTCATTTGTTGTCAGCAGGATTTCGTTTGTAATTTATTTCAATCAGATAATGGTGGACGGAATTAGTGTAAATAGCATCTGCCATCAAGGCAGGATATTTGCGAGAAGTGTGTGTGTGTTGTTGTGGGTCACCCTTGGTAGAAATCACAGGGCCCCTCTAAGGCCCCTAGAAACGTCACCACTGTTCGCTGGTGACGGCCCTGTTCATGATGATTCTGGGAATTGCAGCTCAGGAGTGTAATGCGAATACAACTGCAACCATCCTTCAAAGTATAAAAAAATCATGTCAGATTAGTGTGGGAATAAAGAGGAAGGGAAAATTGCACAATTCAAGAGAAACATTAACAAAAAGATTTGCATTAATCAAATAGGATCATTTTTACTCTTTGTTGACCCGAATTCTTTATTTACAATGTCATGTTTCCTGCTCCTAAATGGCCACCTATCCCACATTGCCAAAGCCTTTAGATTGTAATAATAGTTGAATGTAATGATTTTGTATTATTGTCATATTACATTATTATTTTTATTTCATTTATTCAGCACAAGCAGCACTGTTTTTTCTGAATGAAGATGTGAAAACCACTGATCCCGATGCTGACGTGTATGAGCCAAATGTTCTTGAGAATCGGTTTCATATTCTTAATCATTTTCTTCATACCAGATTTCATTATCAAAATCGCATCTTTCTTGTTTGTCTTCTTTTGATTGTGTTTCACATCGTTTTTTTCACTGTTCCACAGAGGGAAAGGAAAGACGAGTCCAACGTCAAATGGGAATTTATGATAACAGTTTGATTGGAAGTGAGACACGTCAGGCACGCAGCAGATGTTTGAACTTTATAGAGTCATGAATCAAACTCTGTTAACATTTCAACACCATTGACAACGGCTGGTATTTACAATCATAGTTGTGTACAGTGTTTGAAATCTATGAAAGGTCAACTAATTCTTTCCAATAGTTAACGACTGGTCCAGGTCAGATGACATGTCTTGGTTGGTTTTGTTACCTTATGTGGGTATTCTGAAAAGAGAAGTGTCGAATCAGTGAGGTTAGCGTTCATTTATATTATAATATAAAATTATTTCTACTCCAAATCCTGATTAAATGAGCCATGCTCAAAGCTAATGTGTCAAGTGTCTACATTTCTTAAAAACTACAAACAACCACTATTACAAGCTATAAAATGGTTCATTTGAGATAATGACTAACTACAGTATAGCCAACACAACAGAAATGAGTACACCCCCTCTGAAGATAAAGATATAGGCCTTTTTCTATTTCTAAATGATCACTATTAAAAATTCATGATGACAAGATATAGTTAAAGCATAGTAAACTGTCATCAAAATATTTATTATAAGTAAATTAAGCAATTTTGCTTAAATTAAGGGTCGCTGGTCATTTTTCTGGAAGAGGAATAGCTCAAAATCCCAATTACCATTTTTTTTTAATCAGTGGCAGAAACAAGCTTCCATAAGATCAATACCACAGTACAGCAGCCTTATGCAGTAAATGTGAGAAAAGGGTTGAGGTTGGACACTGTAACTGAACGTACGAGCAAGTACTCGTGTAAATAAGAGCATATGGCCACCAAAACCACTCCTCAGTTAACAATCAATATTACACACAGTGTGATATCAGGGGAGAGGATCTGTACAGGGAGGTTTCTCCTCCATTTGCCAATGGATCAATAAATACACTTCAGCTTCAACACTGTGGATCACATAAACTTTTTCCACAGACCTGTCAACGTGTGAGTGCTTCAGATCACAGTCATCATTGCTATTTTTCCATTACGCCCCGGAATGATAGTGAACTAGCTCAGCATTTCTCAACTGCAATTTTCTTGCTAATGTTGCTAAAGTATTATCTGCCAGACATATACAGTTTTACAACTGAATAACAGGATACATTTTTAAAAACCAGGTGTATACTAAAGATAACAGATAGGCCTACCATACCTACACCGTGCTGCGTTATATCTGGAAATAGGCCTACACAAATATCTGTTGTACTTGAGGTAATCTAGGCTGCTTAAACATATCTGACACGTGAAAAGGCCGAGTAATAACTAACTGGCCTATATTTTCACACTCCTAAAGATTAATATTTATGGTAAAGATTTGAACAAGCATTAAATCCCAAGTATAATGGTGCGTTCACATGCTATGGTAATTATGGTAAATATCAAAAACCGACGTGGAAAATGCACATGAACACCCCCTCATGTGGTATTTTCCACTGGGCAACTCGTATAATATTTTGATGGACGAGTTGCCGAGATGAGATAACCTTTGACCTTTTCAAAATGACGGAGAACATCGCAAGAGTCGTGAATGGGAAGCATTGTACGCAACTAAACGTTTTTTGCTACTGTTGGCGGATAGTTTTTATAGCCTATACAATGTTGTGTCATTAACAATTGTAATATAATGCGTTAACACTCAGTGTCAGTTTTAAAAATACCGTTATGGTTTGGTGTTACCTACCCAGAGCAGATGCTAGCTAACGTTAGCAGTCAATAGAAGCCTCCTAGTAATGAGCTGGTAGGAAAGATAAGGATAGACCTAGCGTTTGCAGCTAAAACAGAAATATTAGCTCTATTAACTCCCTTGTCCTTAAAAAAAATCTCTACTATTCATGATCTAGAAAATATACAGCATATTATTTACCGTTTGAGTTTTGATAAATTAACGTTATCTTCTTGCTGTAGCAGATGACTTAAGCTATCTAAAATTGTTTTAGTCAAATAACAGGTCTGGGTCCATCTTTTCACCACATTACGACAACAAAAGCACTTGAACGCAACACACTGGTAAATACCAGTTCACAAGTGGAAAATATCATCTTTTCCATAGCACGTGAACGCACCATAAGCCAATATAGTGATGTCGTGACCAGAGAATGTCCAATAAGGGGAGAACTCCCACTCAGTAAACTTCCGGCTTCTGAACTGGTTGCAGTTCCACTCCGGTTCCATATGAGGGCGCTCACAGGACGAGTGCAGAAAGAATGGAGGTCTATGGAGCTATAGCTACCCCTCAAAATCCACTTTTCTCAGGGTATAATTTTTTGTCTAGTAATTTGAATGTTGTATTCGAAAGGAGATGCAAAGGAATTACACGTTGCTAGATTTTTTAGAGTCACTTATTTGCTTTAAAAAGTCTTTTAAAATGTCAATGAGGTCATACACATCGTACGACCAGAGATAGGCTACATGCTTTACGTAAATCCTTCAGTGGCTGTGTCCGAAATCTCCACTCAAACCACTACTCACTACCTAGGGGGTAGGGAGTAGAGCACTATATAGCTAGTGAGCTCACCAGCATAATAGAAACACCACTTTCGGACACTACTCGATCGTCTCTCGGCGCCGTTGATTACGTCATTGCTGTCGCCCGTCCGTCTTTTTTACAATCAGCGCAATGCATGATGGTATGTAGGGCTTGGGTTAGTGACCATCGGTTGTATGTACACTACTTTTCAAAATGCATTCTGGGATACATTGAGTGGACTATATAGGGTATAATAATCATCACTATACATTCGGACAGCACTACAAAATGGCGAGCTCACTATATAGTCCACTATAGCCTATAGTGAGTAGTGGGAGATTTCGGACACAGCCAGTCACTTTGGTGCTTTCGCGCTCTGCACTTCTTTTCTCTCGAGGCGTCAACAACACTATGGAATGCCAAAGCTGACTTAATTAAAAATAAATAAATACATAAATAAATATACGAAGAAATGTAAAAAAGCAAAAATACATAAATAAATACATAAATAAATATACAAAGAAATGTAAAAAAGTACAAATAAATGAGTATTTATACTTTTATTTCCTTATTTATGTATAATTGTATTTTTTTCACACATTTATTTATTTTTTTATTTATACATTTATTTCCACTTTTATTTATTTCCACATTTATTTATTTCTACATGTATTTATTTCTACATTTATTCATTTCCACATTTATTTATTTCTACATTTATTTATTTCTACATTTCTTTCTCCGTATGCTAATGAGGGGGGGCGTGTTTTAACGACGTCACTCTGTAGGCCAAAACGCGGAAGTGAGTTAGCATTTTAGCACTACCGGTTCCCTCGCTCTAAAGTCTATGGGATTTTTGAATGGGTTTTTGCTAAATCGCCTGAAATAAGGTCTGTGGTGAACAAAGCCTCTAAATATTTTCACGTTTTGGTCTATGACATAGAACACACAGTTATAACCTGCTTGTGGTTTTTTAAACTTGTGTCTGCTTGTGTTTTTTAAAATCTTTATATGGGCTTCAAAATGTATACATTTTGGATTAACTTGTAAAGATTATCTTGATAGACAAAACGTGTAAGGGTCACAACTCTTTGTTAAATACAGATCTTATTTTTTGCGATTTTCCAAAAGTCTATGGGGAAAATGCATAGCTTTTCGACCGAGGGAACCCATGCGCCGCTAGCTTCCGAGTTGTCCTACAAAGTGACGTCATCACTTCGGCACTCTATCGAGCTCAGAGTGGCAGTGCTGAAGCTTTGAGGCCACAGTGACACCTTGTGGTGTGTGAGTCGACCAAACGAAACGCAAGAGATGTGCGGACAATTTCACATTTTAAGTCATGTATCACCCTAACTGTATGTAGCCTAGGGTAGGCTATATAGGGTTAACACACATAGCACACATGAACAGAAACTGCACTTCAACGGGTCTGATAGCAGACACTTGGACATGAAAGCGCATTAAAGTATCCACTATTAATAACAATAAACGCGGTGGATAGGGCTGATAGCTTGCGTTTTTTTGTCGACTCGCACACCAGCGCAGAACGCGGAGAGAAACCAGCGCACATTTCACTGACTCCTACGCAAGCATTGATCAATGAGTTTGAAACGCGACTCAAGGCGCGGTTCACATTCGCGTTTCCTAATTTCGTATGCATAACAGGTGACAATTCAAATGCTTAAAACGCAACCCATATTTCATAGATGCTGCTCTTAGATACTGATTAATCACAAAGTAATCAATTTTGAATTATTCTTAAATCAAACAAAAGGGGCTCATGTAAATGCAGTGAGCATGCCCATTCAAACAGCACCGGTCGTGCCCATATTTCCCCCTATAAATTGATTTTATACCTACCCAAACCTTATTAAATAGGTAGGCTATACATCAGCATATATGTCAAGTTCTTAATATTAATCAATAAACTACTCAGTTATTATAATAATAAGGCACTATGGCTGTTATCAGTAAAATAAGATTAACAAAAGTCATTAAGTCATTAAAAGTCCAAATCTTAATTTTGTGTCTGCTATCAGACCCGTTGAAGTGCAGTTTCTGTTCATGTGTGCTATGTGTGTTAACCCTATATAGCCTACCCTACATACAGTTAGGTGATATACATGACTTAAAATGTGATATTGTCCGCACACCTCTTGCGTTTCGTTTGGTCACACACCACAAGGTGTCACTGTGGCCTCAAAGCTTCAGCACTGCCACTCTGAGCTCGATTGCTGATGTCTGAGTTAAAACACGCCCCCCTCATTAGCATACAGAGAAAATAATGTAGAAATAAATAAATGTAGAAATAAATAAATGTGGAAATGAATAAATGTAGAAATAAATAAATGTGAAAATAAATAAATGTAGACATAAAAACATAAATACATAAATGAATGTGGAAATAAATAAAAGTGGAAATAAATAAATTAATGTAGAAATAAATAAAAAAATAAATGTGTGAAAAAATACAATTATACATATACAATTATAATAAAAGTATAAATACTAATTTATTTGTACTTTTTTACATTTCTTTGTATATTTATTTATGTATTTATTTATGTATTTTTGCTCTTTTACATTTCTTCGTATATTTATTTATGTATTTATTTATTTTTAATTAAGTCAGCTTTGGCATTCCATACAACACAGCTGACACAGGTAAATACACGTGCTAGAAGAGTTAAGTCCGCCTTAACGTTCTGGTCCTGCTTCGGATGCCACGATGCCATCAAGCAGTATCTCTGGTCGTAATCAGTTCTTCACTGACCAATCAGCGTTCATTAGCAGAATGCTAGCGTTTGAACTTTTGAACTTGCAAAACCTACAATCAAAAAAAGTACAATAGGACTTAATAGGGAGTGTCGTGACTAAGCTTAGCAATCAGGAAGGCAGGAGACATGCAGATCTGATAGGTTTCTTCTATTCTTTACCCTTCTGAAGTTCTGAATTTTTAATTAAGAGTTACACAAAATCTGAATATTTAAGCGTTTTCTTTTTCATTCTGTCAGATTAGTTCAATGTTTTAGTAAATGTTCACTGAGAGAAATGCAAAATATTGAATAGGTGAAACAATGGCGCCATCCTGTGTCCATCTTGTATATTTCACTCTCAATCACATCTAGTGCAGTGGTTCTAAACCTTTTGACTCCCAACAGTCCATTACACTATTCAACGCACTCAGGTTTTGAAAACTAAAAATGTAATCAAAATGATTATTTAAACCATTAAATTCGAGGATTCCAGACCATTTAGCAGTTGAATGTTCTTTAGAGTTCCCGATCATTGTAACCAATGAATTTACATCATGACTTATCCAGTTGTTTTTGATAAGGTTTTTATAAACATTTTTGCTCACAAAATCTACTCTATAGCTTGGCTTAAATAGTATTCGTTATAAAAATACCCATGCATTGAGTTATACAAGTACATGTCTTTTTCAGGGCTAGATATCCCACTTTTACAATCAGGCTACCTCAGTACTATCAAGGTTTTCCATGGCCGTGGGAATCTTGGTTCTTCTAAATAAATCGAATTTCAGTAAATACAAATCCCACTAATCTAGTAATTCTCACCAATGTTGTACAAGGCCTCATGTCATATCAAAAGCAGTTGAATCTTTAATATGCAAGACTTGTTCCACGCTTTATGCAGCAAGCTGTCTAAAACTCGT
The DNA here is from genome assembly GCA_031834385.1 of Semotilus atromaculatus. NCBI lineage: Eukaryota > Metazoa > Chordata > Actinopteri > Cypriniformes > Leuciscidae > Semotilus > Semotilus atromaculatus. The sequence continues at coordinate 5,981,328 of JAULUF010000015.1, read as the reverse complement.
GCATTTAACAATGAAATATTTTAAATTAGCTAAAGTGCAAACGAGATCCTTTTTGAGATGCCGAGTGAACATGGCAGCAGTGCCGCAGCACATCATTACAAAAGGCAAGTCACTCCGTGTCGCACATCTTATGCAAACGGGAAAAGGAGATGTGTCCCTTCCCTTTTTAACCCCAGATTATTTACAGCTCCATCCAGCACAATCCTTAGAGTTAAACCCAAATATAGTTCAGATTTGACTGGTGAGCGAGCGGATTAGCTTGGAGCTAATGACAAACCCTAACAAGTCACAGTTGCATATGACAAGAACATCAAACACAGAAGTGTATGCATAAACATATACATTTATTTTTTTATTGTAAAACACTGATAGATATTTCACATATTATCCATACAGATTCCACATGTTGAGTATTCCCCGTCCTGTCGCTCATTTTCTAACCCAGCCAACATGAAACTCTCAAGACAGTCCAGAATAGAGTAAGATATGCTATGTAAAGCTCTTCCACAGGAGTAATATGTTTTGGCAAGAAAAAAAACAAAAACAATTATGAGACCAATAGCAAGCCCTTCATAGTAACCAGTCTTACAAGCAACATAATTCAATACATCGTCTATCCACCCCTCAAAATAACTCCCGTTCGACAGTTTCACCTTTATCCGTCGTCTCGCAAGCAGAGCGCAAATGAAATCGAGCACTTGACAACAAGAGGTGTGACAAACCCACGAGAGCAGGAGAAAGCAGCAGCAGCAGGTTCTTCTTCTGTGGTTGAATGTATAATCTACACCAAAGTGCAAATAGATATTTGTGTGTGTATATTCATAGATTGATAACATACTTAGTTGACTACAAGATCTCTTGCAAGAAAGTTGAGGCTTACGAGTAATATGGCACATTTCAAGACCATGAATCAAACTAAAGTCACAGACCTAACTAGAATAACAATATGCAATGCAAAGTTTACCAGACGTTAATATTGCAGAACAGTACATTTATAAAGCATAACACTGATAGCATTATGATTATCTATGTAACTATATTTTTACAGTTATGCTATTTGTGTCGTTCTGTCACATTCTGCTGTACATACTTTACATCTCCACGCTCCCACAAAGTTTGAAGTCTTCAGAGACAAAACCCACATTGAAATAAAGGTTTAAATCAGCTGACGATAACCACTGTTAACCAAGTACATGCCCTCACAGCCCATAAAGACACTCTTCAAGTCGAACGGCGCCATTAAACCGCAGAGTATGAGTATGACGTCGGGTTTTTACAATATGTACGTCTTCATAAACATCCAGTTTTCGTTCCGTTCCGAGTCTTTAAAAGGAGAAGGCAATACACAAAAGCATGACTTCACCACAGGGGTCACACGCAAAAGTTTCCGCTCAGTTTGTATTGAAGGCAGCACTGTGACCCTGGACTAATTACCACAATGTTTTAGCATTATTGTTATTATAGGGTTTTGTAAAATATTTATTTACTCTATTTTGGAGCGATGAAAGAACACTCATGAAAGGAGATGTTCTCTGCATTTTAAACGCTGCCGTACTAGGCATGGACTTCAACTCGTGTGCGACTAAAGAGACGTTCTGTCCTCAAAATTTTTGTCAGGTCTGGAGACGTTTGCTCCAAAAGGGCTCATGCAGTTATGCTTGGTCCATTCACTTCTGCTGGGACAATTCTGCTAGTATATTTCACAAATTGCTTCTGAATTTAGTTTTTTTTTTGTTTTGAGTTTTTTTTGGTAAGAGATCACAGAATTTGACATTCTAATACTCTCTGAAGTAAACTTTAGAATTTTTTTTCTTTTTAAAGACAGAGTGATCTTAGTAGGACAAGCAATGTAAGAGAGAAAGAGAGATACAGGATAAGACAATCCTTCACTTTGCAGTCATCATCTGGACAAACTCTGTGAAAAGAGACAGAAAAACAGATAATAGTAATCTAATGATTCCTGACACTGACTGCTTAAAAATGTTTTATGGATTTTCCTTTCTATTATGAAAGAATGTGCTGGTATATGGTTTTAGAAATTTTAAAATAAATAAATAAATAAACAAACATATATATATACAAAAGTTTGGGGTCAGTAAGATGTTTTAAATGTTTTTGAAAGAAGTCTCTTCTGCTCACCAAGGCTGAATTTATTTGGTCAAAAATACAATAAAAACAACAATATTGTGAAATATTATTACAATAAAAAAAATAAAAAAGTCAATGTGAATATATTTTAAAATGTAATTTATTCCTGTAGTGCAAAGCTGAATTTTTAGCATCATTACTCCAGTCTTCAATGTCACATGATCCTTCAGAAATCATAATATGCTGATTTGCTGCTCAAAAACATTTGATTATCAACGTTAAAAGCAGATGTGCTGCTTAATATCTTAGTGTATACCTGAAACATTTTTCAGGATTCTTTGATGAAAAAAATAAAAATAAAAAAAGAAGACATTTAAATTGTTACAAATGATTCGTCTCTTTCAGTCCTTGCTGTATAAAATGATTAATTTCTTTAAAAAAAAATGAACTGACCCTAAACCTTTAAATGATACTGTGTATATAATGTAAAAATGCACTTGAAGTTTAACATTTAAGGTTAAGGATTCAAAATCGCAATATTAATAGGAATGCAAGACTTTATCAGGTACAAGTCCTTCCTATTTTTAGATATATCATGTACTGTCACTGAATTACATTACACCATCACATTCCAGAAGTTATGTGTTGAATGTTCAATGCAGGTGTAAAGACAAAACACTTTCTCTGGAAAACTAATTAAAAAATGAATACACACAAACTGTGAACATGAACAACCTCCATCTAATAAATAAAGTGTGTATAAATGTCATTCTGGTTACGCAATAAAACTTTCCTCATTGAATGGAAGCCACAGCTGCTCACCTTCATAGTTGACTTGACCGTCTCCATCGATATCCGCCTCTCGGATCATCTCGTCCACTTCCTCGTCCGTCAACTTCTCGCCCAGATTGGTCATGACGTGACGGAGCTCGGCTGCACTGATGTAGCCGTTTCCATCCTGAGAAGAGAATATTATGCCTCATCACACATCAGGTTCTTTTGTGATGTACTATAAATTAGGGCTGTCACCATTCCTCAATTAAATTCAAGTATTCGATTTAAAAAAAAATCCTCAATTGCAATTTACCCATGTAGAGTAACCGGCAAAATACCTTAAGTGCTGCATTCCACGGACCAGAATCCATGAACCGCATTATTACACGTTTTCTAAGGCTGCACAATATATTACAACCATACTATATCATAAAGCGCATATATATTTAATATATGCGCTTTAATTACTTACATGCGTGTAGGTTACCAGCGTCTCAGGCTCTTTACTCAACTCTAATGTGTCCGAGATTAATGTAGACGTACTTTAAGTTTTCCAAAAGTTTCTCGCCCACACAAAAATGTTGGAAACCGCTAAATTCACCTTACTGTGCATGCCTAAACCCTCATAAAAGCTCACTGAGATTATATGCAGAAGACGACAAAGTTATCATGCAATTCTTCTGGCAGGATCATTTTATTTAGCGAAATATCACACCATTCACTGATGCGTCCAGGTCGCACTCGGTCACCCTGTGTTTGGTCTAAATGCTCTCATATTTTGTCGCAGGAGGACAGCAAATGCAAATACATTTTCATTCATCTTTGCAGGACTGTGATATAAAGAAATGTGCAAAGTAACATTTTACCAAACTGTGAAAGTGAATAGCACATAACGGGCATTGTGCCTGGTATAAACATGAATATCTATCGGCACAATATGCGTCACATGACTAAACATGTGTCATCGTTTTCAAGGCCCACACTACAACGCGAAAACGCAGTTTTCAAATGTATCTACTTTGGAAGTGTTTTTTTCCCGTACCCATGTTAACAGGTTAGAGCTTTCACACTACACGCGGATGCGGTCCGGCGATCCGTTTCAGGTGCGGTGTGTATACAGCCGTGCAGCGATCTTTAACGCACCGAATCTATTTTTGCTGTGCTGCAAACGCTGAATTAAAGTGACAGCGCATAATTCGTGGTCAAAATGAACACAAATATACATGAAAATGTAGTAATTTCATCATTCACAGTCATCTTTTTACTTTAAAGACCGGGGTAAAACAAGGAAAACTACAATTTAGGCGACATAATGAACGACACTCGTCTCATTCGTGGAGGTTGGAAAAAAAGTTCTTTGTGATGCAAGATTTATTGTATAAAGATTTAAATTATGCAATAGAAAAGGTATCTGCTGTTTGTCAATTTTAAATGTTTGCGATTTTAATATAAGTACATGGTTCAATATGTTACCACTTGCTTGAGCAACTTAATATATAATTTATATAAAAGTAATGCATTGAATAATAAGTTGTGTACATAGTGTTTAAACGTGAATACGTCAATTAAAGAGTGTATGTGTACAAAGAGAAATCGCACTGGCGACAAACATTTTTTTTAAATAAAAGTTGCTGATTACTTCTGGATTTTAATATAAATAGTGAGTAAATAGTGTTTGTGATACAGCCAAGTTTTTGATTCAGTTTTCCAACCACTGAAACAAACATTTATTTGCTCAAATCTTGTTTGAAATTACATCACACACATTGTCCTTTAATTTTGCTTTAGGTATATCTGAGTCTTCAGTCGTCAACTTTCATTACTTGTTGTTCTGAATAAGTTTACATGAAATGATAAAAATTTTATTTCATTTAGGGTTTTTAATTTACTTGATTTGATTTTGTGTTCAAGTACAAAATGCCCATCCCAAGTTCCCAAGCAAGAGGTGAAGCAATCAAGAGAACCCAAATGCAACTGAAGCCGTTTTAAGCACGCTCTTATGGCAACGGCCTGAAGCGGCCTGAGCCCACATGGTGAATAATCTAACCCACTGTCTGGAAAACACACCTGCTCAGTCCTTACGTAACACTTCATACACTAGCAGCTTACAGTTTTCCTGGAATTATTAGTCGACTTGTTTTTAAGAAAGCCTTGTATGCTTCAACTTGATGCTGCATAACAATGGCACGTTCTTGTGCTCAAAAGTATCTACCTTGTACATTCATTTAGATACTTAATGATTAGTATTCATGAATTGGTTCAGTGTTTAATCTGGTTTCACCTTCATGGCAGCTGCTGTTAATGGTGACATTTCCTCACCTTGTCAAAGACTCTGAAAGCTTCTCGGATTTCCTCTTCACTGTCCGTGTCCTTCATTTTCCTCGCCATCATGGTTAGGAACTCTGGGAAGTCTATAGTTCCGTTGCCTGTGGACAGACAGTACCGTGTTGTTGCCATTTACCACGAGATTAACCAAAAAAACCAACAACAAAAAACAATTATCTTCATATTCTTGCACCAGTGCATCTTGCTTCAGGCAATCCTCTTAAATATCTTTTAAAGTTTCGATGCCATGAACTTTGCAAACTTTGGCAAGCTTATGTTGAGATCTTCCAAAGAAGCCTGACAACTTCTAAACTAGGGCTAGAACGGCAAGACGACAATCGATGACAGCCTACCTCCCAAAAATTCTTCCAAGGGGAAAACTGACATTAAACGCAGCCTTGTACTCACGTGACGATCCTCGTCAATGCTACTCTTCCCTCATGAGAAAAACACCTAACACCTGCTTGATCTAGGACAGGGCTGTCCATTCCTGCTCCTGGAGGTCTAACATCCTGCAGAGTTTAGCTCCAACACACTGGCCTGGGAGTTTCTAATAATCCAGAAGACCTTGTTTAGCTGGTTCAGGTGAGTTTGATTAGGATTGGAGCTGAACTGGCCCTCCAGGAGCAGGATTGGACACCCTTGATCTGGGAGGGTATTGTATTGTAAATTGATGTAGATGAAAAGCATCTGCTACATAAGAAGCCACTAACTTTAATGGACTAACATAAGACACTTATCGTATCAAACAGAAAGAACTGGAATATTAAAAAAGTGTTCCTGGTCTTACCATCAGCATCGACCTCGTTGATCATATCTTGGAGCTCAGCCTCAGTGGGGTTCTGACCCAATGAGCGCATGACTGTGCCCAACTCTTTGGTGGTAATGGTGCCATCGCCATCTTTGTCGAAGAGTGAGAATGCCTCCTTGAACTCTGTTTTGAATTACATACATGGTAAGTACAGTACATGTACACTGCAATGACAAAGGAGCTTTATTTTTGAAGTCTAACCCTCTTTGCACACTTTGGCAAGTAGGTCATCTTGGCACTCCTTGCATTAAGAAAATTTGCATTCTACCAACAGTATACTGAAAAGAGTGAAAGTAGCATGGTCAAGTGTCAATCAGAACATAATTTACCACTTATCCTCATGTTACAGCTTACAACTTATGCAGTTGCAGCTTTAAAGATGCAAATTACACACTATTAAACATATGAACATTAGAGGAGTGCAGAGTCTAGTTTGTGCAACCACTGTAAGGTCTGCATCCCACTAGACCAGTGGTTTCGAAGGACAAGATATTTCTGGTACTTCTGCTGTAATGACAAAGCTGCTTGTTTTTAACCTTTTTTATTATTAACAAAAACTACACAAACCAATTTATTAAAATGATTAAATCAAATAATTCCAGAAGTTTTAAGAACGGCATGTTCTTCATGTTTCTTATCTTATTTTTATGACTAGTAAATTTACATGATTTTCCCAGTTGTTTCGGGAGACGTTTTTATTTTTTACTCGCAAATAGCAACTTCTTGGCAATTTATACCTAACATATTTCAGAGCTTGACAACTTATAACTTATGCATAAAATTATGCATATTACAGAAATTCTCATGACTTCCTAGTCCTGAAATCCTAGTCATTTCTAGAAATTGTAGAAATTGTGCTTTTAAAATTCCCTCACATATCCAGGTTTTCCAACGCCGTTTGGAACCCTGGTTTGAAATAAAAATGACGTTGCTAAGGGAATTAATTGAAATAACAAATAGCATGTCAGTTTATATCTTTTTAGCCAATTTATATCGTTTATCTTATTTAATATTTCCTTTGTCTTTTTGAAAATCATTTTAAGCCATCTTGCGACCCCCTAGTGGGTCCCGGCTCCCTGGTCGAAAGTAACTGCACTAGACGTTTGTTCAGCTGATATTACTTGAAAATGAATCTCAAGAAAAAAAAAGAAAAAAAATCAAGGGCAGTGAATTAGTCTGTCAACCCTCTTCCATTCTTAATCAAGTTGCTTGGAGTAGGCTAGTGGGACACCGTCTTAACATGTTCTTCAGGTCAGAGTTATATTTATAATCCCGTTTATCAGCACAATCTTTTGCAATATAAGCTTCTGGAGGCACGTGATTGTCTTCTGCTATCTGTGCGTACTGATGATGTTGTATAAGACAGCATTAGTGGCCTTAGTGACCATTTTGAAGATGACAGTCAGAGTTCACTCACCAGCAATCTGTTCCTCGGTCAGCTGATCTGCCTGCATTAGAGATGAGAGGAAGAGAAAGAGAAAGAGAAAGCTAATCAGCTCAGTGTCACATAACTACACGACAAGCTCCAGTTTTGCAGTGCACACACACACACCTCTGACTAAATGAGTATAATGAAGGACGTGCGTAAAAATACTCTTTTAAAAATATCCACAGAAGTTATAATTAGACAGTGCCACTTAGGGGGTCATGAATGCGACACACTTAAAATGATTGCGCTTCTCTCTGACACAGAGTTCATTATTCAATTATTAAAGACGAGAGGATTCATCCGTGCACGCGCTTCACTCGGCGTGATTCAGCTGTGACTTTTGTGAGAAGTGCCATCAGAAGAACATGCTGCCTTGTATTCAAAGACGGGTGATTCATAAAGCTTGGAGCTTAAAATGGACAGGGTGTAAAACGATCTATGAGAATACAGCGGACACGGGTCTGACTCATCCACATATGAGGCATTGACTTTAGCTTTAATACATTTGGCTTACCATTTGTGAAATGAGGAAACAGCTGATATAAATGGTTACCGCAATAACAAGAGCACACAAGTTCTAATCAAATTTTGTACTGGAAAAGCGGAAGAGGAACTAGATTTTTCTGAACATGATGCGTATGAGCAAAGCTCAACATGCCGTTGTCAAATCGTTAGTGAAAATGGTGCTTTATAGTTCTCGAATAGGCATAGGAGTTAAAGACACAATGCAATTTTTTTTGTCCTGGATCTAATAAATAATAAAAAAAAAAACATTGAAATGCAATGAACTCATATTCATATGCAATGACTTGAACACACCTCTTCAATGATGAGCATGTTTTAATTTCGGTGTTAATTCACCTTTGGTTTCTCACAAATTGTGTGCTTTTTCTAGACGAGTGAGGGTGAACTGCAGTGCTAATGCTAATAGAGTCTCGTGAACATGAACACACACCGTGCACAGAAGACCAACAGCCAAGGTCAAGATGATTTTCATTAAAGAATACATAACATTTTGGTTTGTTTTTCACCAAAGCCTATCGAATACACCAAGTACACTTGAAATATATGAAATGTCTTGCATGGGATCATTCTGTGATACTTCTGCATCTTTTTTAAAAGCTTGACGCTGGTCACTATTCATTGCCACTATATGAATGAGCATGAGAGGGACATTTTTTCATTTCTCCTTTTGTGGTCCGAAAAGAAACGAAGGGAATACTGCATTAGAACGATAATAGGGTGGGTGAGTAAATAATGAAATGATGAGAGAAAAGTTGCTCCGGCTACTTTGACGCATGTATGGTGAGCGAGAAAGGTTGACATGTTAAATCTCAAACCTCAGCTTTCTGACGCAGCCCGTCTCAGACCTCAAGTGGACATGTCTTCCAGGACCAGATACACGAATGGTTAAATGCCTAGTTTGGATGCAGGTGGGCTGCCGTCTCTGTTGCTGCCGGCTAACATATTCCACGCAACGCTTTAAGTGGATTAAGTGGAGCATGATGGGACACATGTTTGTCATGCAACAAAAGTCCTCTCCGAGTTGCTTTCCAATTTGATGAGCAAGAGTGTGTGTTTGTGTGTACACAAGGGGGGTGGACTTAGTGATTTTGAGGCCCTAAGCAATTCCAGGCATGGGTCCCCAACACACCAACTACGCATAAGTTATTTTACCTTTGTAACACTTATTTTGCCCTCTCTTTTCACAACACTAAATTAAATGAAATACGGTAAATTAACCGTATTTCAAATCTTAATGTAATCTGTAAATGTTGCATTTTCTCAATATGAAATAGAATAATGAAAAATGAATTTACAAATTTAAAAAACGAAATTTACAAATGAACAATCAACACAATGCTTGACGCCAAATATTTTTTCTACTGGTACGATACGATCTAATTCTGATATGAACAATATAAAAGCCTCAGGAAAAACTGCCAAGAATGCCCACAATTAATGTCTGTACCTACAAACTTCTGAAAAATTAATTTGACAAGTCTCTGAAACCTATAAAACTAGATCATATTTTAGAAATAAAAATGGTACAAAATAAATTAGCCTATTGTTAATATTTTATTTGTATTTAGCCTTCATACAAACAAGAAATGTGAAATTACCGTAAAATAAACACAAGTTAATAACTCAACTTATTAATATTTAACTTTAAGCTATAGGCTAACATAGGTTGATTATACACTCACCGGCCACTTTATTATGTACACCTGTCCAACTGCTCCTTAACACTTAATTTCTAAGCAGCCAATCACATGGCGGCAACTCAGTGCATTTAGGCATGTAGACATGGTCAAGACAATCTCCTGCAGTTCAAACCGAGCATCAGTATGGGGAAGAAAGGTGATTTGAGTGACTTTGAACGTGGCATGATTGTTGGTGCCAGAAGGGCTGGTCTGAGTATTTCAGAAACTGCTAATCTACTGGGATTTTCACGCACAACCATCTCTAGGGTTTACAGAGAATGGTCCGAAAAAGAAAAAACATCCAGTGAGCGGCAGTTCTGTGGGCGGAAATGCCTTGTTGAAGCCAGAGGTCAGAGGAGAATGGCCAGACTGGTTCAAGCTGATAGAAGGGCAACAGTGACTCAAATAACCACCCGTTACAACCAAGGTGGGCAGAAGAGCATCTCTGAACGCACAGTACGTCGAACTTTGAGGCAGATGGGCTACAGCAGCAGAAGACCACACCGGGTGCCACTCCTTTCAGCTAAGAACAGGAAACTGAGGCTACAATTTGCACAAGCTCATCGAAATTGGACAATAGAAGATTGGAAAAACGTTGCCTGGTCTGATGAGTCTCGATTTCTGCTGCGACATTCGGATGGTAGGGTCAGAATTTGGCGTCTACAACATGAAAGCATGGATCCATCCTGCCTTGTATCAACGGTTCAGGCTGGTGGTGGTGGTGTCATGGTGTGGGGAATATTTTCTTGGTACCAATTGAGCATCGTTGCAACGCCACAGCCTACCTGAGTATTGTTGCTGACCATGTCCATCCCTTTATGACCACAATGTACCCAACTTCTGATGGCTACTTTCAGCAGGATAATGCGCCATGTCATAAAGCTGGAATCATCTCAGACTGGTTTCTTGAACATGACAATGAGTTCGCTGTACTCAAATGGCCTCCACAGTCACCAGATCTCAATCCAATAGAGCATCTTTGGGATGTGGTGGAACGGGAGATTCGCATCATGGATGTGCAGCCGACAAATCTGCGGCAACTGTGTGATGCCATCATGTCAATATGGACCAAACTCCCTGAGGAATGCTTCCAGCACCTTGTTGAATCTATGCCACGAAGAATTGAGGCAGTTCTGAAGGCAAAAGGGGGTCCAACCCGTTACTAGCATGGGGTACCTAATAAAGTGGCCGGTGAGTGTATTATTCTTATAGATTGAAAAAAGTGCTTCAGCCAGGATAGAGAATATGAAAAGTGCTCAGAGTTGCTGCAGAAAACAAACCAAAAAAAATGAGCAACAACAAAAACACATGTTGCTGAGGGACATTTTGAGTGTTGATGACACCCTGAATTAATTTTGATTGATGAATCTGAATGTAGTGTTTACATGAGCGCTAAACAAGAGATTGGGTTGATGTGCGCGTTTGTGTCACAAGCTTCAAATCAAAATAATTTTTTTGACATGTGCACACATATAGTTTCCAGCTGTTTGCACTTAATAACTCACATTAAAGAGCCACAAAACAATATTGTTTAAATTTCTTGACAAAATTGCCAAATTTGAAAGTTGAGACTTTGTTTCATATCAAAAGTAACCTGTTCTGTCCTGTCTGTCAGCGCGTTGTCAGCGTCCTCTCTGCTCCGCGATGTATTTTTCACTGCATAAGAACATGGTGTGTGTGAGAGTGGCGTAGCTTTTCAGACATAGCAACAGTAACTAAAGGGGGCGGGTCTTTGCGAACGGTGAACTTGGAGACAATGAACATAATAACCGGTTGTGCCGTGCAGCTTATATTTATCACGCAGTAAAAATGAAAACATAAACGTAGCCCATGCCTGTAATGTATATCGAAATATCGGAAATGTCTTTAAAAATCATATCACCGTTATTGAAAAAAATTATATCGCGATATATATTGTATTATTGTCCAGCCCTAAGAACAAATTAAATAATCAGTATTTTTCAGTTAGGTCTAACAGTAACAGCAGTGAATGTGATTTCACCAAGTAGAATATGTGCCTAGATCAACATCCTTGTTGATCCTGGAACAACATTCCAATCAACCAATCAGATTTGAAGGACAGGTTTACAGTTAGTTTCAAGTTTAAGCTTATAATGTAGGCTTAGGTGCTTCTACACAGTTCTTATTCACCTATCATTTCTCTCTGATTTTAGGGATAGGTTATAGGTAGGGTTAGGATTATGTTTTTCTACAGGAATGTTGATCCAGGAACATGTCTTACCTGGCAAAATCAAATCGACCATCTTACAGTAGTTTTCAGGTATAGACATTGAATTGAGTAATTAAATGTAAAATAAAACTGCATAGTCTTCACTGTATAAATTAAATCTAGATATTTTATTTAGCAGTTATTCAGTCAAGAGAAGTAAGTGATTTTTTCTCTCTGTCCTTTGTTAAAAACATAGGCTATACAGCAGCAGGATTATTAAGCACTTTAAGAGCTAATGTCCAGATCGAATAGTGTGTTACAGATGAGTTTTCTTTCTCGACTGTTTACGCTCACTCACTGTTTACGGATACTCAGCAAGACGGGCATTTTCACATAATTTCATGTGAATTTGTCCATTCAAGCACAAGGCGACGTGAAAGAACTCAATTAAGTATTCAGGCATGAGTAATTCAGGCACTTCTCAGTCTGAGAAGTGGCTTTCTGGGCACGTGTTCTGGATGTGTGCACGCACAAAAATTCTCACACAGTGCACGAGAATTTTTTTCGCATCTTCTTGCGCTTGAATTTTTAAACTGGCAAGGCTTAAAAACACATACAAATGATAAACTTTCGTGGCAATGCAGCACTGGCTCGATTGGGTCAGTGACGTCCGTTAATTGTCCTGGGGCAGTCCTTATCGTTGAGCCCCGACCAACTAATTAAATGGCCCTTTCCTAGCTTTCTCAGCCTTAGAAGTCACCCCTACTGACTGTTGACTGAGCATCTGATGCATAAGGCACAGAAAATTAGAAACTCTTTAAAGAGTTTCAAAGTCATCATCTGATTGGTTTAATTATACAGGATTTCCGTGGGACAAACACAACACAGATGAAAACAGCACACAGGCAGTGTTAATGAATGACATGACAACCCTGCTTTCTAGCCAAAACACCTGTCAGACACAGAGCTAGTCTTGTGTAGCCAGACCTTCAGATTGACAGGGAGAAGGTCTAAACTCCATAGCAGATTTCGTTGGACAAAGCAGTATGTCAATGGGCAACAATTTTTCAACCTGCGGTAACAATTAAAAAAATTCTCAGGGAAATGAATGCATATGCAGTACCAAAGGAATGGTCCACTAATCCCTGATAGGGTTGCCCCTCATTCGCGAAGATGTAGGCCTAATACTAACGTTAAAACTTTAATGATGACATCATGAATAAAAAATAAAAAACAATAATAATATATAAAATAAATTATATATTATTTATAAGCTTATGGGTATTTATTTGGGCCCCCTGATTCCATGGGGCCCCAAAGGGCTGCTTACCTCGCTTATTGGTTAAGTCCGCCATTGGTCTGCACTGCAGATTTAGTGTCAGCGTGTTGCTGCACCAGCTATGATTTGGTTCAATGCAGGGGGAAAGGGGGAGGGGGACAACCAGGATCCTTCACTGCAGTTCAGCCTGCTGCAATAAGCAACCTCACTGCCCACTCCATTCATATTTATGTCTTACACAGCTATGATCATTTGGGGCTGCAAGATGCTAAACTGCAGTTTTTGTTGTGGTTGTTTTTTGACCAACCAGTGTGCAACAGCTACCCTACATGTTGCAACTTTGGCCCATGCAAATGCAACAGCCAAACAGCCTAATATCCGCAGGACGTTTGCAAACTTAGTGAACGTGCATGCAATGCAAATATATGGAGGCAAAACAAGCTAAGACCGATTCGGATTCTTCCAGAAATGAGGAACTTGAGCGCATATGCTTTTGCTGATGGTTATTTTTACACCACCACGCCCACACTTATCCTTCTGTTAAAGGCAATGAGCTCAGCCCATGTAAAATTAGCAGCCAGTCACTGTTCACACACACCGAGATGAGCAGAAGCACTGCGTGAATTCAACACGCATGATGCTTTACATACTAAACTCGCAATAGTAGTGCATCTAACACACACTAAACTGTCAATGCTGTGGACAGACACCGTGCATGCTGTGCAATTCATTTCACATATGCATTCGCAACAACTAGAGTCTAGTGTGACAAAAACAGCGAGTTTGTATTAAAGAATATGCAAGAAACCTAATACAGAAATGGTGCGCATGTGATTGACAGACTTCAGCTGGCGCGAGAGCAGCAGCGGGAACGCGCTAAAACGCAACGGAACTAATTTATTCATTTATCCCTTTCCAGAATCTATTTTGGCCAAATTCATATTGATTGGTATATGGTTTTCTTATCATATAGATCACACATGTTGATGCGCATCTGTTGGATAGCGCTAACTGGCTAATTAGCAGTTTGTTTAAATAAGAAACACTGAAATATAGCTACACATTCAGTAAAGCTGTAACACTCTTAATACGTTTTATATTGTTAAAGACAACGCGAAATTATTAGTAAAACCATAATTAGCTGTCAAACTCTGACAGGATGCTAGAATGGCTAAACCGTTAGCAGGGGAAAAAAAACGACATAAACGTCAGGTTGAACTCACCATCGTTAAGCAATTTGTTCGTCCGGTAAATGTGTGTAAAATCAACTGCAGAGAGCTGGTTGTGTTTTATATGTTGGCGTATAAACGCAGGACCTGTGAGCGAGTGACTGACCCACCGCGGGATAGAGGTGTAGTAATGCGCTACCGCTGCGCTCTGGCCTCATTCACACTGTATCCCTCCGCGCCAGCTCATCTTATTACTGCACACATCACTGTGACTATGGCAAGCCATTTATACTTTTTTTTTCATTCCCAGGATATAATAAATGTGATATATCAGAAATTCAATTCTAGTAAAAAATTAAAAAAAAACAACAATTTTGATATCAATAATTTATATAAAAATGTATATCAATTTTGATGTCAATTCGTGGTTGGGCAAATGTCTGTTCTTGATATCAACAATTGAATTGCTAACAATGTTAATTTTTGATTGCCTATCAATAAATCGATTTTCACTAGTGACAGTTATTTTCTGATATCATGAATGTGATTGTTACTTGTAAGAAAGCCATTTTAAATATCTGAAATTACTCTGCTAATTATTGATATCAGAAATACATTTCAGAAATAACAAATGAAAATGTAATTCCTGATTTTAAAAAAATTGCATTTTAAAGGGCACCTAATTCACTTTTACATGGTGTTTGAACATAAATGTGTGTTGGCAGTGTGTGTACACAACCACCCTATAATGATAAAAATCCACCCAGTGCTTTTTTTAAAATACCCATAAACCATAAGCACTGTCTCAGAACAAGCCGTTCTCAGATTCGGGGCAGTGTAACATACTTTTGCACAAGCCCCTCCCACATCTGTTGACTGACACTGTAGTTTTAGCATAGACCCGCCCATGAGGCTCCGCCCTCGGTGCTGGCAGAAGCAGCTTATTTGCATTTAAAGGGATACACACTAAAACGGCATGTTTTTCTGAGCCCCAAAAAAATATTTTAGATCTTCTAAAACTTCACATACACAATCTGAGGAATCCTGTGAAAAGGAGCATAATAGGTGCCCTTTAACTAATGAAAATGAATCAATAAATATCAATTTATGATAAAAACATAAAAAAATGATATCAATAACTAATATCTTGAGAATGAATAAAAGTAAAAACGGCTTGCCACACGTCACAGGCTATTAGTGTGAGGATGAATCGCCAATGCGATGCCACCCACAGATACATTATTGTATCTGATTGTAGTTGAAGAATTGTAGTGAGATGAAAAGTCTAAAAGTTATGACTCAAAAAGCCATATTTATGACAAATAGCAATTAAAATGATAGGCCACTACCGTAAATCGAAATTATGACAGTCCTAATCTTGACTTCATCTCATAATTTTTCATTTCATCTCGTAATCATGACTTAAAATGTCATAATTTCATTTATTACATCCTAATTTTTACATTTTATTTCAAACTAATTATATAAACACTGGCAGTGTTAATTTAACACTGGGAGTTTTGTTTTGAACTTGTAATCGATTTACTTTTTCTATTCAAAATTCTGTCTTGAAACTAGATGGCACAGTCTGATAAGTCCTTATCACTATCTGCTTGCAATCACATCATTCTCTTTAGGGCACAGCTGATTGGTTCCTGCTGCTCAACCTTCAAATACTTGGTCAGCATTTACTGTAGCATTTTGCAGCGTAGTTATAGCCACCCTCCATCTTCCCCAGCTCCACCTGTATAGATCTGCTACAGGTAATTAATGTATGCTACAGCAGCGGCATCTTACTTGCTCACAGCTGTGTGACAGCAGAAATAACTACTGGCAGCAGCAGTGTAGCATCTATTCTGCCTAGACCAAATATATCCACATTGTTATATCCATTACCATGCCGAACACTCAGAGAGTTGTCATGACAGAACTGAAATGACATACAATCTGTTATTTGCAATCCAATAACTGGACATAGGCTAATTATATTCAATCCACAAATAAGTTCAGGTTAACTCAGGTCCATTAACCAATATTAACTTTTTATTTTAATATAGCTATTAGTTTATGTTAAAATCAACATGAGATTCATAAACGCTTTACAAGGACATTGTCATTTCATGTTAACTAATGAATGTAGTTAACTAATGTTAACTAACAGAACCTTACTGTAAAGTTCTAGGGGCGGTTTACAAGACACCGTTTTCAACTAAAAACAGAAAACTTTTTATACTTACTAACGCAGTACTTAAAAGGGGTGGGGCTACATAAGGTCTACAAGTGCATAGTGTTTCTTTACAAAGGGACATCGCCACCTACTGGTCCGGCATCAGAGTACAGTGGTTTTAATCGTTTTCAAGGATCCGAGTGATCCGGGATTGTTATGACAACGTTGTCGTCTCTACGCAAAAAAACGCAAAGGAAAAACTTTTCCGTTTTAGTAGCTACATTGTTGCCGTGTATTAAACGTGCCCTAAGCATTGCTATTTTACAACAACTAATCATGTGACGATTCCCGTCACAATTTTGGAGATTTTATTTAGTTCAGAATGTCTTTTCATGTACTGTTAAATAATATTTTTACTGTAAAAGTGCACATATTAAATATACAATATAGAGGTTTAACATATTACTTACAAGTACAATTAAATTCATTACCCTGTTAAATGAAAATCACATTTTCACATAGTAATGAAAAAACATTTACAGGTTTTTACTCTATTTCTCCATTCTTTTTACTTTAACTACCAGTATTGTTTTGCATTTTCTCTTGCTGCTTATGATTTGACAGTGTTCTCATATCCTGACTGATGATGACGGTGACAGTTCTTGCTGACAGCACTGAAAACTTCCTTCTCTGCATCATACTTTGGCAGTTTTTCCGAATCTGTGATTTCGTGTTCAAAGGTTGGGCAGCTGGTCGCTGTGTCCAGGCTCTGGCACACAGTTTCTACTGCAGTGCTGGCACACTTACACTTGCTCTTGAAAGGGTGGGAGGCCTTGACCACATGACAGATGCCGGGATGGTTGCTTGTGTTCTGGATCTGCTGATCGGCCGGTTCTTTGACTTTCAGACCAGCGACGGAGCAGCAGCCCTGAGACCGACAGCAATGCAGACTGAACAGCTTAGACAAAACCCAGTTCAACATCTGCTTGATGATGATGGCGGTGACGCTGAAAAGAGAGTAGGTGCAGCTCACACCAAGGATGATCATTAGAGAGTTGGCTATCTGGTAGACCCAACAAGCTTCATAATGGGCCTTCTGTCTGCTCACCATGTCCCCGAAACCCATTGTGCTAAAAGCCACAAAGCAGAAGTACATAGACTCTGGGTAGCTCCAATCCTCCATAGTCGAGTACAGGCCTGATGCTCCGCAGGTCACCATAAGTGTAACTGTTGCCAAAATGAGGGTTACATAGTAAACTGAAGGTTTCCAGTCCTCCTGGCCGTCTCCATTTTCTGGTTGTGTGTTTAAATGTGGGACAATGTGTTTTTTACTCAGCTTTGTCCTTTGTTTTTGCTTTCGACATCTGCGTGTGAGGAATGTAATCAGCGTTATCATGCGTTCCAGAAAGAGGTTGAAGAATAGGAGGGTGGTTGCGCAGCCTATCAGCCCATAGAAGATCAGGAAGATTTTTCCATTGAGGGTAGCGGGTGCTGCCATCCCAAAACCTGATATGGACGCACAAATGGATACATACTACTTTTATTTCTGCCATAGAAATGCTAAGAGTAGTATTATGCTGTTCCTGAATTCATAAAAGCAGAATGATAGCCTATAAACAATGAATGTGACATAGTGGAATTACAAGAAAGTGAAATTATAGTTTTTTTTTACCCTTTTACAGTCTATGGTTTTACCACCACATCAAAATCAAGATTTTCATCAGCCTTGAGTATCGTTCGATAATCTTGAGGTAATCTTTTGTTGTGTTATGCAAGCAAGATGACGTGTACGCATTTCATTTAGTATATTTACAGACTGCACTTTACATTGGACATTGTACATTTTAAGATTTGCTTTTGTGTGTCCATGATTACAAAGCTATTATGATCTGAGCCCTGGGGATTTGAATCAGGAAATTGACTTCCTTGCTATTTCACCACTGAAAGATAAGCTCATGGGCTGATAAAACTAGATTGTTGAAGATGGTTATCACGTGTAAACAGCCATTCTACCTTGAAGTGTGTGAAGTGAACATGCTGTTTCTTCCAAAGCTAATTACTACATGGAGTCTGTGGGAGAAATATTAGTAAGCTTCTTCAAATACAGGGACAGATGTACGGAGTAAAAAGGTTATATTCAGGTTATAAATAGACTTTATGTCAATAAAGATAATTGTGTTTGTGGCTAAATCCCAAATTCACAAATATGTTACAACTTATGTTTTATAATTGCAATAATTATAATTTCAATTAGATGACATGGAAAGTTAAATGTATGTAATTTTATGGATAGATAGATATATAGATAGATAGATAGATAGATAGATAGATAGATAGATAGATAGATAGATAGATAGATAGATAGATAGAAGACAGACAGTCTACAGAGATAGATAGATAGATTGATAGATAGATAGATAGATAGATAGATAGATAGATAGATAGATAGATAGATAGATAGATAGATAGATAGATAGATAGATAGATAGATAGATAGATAGATAGATAGATAGATAGATAGATAGATAGATAGATAGATAGATAGATACACTGTAAAAAGTGTAAGTTACCTGGTTGCCTTAAAATTTTTAGTTCATTGAAATAAAAAATTTGAGTTAATACAACAAAGGAGATTGGTTTAATAAATAGAAACTCAAAATATTATGTTATCTGAACTACATTAATTATCTAAGTTGATTTGACAAAATGTAAAAAGTTGTGATAACATCATCAAAATTCATTTTACAGTGTAGATAGATAGATAGGAAAGAAAGACAGACAGTCTATAGAAAGACAGATAGATTGATAGATAGAAAAAAGACAGACAGTCTACAGAGATAGATAGATATAGTGTCATGATTCACTCGAGCAGACATACCAATAGTGCTGACTACAGTTGCCACAAAGTAAAAAGCTCCTGAGAAATCCCACCGTGGTGTTCGTGGTTCCATTTGAATCCCGGCGGCAATGGCCCCCTCATAGTGTCCCAGGAGCTCACGCAAGTCCTCCAAAGGAACGTGGTGATCCTGAACAAATTCAGCCAACTGTCTGTTCCATTTGCAATGTGCCTCCAGTTCTGAAGGTCTCTCGAGGGCCGAGAAGACAGCAGCCCCAAACAAGGTGTAGAAGACCATCACAAACCATAACAGGAAAATTCGGACAAAGTCTAAGTTGATATGAGACCAAATGCAGCCACAGTCTTTCCTGCTCCAACCAGAATGATCTGACTGAACCATTAATATCGAGAAATAAAATGTAAAAAGATGACAAAACCAGCAGGTCTTCAATTGCATTAGCTATACCTCCAAAGAACAATCCAAACCTCAAATTTAATGTTTATTACATATCAGAATATTTAGCATAATATCCTTAAAAGCTTTTGATCCAAAAACAGATTCAGATTCAGAAGCTGCTGCAGAAAATGCTGTGCTGAGTAGAGCAAAAGATAGACATGATCATCCTTGCCATCTCCCCGCTTATGTAAACTTCATATATTGTGCTATAGGCTATTGCCCCGCCTTTATTACTGTCACACATGGTAGTGTAGACTATGGATAAAGATCTGGGCATGAGGTTTGAGGTCTCATACTTTGCAAGAGGTTACATATGAATCTTCACCACTGTGCCAAGATTTTGGGGGATTCAGAGGGTTTGTCTCTTTAATACATACTAAGCTGCCAACAAGTAGCCTTTAGTAAAACAGTCAAATATTAGGCCTATTACAATTTTTAAAAAACTTTTTTAATTTAAATATATTTTATAATGTAGCCTACTGTATTTCTGTGATGAAAAAGCTGAATTTGCAGCATCATTTCTCCAGTCTTCAGTGTCACATGATCCTTCAGAAATCATTCTAATATGTTGATATATTAATATGAATATGTTAATCTAAAGTGCTGTTACATAGTGTGAAGTCAAAAACAAAGGAGAGTTGTATCCAAATGCAGTGAGTTTAATAATAAAATAAACATAACAACAAATCCAACACAGGGTAGTGATGTTATTACATATGACATGACACTGACCACGCAGCGCAATTTCTCATGAAGCACCGTGCCGGAGCGAGTGTTGTTTTCAGAGAAACACGTGATCAACGAAAAACGAAGCCCCACTTTCTTTCCAGTCACGTGAATGCTTCACTTTGCGTGTCAAAATGTTTGCAATGCAACTTTGTTGGTATTTTTATAATTAGTATTAATATAATTGTTACATTTAATTTATTGCCACTCATATTACCATAAAACTGAACATTTCGCGTTGTCAGGCTTGTGCACTCGATTTTATGGGTGCTGTAAATTTGACATGCCACAAGATGGCGCTGTTTTCGACACTCTTGATGCTTCGAATCTTTTCCCGAAACAATCAGGGGAAAGCCTCTGTGCTTCATGAGGCTTCATTTGCCCATCCCTAACTCAGGGAACCGAATGAGTGCACCAAACATAACATCCCACAGGACAAACCTCGACAAGGAACACAAGAAACACTGGGGTTTAGTACAATGGGTAGCCTAACTGGCAAACAAGATACACCTGGGAACAATCAAAGAACTAGTCAACAAGAAAAACTACAGAGGACTACAAAACATGTTGCAGAACCAGAAATAACATAAAAGTCCACACGAGGGCAACACAGGCTGGGATTATGACAAGTCCTCATTAACATTTCTTATATCAATGTTGTAAACAGTTGTGCTGCTTTATTTTTGTGGAATTCTTTGATAAATGGAAAGTTCTAAAAGTAACTTTGCAACTACATGTCAACTAGCTCTCATTAAAGTAGTAGACTGTTAGGTTAGGGTTAGTTAGTAGAATAAGTTGACATGTAGTTGCATATAGCCTACTTATAGTCATACAATTTCTGTTGAGGAGCATCAAAATAAAGTGTTCGTCGATATTAAGCAGAC
This sequence comes from Semotilus atromaculatus, assembly GCA_031834385.1. Taxonomy (NCBI): domain Eukaryota; kingdom Metazoa; phylum Chordata; class Actinopteri; order Cypriniformes; family Leuciscidae; genus Semotilus; species Semotilus atromaculatus. The sequence continues at coordinate 5,960,009 of JAULUF010000015.1, read as the reverse complement.
AGTCTACTAATACTCTAATGAGAGTAAGTTGACATGCAGTTGCAAAGTTACTTTTGTTACTAATTTTTAAAGTGGACCATCAAAATGAAGTGTTGCCGAAATCTTTTGTAACATTATCAGTAGCTATGTTTCCATCGACACGTTTTTATCCGAATTAAGTGATATCGAATGAAAAATGCCTTATGGAAACAGTAAAATTCGCTTGAATTTCATGAATATCGACTCAAATGAAATACGTTCGGTCTCATCGGATTTTATCTTGATCGATATACGGCTTATGCGATAAACGCTGATGGAAACGTTATTTGCCGAATAAATAATGAATTGCGATTAAGTTTTAGGTCCTTTTATGGTTGCAACACGCCACAAAACGAAGAAGAAGTTTTCGCTCATTTCCGCCCAGTATTTCCGCTCTGTTTGCGCACACATGGCGGGTGTCAACAAAGACAGATGTAAGTGGACAAAGCAAAACAATGCTTCAACCAAAGGGTTTCCGTGAGGTGTCTCTGAACCACGATCTCCCAGAACTGTTTGGAGCGCTGTCGTTCCCACACCACAGGCATTTACGTGCATCTGCATCATCATAGCAGTGTTGATAGCGTCGTTGTTTTCTTATTATAGCTTATTAACGTACATGGCTTGGTTGATCACTTGGTTGTGTTATTTCTTGATAACAGACAGCTGCTAAGTATAACACACCGTTGCCATGAAAAACAGCGTTGCCATGGACGCAGTTCAGAGACGGAACGGACTATTTTCTTTAGCGGAAGGAGTACAATCGTTTTTAAATCAATAAACTCCGTTTTAAATCAATATTTTGTGTCAAATTATTTATTTATTTGGTAGGTAACGTTAGCCATGTAATAAGCGGGATGTAGACAACCCCTTCAGGCTAACAACCGCCTCGCTATACATCATCCCTTGCATATGTCGCTATCAGCTGGCACGTAAGCACTAGGCTACAACTTGTGCAATGTTGATCATTTGTTGGCAGATGCGCCATCCATTTTGTCTAGCAAAACTTTGTTCGCAAATGTTTGCTTGAATGTTGTGCGATTCAGTGCGAAAATGAATGGAAACACCTTAAAATGTCTCAAATCAATTCGATATACCAATTTGATCGCAAAACAGCATGTGACGTCATTACGCACAGGTTTTTATTCGCTTTAAAGCCGTCGTATGGAAACACACTTTCACCAGCTTAATTCGCATGAGTTTTTTTTACCGAACTTCAGATGATTCGATTGACAAGTGGATGGAAACATAGCTAATGTCTTTACTGTCACTTTAGATTAATTGAACACATTCTTGCTGTTAAAAGCATCTATTTCTTTTACTCGTAAAAGTGATGTAGTGTTGTGTACATCATATTTTGTTTATAATTTCATATTATCACTGACCATTTAATGTATCATTTTAAATGACACTGTAGCTTGTAAAAACAGTTGCATAATTCTGCAATTGTAATGTCAATATTTGCATTTATCCCTCCTTTGCCCACCAGTAAACAGTTTGTGTAAATCCACAATTCATATAACACTGCAGAATATTTGAACAATATAATTTGATAAGCCTTAATTTGAGTTGTTACTCTAACTCGTCCGATAGGTGGAAGCAATGGACTGAATTAGGCTACTAGTTTGACCAGTATTTCATTTCGACATCCACTAATGTCTGACTATAAGAAAAAAACATGAACATTTAAGCACCGTGTGTCGGATCGACATGGTTTGGTCGTGGATAAAGGGTTAATGAAAAGTGTTTGCTTGCTGGAACAGACATCCGAAAGGCAACCTCTTGTTCACGGAAGTAGGCATGTTATTTTCATGATTATGATCCGATTTTTTTCTACATTACTCTTCTACTAACCTCTTAACTCACTGAAACGACATTGTCGTTACTTGCAGGTTAGCTGCTAGTGGATGATTGTTGTACTGATTGTGTTGCCACGTTTGCGAGATCTGCAGTCTCACCAGCTCACGGCGCACTGAGCAGCAGCATTTCCCAACTTTTAACTATTAGTACGAAAAATACCCGTATGTTGTATTACACTCAGGTCTGCATATGTTAAACACAAAGCATTTCTGCAAACTGCTATGTGGCCACAAATAGGATATAATATGCTACATTTGACTGAACATACAGTCCCAATGATTTTGCATTGCTTATTAACGTTTGACCGATACGCAGCGCTGTTGCCCCAAAAAACAACTGAGATAGTGTCAGGATGTTACAGAATACGAGCATAAAAATTAAATAAAAAACACTAATTTTTTCATTCAAATTCATATTTGGTGGACAGGCTATATGAGTGACCAAGGAAAAATTGGTAGGCTGTAATATATTATATATTATTTTAAATGATTATAAATGCGGACAGAGAGTGTCAGCCTAAGCAAAAATAATCAAAACGAATTGCAATTTGGTTTGACCATGTAGCCTCAGCACATGTTGCTAGGTTATGTGTTGATATGGTAAAATGCAGTATTGAATGTCAAAGGTCAAAATGTCCTACAGGCAATTTTGGTGCATTGGCATTCCCTGCATCTGAATATGCCTAGTGCCATATAGGCTACATCATATTCATAGAAAGTACCCGGATGACCTACTACTTACGTGAGATTTTGAAGTGTGCATTTGATGGACACTATCCCATGTGACCACGGAAGAGGAGTTGTGAAAGGCAGTGAAGCAACCCAACTGATCCCGTATAGGTCACATGACAGTCACAAATCAAGTTTCAAACCAAATGTAGCTGCTACTACAGTAGCCTATGTGAATTTAGATGCAGCTGAAATATAATATAGTGCACTATGTGCCATTCACCAAGTAGACATTTTTAAATGCGTGAACAAGTGACTGATTTTAGCTTCAGTTTCAGTGTCTATTTATAATGTAGGAGGCGGGATGCTTTAGATTCTAGAGAGTATTTTGATTGGAAAATCTGATTAGAGGCTGAAATGCAGAGTGATGTCATCAAAATCATTGATCCATATTGGCGGAAATGTGAGACTGTAAGTTTTGAATGCTTATATCTTCCAAATGTGAATTTTCTCATTGTTTTGGAGCTCAATAGCTTATAGATAACAGTAAGGCTAACATATTTATACTAAAAGCCCCAAAACGTACATTTTAATTTCATGGGGACTTTAACGCGTTACGTGCAAAACGGAGTGATGCAAACGGTAGGCCTATGATGCGAATGGTGTGGCGTAAGCTTTTAAATTGCAGTCAATAATGCAAATTTGCTGCATTGACCAACAGAAGGCTGCTTCGTTTGAAAGCGACTTCTGTGTGACCTGTGCATCGCTATACTGCGAAATTTAAAGGTTGTATCAGTGATTTCAGGCCCAAAAATAAATGTCTAATCTTTCCTAACGATCCGCTAGCTGCCCGCCGCATAAGCAGGCTGTACCCATTTGTTTTTGTGTGCAGATTTCAGAGCCCAGGCTGCCTACAGAGACGCGTTTTTTTGACAGCCTGCCAATGTGACCACACCTGGACCTTATAGCCCTGCCCCTTTTCAGCGCCGCGCTTGTTGTCTTTTCCACAGCGATCTAACATATTTATGAATGAACGTTTAAAATCTTCACGGTCTACTGACATTTGTTATGACATCTGCTTTAAACATATGATAACTTTCGTTAACTCTGCAATAAGTAAATCCACTTCACCAGCTAATTATTCCTCAACAGTGATGCCATAGAAATATACAGAGCGATCACAAAAACAGAAGTTCAAAGACAATATTCTAAAGATGGCTGCACGCTTGTTTATCCTATAGCGTGGTATATCCCCAGGTCTTACCTGGTTTTAGCTGGATTAGCCTGACAAGCTAAGACCTTCCCGATCATCTAAAGAAGAGGCTAAAAGCAGTTTGCTAAACCAGCTTTGACCAGGCTTGGACCAGGCAACTTCTCAGACAGCAAGGTACTTCTGGTACATCTGGTACATGCACTGGTACATGTTGCTGTCTGGGTTTGGCTGGTTTTACATTTTTTTTCTCAACAGGGAAGTGCTGTAAAATCTTCTCAGATTCAAAGCTAGGAATACATTTAATTCAGCAAGACAAACATATTTCTAGACTACACGGTTATAATTAGACAACTTTGTGCTGTTGGTGATGCACATTTGGTGCTTGACCTCTAAAGAGCATTCACAACCATAGTGCAATCTTACACAACACACGCCGCCAATAGTCAAACCTATAAACTGTCACATACAGACCCTCGCGTCAATCATTAAACTCCTCAGATTAGGAGAGCTTCAAAAACACTCTCTTCACAACCAGTTTAAGACAACAACAAAGTAGAAATAATAGAACAAATATTGGCTACAGTAGACCTGCTGCAAAGGTAATGTTTTAGTTCAGTAGAGTACGTAACAGTTCGTCCCATGACACATTTGTTTGCCGGAGAACACTCCAAAGATCTCTGCCAGGTTGACCATTAACCCTGCCATTGATTACAGCTCTTTCCCCGGACCTCACCAGCTCTTCATGTTCCACAGATCCACACTCGTGAGTTCATAGCCCTCAGATGCTCCTGGTAACTGTGTCGAGCTGAAGAAGACCCTTACGTTTCCTTCCTTATCGTTTTTAAAGTTGTGCCAACCATGGCGAAGAGTGGATATGGCTACTACCGAGCTACTATATTCCTGGCCATGTTTGTGGGCTACACGCTGTATTACTTTAACCGGAAGACATTTTCCTTCGTGATGCCCTCTGTAATGCAGGAGATCCCGCTGGATAAGGATGATCTGGGTGAGCATGTGCAACTAGTAGCTTGTACTTTGTCTTACCTCTCTGTCATGTGCCCACTCATGTTTACAACCTATTACACTAAGGCATTCAGTGGAATTACAGTAAATGAGTATGATACGCAATGTATATATTCAGTATATTCAATATATTCAGTGCCCAAATCATCTTGAAATGAAAAAAATAACTCCCAAAAGGATTATTATTCAGATTTAGCTGAATGTCAACAGAACTTAATACACATATTTGAATAAACAGTACACTACCAGTCATTGATAATGTATTTTCTAATAGAGAAAACATGTTTGAGACTGTCATCTTTTTTTGTTCTAAATAAAACTCATGTCATGAAAAGACGAATATTATAAAATGACATTATTAAGCAGATGTTATAGATTGCATGAAAAAATATCTTGATTGATATGTTAAATAAATAATAATAATAAAAAATGGTTAATTTTCCTAGTAGCCATTCAAATGGTTTCGTTTGTTTGTTTTATACTTTTATTCAGCAAGGGTGCATTAAATTGATCAAAAGTAGCAGTAAATACTTTGAAATAAATTCTGTTCTTATGAAATTTCTATTCATTAAAGAATTCCAAAAAAAACATGTAGCACTGTTTCCACAAATGTATTAAGCAGCACAACTGTTGATAATAAAACAACATTGATAATAATAATAATAAATGTTTCTTAAGCAGTAAATTCTGAATCTGACACTGAAGACTGGAGTAATGATGCTGAAAATTCAGCTTTGCATCATTGGAATAATTTACATTTTAAAATATATTACAGTAGAAAACAGTTATTTTAAATTGTAATAATACTTCACAATATTGTTTTTACTGTATAAATGCAGCCTTGGTGAGCAGAAGAGACTTCTTTCAAAAACATAACATTCAAAATCTTAAGAAAACCCCCAAAAATGTATGCTAGTGACATCTTATTTTGAGAAATTAATTATTAGTATTTTATCAACATATCTTGTTCATTCCCACTCATACACATTCCACCCTGTTACGTAACATTACATTTAATGTTTTCATCAATTTCATCAAAGAAATTAATTAAATGTCAGAAAGTATCAGATAATATATTACAGATTCTCATATCGTTCTACCCTGTTTAAAAAAAAGCTGTATTATGTCTAATAGTTTAGAATATGCAACTGAAATGCATGTATAGTTTCATTTTTTTTTCTTTAAATGTCAGTAATGATTATATAAACAGAATATAATAAACTATAATAAAAGTAGCAACATTTACACACAAATTTGGCCTGTTATGTAATATTATAATTAATTTCATACATGTGGGCTGATTGAGCTGAACCAGTGTTATTTTCTGAACAGCAAATAAATCCTTTTGCTGACCAAATGTTTAACATGTCATGAGATCGACCACGTACAACAATATTAAAATGAGTGAGTCCGCTTTGGTATGTTGCCCCGGATCTACTTTATCAGCACAGTGATTGAATTGCTCTTATCGCTGAATTTACAGTTCAAAGCCAATGAAGAGTGATAACGCATAAAGAATGTCTCTTTTGTCAAATCTTTGCAAACCCATATGTTTTTGAGTGATTCTGAATTGTAATCACTTTCTTCTGAAGTCTAATCCATGTTTATTTCTTTGTGCACTGCAGGTCTTATCACTAGCAGTCAATCGCTGGCCTACGCCATTAGCAAGTTCATAAGCGGTGTGCTGTCCGACCAGATGAGCGCACGATGGCTTTTCTCTATTGGGCTGTTTATGGTTGGCGGCATCAACGTGGTTTTTGCTCAGTCTTCCTCGGTGGTGGTGTTCTCAGGCCTGTGGTTTCTGAATGGACTGGGTCAAGGTCTAGGATGGCCACCATGTGCAAAAGTACTACGCAAGGTATGGGTCTGTTCCTGTATTATATGGACTTGCATTGTACATGGAAATACATACACAGGTTCTTTATTGACATTGATGGATCCATGAAGATCTTTTAACATCTATGGAACCTTTCCATTGCATAAAGGGTTTTTATAGAGGAAAAAGGTTATTCAGATTATTAAAATGTTCTTCACACTAAAAACAAAATGGTTCTTTTAACTGTTCGCTGGAAGGTTTATTGGAGAACAAAAAAGTTTGGGGCTTAATGCTTTTGAAAGAAGTCTCTTATTCTCATCAAGGTTGCATTTAATTGATCAAACATACAGTAAAAACAGTAATATTGTTAAAATATCAAATATATTATAATATGCTTTATTTCTGTAATGGCAAAAGCAAAATATTTTTAGCATCATTCAGTGTCACATGATCATTCAAAGATCATTCTAATATGCTGATTTGCTGCTCAAGATTTTTTATTTTTTTTTAAATAATTATTATCTATGTTGAAAACTGTTGTGCTGCTTCATATTTTTAGGAAAGAGTGACACAATGTTTACCATGTATCTACCACACATACAATGAAGATTTTAGTGTATTAGTAAATGTTGAAATTTACATGAACACAGATTTTCTTCTTTTCTGGTGCCGGGTCGAGTAGGACAGGTTACATTTAAAATATTGTTATTAAATTAACAGTAAATTAACAGACAATTACATTTTTGGGGTGAACTATCCCTTCAACAAATGGAAACTTATTGTAAATTATAACCACTTTTGATCAATCTAATCTAATCCTTGCTAAAAAATAATAATAAAAAAAAAAATATATATATATATAATTTTTTTTTTTTAACTGCAGTATGCTTTATATAGTACCTATATATGTCAGATTCAGTACTACATATGAAATGAATTGATTTGTTTCAATAGTGGTTTGAGCCATCTCAGTTTGGGACCTGGTGGGCGGTGCTGTCCTGTAGTATGAATTTGGCTGGGGGTCTGGGGCCCATAATTGCCACCCTGATGGCCCAAAGCTACAGCTGGAGGTCCACGCTGTCCATCTCCGGCCTGACCTGTGTGGTCATGTCCTTCTTCTGTCTGCTCATTATCCGAAATGAGCCCAGTGAAGTCGGCCTGCCTAACATTGAAGCTGGTGCAAAGAAAGGCAAAGGAGGTATGAAGACTTCACAATCCTCATGCATGTGCATCTTATATCAGTAGGAAATAGGTCACGTTAAGGAATTTAAACGAGATTGGAATGCTGCTTCATGCTGTATTAATTTCCCAAACTCCGTTGTCTTTGCGATGACTGGTTTTGCTTATATAGGTCATTGCTGTTCTATGACTTTGTGGAAGTCTGCATAGATCCAAAGGTTTCACTCACTTGAAGAATGAACTATTGGACCAAAACAGAGTACAAAGGGGTGTGTTTTACTGTGTCTGTGTGTTAATTCATGTTTCTGTCGAAGGTCACTCATGTTGAACCAATGGACTTTTCTGTCTCTCCTCCAATTACAGTTGTAGATTTGATCCATCTGGTCTCTACCTTTGATTTCAGGTTCCAGCAAAAATGAAAGCACCTTCAAAGAGTTCATCTTTTCTCCGTATCTGTGGGTGTTATCGTTGGGCTATCTGGTGGTGTTTGGGGTGAAGACTGCTTACACTGACTGGGGACAACTTTTCCTCATCCAGGACATGGGCCAGTCAGCACTAATGGGTACTGTGTGTGGTCCAAAGTATTTGGCTTCAGTGTAGACTTCAAATGTGACCTGATGAGGGTCTTAAAGGTGTGGAAGATCGTTTCCTCAATGGAATAAAAAATAATAAAGGTAATTGCGACTTTTTTTTGTGAGTTTATATTGCACAATTGCAAGATGTAAACTCGCAATTCGAAGAAAAAAATGTCTGAATCCCAATTGCAAGAAAAAACTTCTAATTGTGAGATGAAAAAGTCGCAATTCCCTTTTTTATTTTTTTTATTTTGTGGAAGAAGTACACTTTGAATTCCGAGAAAGTCAGAATTGCGAGATGTAAACAGATTTATGAGGGGAAAAGTTAGAATTACGAGATGTAAACTCAGAATTATGAGGAAAAACGTTTGAATTGTGAGATATAAACAGATTTATGAGGGGAAAAAAATCAAAATAGCGATATATAAACTCGCTTTTGTGGAAAAAAAAGTCTGAATCGTGAGATTAAAAAGTCGCAATTACCTTTTTCATTTTTTGATTCTGTTGCAGAAACAAGCTTTCATAGATAGGTGCAGCTTTTTGTACTATGAAGACATTTTCAGTTCTAAAAGTTAACGTATGTTTTGACAGATACTTTCATAATACAATTTTATTTTATATTTCTCTTGATATGTCCTCTTTAAGAAATAGCCTGCTAAGTTTGTGATGAGACTTTTGGGTTATGGACAAAAATGTGTATTGCTGCTGATTTTCACAGGCAGTTCCTTTATGAGTGCCCTGGAGATGGGAGGACTGCTGGGTAGTTTAGCTGCAGGATTCCTGTCAGACAGGGCCGTTTCAAAGGTGAGTTTATACTACCAATATCTATTTAAATAAAATCCAGGTACCATACCATGCATGACAAACAATGAGCCATAAAGTACGACCACGATATACTTTTTTCCCCCATGATTTTTTGATGAATAGAGAGTTCAAAAGAACAGTATTTATTTGAAAATAAATCTTTTGTAACATTGTAAAAGTATTTACTGTCACTATTGATGAATTCAATGTGTCCTTGCTGAATAAAAGTACTAATTTCTTACTGACCTCAAACTTTTGAACAGTAGTGTATCTAAAGTGGTGGATTTTTCTCTCTCCTGTATTTGCAGCATGGATTGCGTCTGTATGGAAACCCTCGCCATGGGCTCTTGCTCTCCATGATGGCTGGGATGTGTGTCTCCATGTACCTCTTCCGCACTACAGTCTCAGCACACAGCTCAAATGTAAGTTCAGTATCTTTACACAAAACTGACAGATAATATTGATGACTCATCCTGTACTACACATATTTTTGTCCAATCAAATGCTTCTAGTAGAAAATGTCCCTCCCCCTAGTACCACCTTCCAATGACTAGCAGTTAGCAAATTATGTTGTGACAACAAATAAACAAAAAATGACATACCTACCCAAACTGCATTTATCGGGTCTGTAATGTACTGGTGTCATTATAATTTTACACACAGGTCTGGATTCTTTTGTTGGGTGCTGCTTTTGGCTTTTCCTCCTATGGACCGATTGCCTTGTTTGGAGTTCTTGCGAATGAAAGCGCTCCATCGAACTACTGTGGAACCTCTCATGCCATTGTTGCCCTGATGGCAAACGGTGACCATTTTCTCCATTTTATTGGTAGTCCTTTGTCCACACTGATGCTTTTGCTGCTAAATTTATTCTACAAGTGTTTTTATCTGTCAGGTACTTGTAGAATAAAATAAGCCGTAATAACATCAGTGTTAGGACTTTTATTCTGTTTTTTTTTCTAGAGTATGTATTCTATTAGCATTAGGATTGGGTATCGTTTGAAGTTTAATTATTCCGATTCTGCTTATTGATTTAGATTCCAATAAGGTAAAAAAAAAAAAACATTTCAGTGTAGCTGCTGTACAAGGAACTTTTGGCTATGGTTTAAAAATACCATAGCAAAAACAACTAGCCTAACTAATGTCAAGCATTATTAAAGACAAGTAAACAAATCAGCAATCGCACAATTTTAGGATGCTGTCACTTTAAGAGCTGCACGGATCCAATATACTGTTACACAAGCGTTTTTGGTCAGCTGTTTACGTACACTCAAGACACTGTTTACAATGATATTTTGACTTAATTTTGTCTGTATTTGTCCGTTCAAGTGCAAAAAAACACGGAATAGTCAGTATAAGAGGCGGCTTTTTGTGTGCACGCTTTGAATGTGTGCAGCACAGAAAACAATGCGCGGGTCTTCTTGCGCTTGAATGGATTATAGTCATTTTAGAGGAATCGATATTTTATAACAAGTATCTGATTCCCAACCCAAATTAGCATTCCAAAAGTCATTACATTTACATAGCCAATTGCCTATTTCAAAGAATACTAATGTGCTTTTGTGTTTGTTTTGCCCACAGTTGGCGGTTTCCTGTCAGGGTTGCCATTTGGCACCATTGCTAAACACTATGGCTGGAACACAGCATTCTGGGTAGCAGAAGTAGCCTGTACGGTCACCACAGTTGGATACTTCCTGCTCCGAAATATACGCACAAAGATGGGAAGCCTACCCAAGAAGGATGACTAAACATTAGAGTATTTAAATGTCTTTTCACTAGTCTTTACGATACGGTATAAAGGGCACAATGCAAAATTGTTGAAAATGTCTAGGATTTAACTTGTGCGTTTATGAAAAAATGGATGAATTCAATGTGGATATCTATTCCCAAGATATTACATTATATTTTTACCAATGTACAAAATAGGATACCATGTTGTGTCACTTTCAGAAGCACATTGTTATTTATTCTGTTCATTTTAAGAACGGATAACAGTATTTTACTTTGTTCATTTTACTTGCATTTGCAGAACTCCCCAATTAATTGTTTAATATGGCATGTTAAAGCCATTTCTTTAGTGGTTTTAAATGACTGCCATTAAATCCGTCACAATAACATTTATTTCTTGTACTTTTCATCCGTTTCAGAGCTTTAACTGGTCCTACCTCTGTATCTGAAGTATTACAAAATCATGTAATGTATGATGATAATACGTGACCTAACCGTAAGTTATATCATGTGACTGTTCAATGCACAATGAAATGAGTTTATATAAATAAAAGATTTACATATTCATGATATTATTGTTTGACCTGCTTTTAAACTTTTGGACTGAAACGGATCCGAGATGCAGTAGACTTATTTATATTATGTTGACAGAATGCAAATTACAAGTACATTTCATTTCATTTGGATAGACACCAATAAACATATTTCGATGAAACATATTGAGCATGTTGAAGATCACATTACAAACTTAAACTGTCCATGTACATTATTTACAAAGGTTATGTCTCACTGTAAATGTGGGACTTAATTTTAAAAGAACATAAAAGAGCCAGTTACAGTGGTCTTAAACTGAGTTAAATCCTTATGCCAGCAACCCAAACATTTCTCTGGACAGGTTTGACTGCAGAACTTCTGGAGATCCTGTCAGGTGGATGAACACACTCAATGCAAGTCCAGTTCAGGATCCGGGTCCAAATGTCCCAGCTTTCTCTGCTATTTCCAGAGCCATCTTTAGGTTTTGGTCAAAAAGCTCACATCTGAAAGAAATCATGCATATTTTTTGTTATACACAACCTTATTGCATCAAATACTAGCATCAAATTGAACTGTGTGCAAAGCTCATAAATCTATAATGTTTGTAATAATAAAAAAAACACCTGATAGGCATCTCTAAAGAGTAGAAAGGATTCTTCAGTGCAAAGTCTGAGTAGATTTCATAAATCTTTCTTAGGAGGGCATCGATGCCAGACTGCCGAGGGTCTGCCAATACAATGAACTTTATACCTGCAGAAATACAAAGAGAGTTCTGTCAGTATCACTGGTTTTGTTTGGCACCAAATTAACACATCATTCTATGACTTAAAAGTGCAGTAAGCGATTTCTGAGAAACGCTGTAGAAACTGGATAGGACCGAGCAGCACAACACACTTGTAGCCAATCAGCAGTAGGGGGCGTGTCCACTCATGATGGGGGAGGAGAGAGAGAGAGGGAGATTTAAAGAAAGCCTGTAATAAGAGAGATGGCAGAGAGACAAAAGAGATTACAAAAGAGAAAAGTTCAGAGGAATATCATTGGAAAAAGAAGAGTCATGATCAGGCAAGAGCTTTAGGACACGCGTTAATATTAGAAAAGCTTTCCAGCGCTGGAGAGACTGAAAACAGACACAGAGGTTGTGTTGTTTCTTCTCCATACGTGAATAACATTGGTTTTGCGGTTTCACAGAACCAAGATATGTTGTTGTTGTAATGTTAGCTGGAGTAACAGGACAGTTTTAAGGGTCATTGTTTGTCTGGAGCTGCTGGCGACTAACAACCAACTCTTGCTTGTACTCTTGTGTGCTGTATGTTTATTTTTTTGTCCTTCCTTGTCATTCGTATATCATTTTCGCAAAGCATTATTTTGCTTTGCTTCAGCTATGATAAAGGGACATCCACTCTTGCATTGCATGTTTGTGCATTTTGGGGGCAGAGCAATGAAGGAAGGGGTGTGTTTGTTTGGGTTGATTTAAAAAAAAAAAAAAAAAACAGTGTTTCTCAGAAATCACTTACTGCACCTCTCATATCATTTTATCATTTCAACATAAGAAAACATTGACCTGTGAGTGTTTGAAAGCAGTGCAGTTTAAACATATCCGTCTCCAGCATTTCAATACCAGAGCTGCCAACTTCAGGCGACAACTGTGATCCAATGGCAAACAGCCTTAGAAAAGACAGGAAGATACATCTAATAAAAACAAGTCATAACAGCATTTTGAAGAAAAATGTATGGTTGCTATGCTTCTGATTATGTTTATCTATATATTGCCCTACCGTTCACAAATTTTAAAAGTAAGTTTATTTAAAAAAATTATAATGTTGCAAAGGACTTCTATTTGAAAAGAAATGCTGTTCTTGGGAACTTTAAAATCATTAAATAATAATGTGTCAGTTTCCACAAAAATATTAAGCTTTTTTCAACATTGATAACTATAATAACTATGTCTGATATTATGCGGATGCCTTTTGTGTTTTAAATGAAGTCAGTCAGTCATACAGGTTTGAAACAACATTACAATAAAGTAGTGAAATATCAATTTAAGGAAATCTTCTCACGAGTGAAACATTGAGGCCAGCATGAGTTTCTCATTGGACGAGAGTCTCTGTCGGCCGAATTTGATGGACACCGGATAGTTAGCAGGATCTTTCAGATATTCCTGTATCTCCTTCCCTTCAGCCGTGAACTTGCCACTCACATCCACTCCGTTAATGGAAAGAAGCGCGTGACCGACTGCACACAAGAAAGCAATTAATATAATTCACAAGAAAAGAAGGTTAACCGACCTACAAATGTGTATTAATACATGGGATGGTTTGCACAGACACACAAACGCACCTCTGATCCCGTCCCGCTGTCCGAATGACACAACTACCTTCTCATCATGAATCTTTAAAACTAAATCAAGAGGAAAGCTGAACGTTTTTTCGACTTCAGTTCGAGGCACATAATTATCGTATTGGTAGATGAGTCCACCAGCCTTATTGACAACATATACACTGAAGATCGCCATTTTCTTCCTGTCAAAGGGGCAGTCATGTGACTTTGTGGCTTGGGGAAATAAAGTACAATAAATAAAAAATAGTGAACAGGCAGACAATGCAAACCGCATACACAAATTATATTTTAAATATAAAAATAGTAATATCATGCAGTATTTTATTTGTAAAGAGTTGAATTAATGTGTTTATAGTTTGATTTTGGAAACGACATTTCCCATAAAACCATGCCCACCGAATGCACTGATTGGCCAATGCTTATGTTTTATTTCCAGCATCTTTCCTGTAATAATTATCTTATTTTAACTTTTATTTGTCATTCGCTTCTCAGTATCATTCTTATTACGGTGTAAATTATTATCCAAACCGCTACTGAAGTAGATTAAGGAGAAAGCATTGTCACATGGTACCTGTTACTTTCCTCCGCGCTTTTACGATGGACTAATCACGGTTGTTTCTGATGAGTCATAAAAAAATAATAATTTAAAAGATATATTTTGTGCACATTTACATTTTTAATTCAGTTAGCAATCTTTAATTCATTATTTTTTAACGTTTTAATGTGCACATGTGAAAGACTTAACAAAATCTGCATGCCGTTTGAATTGAGATCTGATTGAGATTCGTGTTTCTGAGCTCCCACGCGCCCTCTGGAGGCAATGTAAACTTTCGTGGGAAATGAACTGTAAGAACATTCTTAACTATCTAAGTGAAATATGTAAATAATCCCTGTTATGAATAGTTATATAATGCTTAGCTATAGTAATGCTAACTTCTTATTTAATATTTTGAACATTCTTGCATCAATGTAAATTCAGTATAAAGATTTGGAATGGTCAATCTTGTTTATAAAGCAAAAGACCAAGGTCTACACGAAGAAAGACGACAAGACACTCATCCGATGACCTTCTGTTCTTCATGCCCTGAATCGTGTTCTCTGAGCAGAGATAAAAGAGCAAATTAAGAAACAAACTTAACGGACAGGTATAGCTACTTTTCAGGTAGGCCTACTGCAAATACAAACTCAGAAGAACCTGTGAAAAATCACATTTTACATTAGTTTACTTATTACTTATAAAATAATTTACTTATAATAGTTTTTTACTTTTAACAAAATTAATTATTAAAATGCTTTATATCAGACTAATCTCCATTGCAATTAAATGCACGTTATGTGATTTGTTCCAGAAACATTTTTTTTTCCCATGTTGCTGCCTTATTGAAAATCTGTAGAAGGCGTAGGATCATAAAATGTTCGTCCAATCATTGCATTCGGTCCGAATGTCCTTCCTGCCTGTCAACATATGTTTTTCCATACATCCGCGCACCTGCTTGTTTCATGATATACAGAGTTAGACAGACGTCAGTCACAGAGCACCGCAACTGAAACAGCAGCCACCTTTTACAGTTCTTCCTGAACCAAAACAACAAGCTTATGCTGCATTCACCCATAACTACTGTCATTTGTAAGAGGCGGAAACCTGTGACGTTATACTCGGAGCAGTTAGTGAGTCAAATGTATGCGTTTCAATGGCCACACTATCAACGGCGAAATGATCTGCAGGTGATACAGGTCAGTTCTCTTTAAGTTTTTTATGTTCATTATTAATGTAATGTTATGTGCGTGCTTGGAGATATGAGGTAGGCAGTCTCTTGTGACACTTTTGTTTGCTCCCTGCTGTGTGCGTTCATGTGTTTTGAAAGAGGCCTGGTTTTGGAGACACTCTGAAGGGAGGGTGGGATCTTGTGCTTTCAAAGCAAGCTCGCTAATGCTAGCTTCTCTGAAAAGTGCCTTTCCTGCTTTTAATGACCCATATCAGGTTAGGTACTACACTTAGGGTCAATTCAGGTTGATTGTGGCACTTTTTGCCATTGAGATGATGATGGTAAAAAATGTCCCAATCAACCTTAATTCATCCTATTTTATAGAATAAATTTTGGTTTAAGGTTTGCATTTTATGCACAGTGTAGCTTGCAATATGAGGATATAGGCTAAGCTATTGTCAATCTCTAATTGAACATAGACATTTGATTTCACACTTTAAAATGTCATGGCTGTGCTCTTGGTATACTTTCAACTTGAAAAGGGTTTAGGCTAGCTTCAGCTTTAGATGTTCAGTTATGGAATTATATGGATACTCATTTGTTTCTGTTATATTTTCATTTGCTGTCTGCTAATTTTCTAATTGTTTACACATTTACGAGAAACAGTCTTTACCTTTTAGTCTATTCAGATATTTCCCTTATAGAGCATTTCCAACATGTTTGCTACAGACAGCTTTGAATGGTAAATAAAAGCGAGATGAAACCCGTCATTGTCTTTTCTGGCTGAGGGAAGTCAGGGGTCAGATATTGATGGATGTGGTCAGCTGTTTGCCTTATCATTGCCCACTTCTGCCTCCACCCTGAATACAGAAAGAGCCACAGGATGTGCACGATCCAGCGTAAGCTTTAACAGCGCTACAGTTTCTCATTCTGCCCATCAGCATCCTTTTAAGATGCTTTTATTTTATCCATTCAGGATGCTTAATACTTTTATTCAGCGTAGATGCATTCAATTGATCAAAATTGACACAAAAAACTTTTAGAATGTAACAAAAGTTTTCTATTTCAAATAAATGATGTTCTTTTGAACGTTATATTCATCATCCTGAAAAAAAGTAGCATTTTCACAAAATGTTTGGTTTCCACAAAAATGCACCAGTACAACCGTTTTCAGGAATGTTTTCCTGAAATGTTTTTGAGCAGCAAATCAGCATTTTAGATTGATTAAGAATGATATTAGTGAGCATTCTTTAAAAAAATATTTAGATTTTTGTTTGGAAAATGCAATTTCACTCTCTGCCAGTAGGTGTGATATAGCAGTTACCCTGGTAACTCTTGTAGGCACTTTTTAGAAATGTGATGAGTTTGCATGTATGATATAAACAGTACCATAAGCATTGTCGTAATTCATCAACAGTAGATCAAAGCAATCACTTGGCATAAATCTGCGTGTTCATTGATTGTGCTCTGATACCGCAAGCCTGTTAGCCTGGGTTTCCCCATCCTGCAGACTGATCTCATGGCGTATGTATGACACGCCAATTCGTATTTCCATTTTTGGCGTGCTATCAACACGCATAATCGCTTTTCAGCGTGTTTATCAACGCCGTTGACTTAACGTTACATTACTGTATATACAGTGAAGAAAATAAGTATTTGAACACCCTGCTATTTTGCAAGTTCTCCCACTTAGAAATCATGGAGGGGTCTGAAATTGTCATCGTAGGTGCATGTCCACTGTGAGAGACATAATCAAAAAAAAAAAATCCAGAAATCACAATGTATGATTTTTTAACTATTTATTTGTAAGATACAGCTGCAAATAAGTATTTGAACACCTGAGAAAATCAATGTTAATATTTGGTACAGTAGTTTCAAACGTTTCCTGTAGTTTTTCATCAGGTTTGCACACACTGCAGGAGGGATTTTGGCCCACTCCTCCACCAGTGTTGTGCAAGTTACTTCCAAACTGTAATACATTATACATTACATGTTACTGTTATTTAAAAGTAATTCATTACCTTACAATATTACGCTGTCAGAATTGTAATGCGTTACATTACTCCTGTATTACTTTTGAGTTACTTTCACAAAAAATACCTATACAGAAGTAGAACTTAACATTCTAAGGCTGTAATGATATGCGATATGAAACCGAAATCGCGACACTCAGATCCACGAACCTGCAGAATCGCGACACACCCTTTTCCAACTCCCAGAGTTATCCTTCCCGTCCAGATCCAATGTATACATCTTTAAATTACTATTAGTATTATCAGAATTTTGAAGTTAACATTATAAAATACGTAGACCTAGTTGGTCTACGCACCACAAACCTAGTTGACGATAAATTATTTAAAATTGGGGAATTCCAGCATTATGAACATTTTGCAGTCAAAACTTGACATATAAATTCTCAGAATTTAATACCAATATTGAAACGTCTGTTTATCTATAGGCTACTCCCTTAAAGCAGTCCAGACATTCGAAAAATATCAGTCTACACATGTGTTTTATATTTAATATTATATGAGGAAAATAGACACGCATTCATGCGTGACAAAAAAAAAAAAAACTTTTAGGAGGCAATTTTTTTTTTAGATTTTTCAAAAGTAGCCTAATACTACCCACCGGATGACGAAGGGTTGGCTCTCCACAGAACATAAAATATAATTTTTTTTCTTTTTTTTTCGTTTTCGCATTTATGAGGAAAAAAGGATGTAAGGATGCGACAGGGACGCGACCGATCTGAAGCGGCACTAAAAGATGCTTTAAAACTTCAAACAGAAGAAACAAAGCCTTTTCAAAGTGAATTCACAAAGTGAATTTCGATTTGTATTAATTTTGTATCTTAATTTTAATCAATGTTTCATCAACCAATTGCCTGGATTTGATCATAAGAAGTAAATATTGCAGATAGGCTAATCACGAAACGGAGGCGCCTGGGCGTGAACTGGAGCGCGTCTCAAATTAACCGAAACTCCGCGTATAAGGTAGCCTACTTCACAGACCTGAACAATATATCTATATTGAAATGTCTACTTGTAAACAGAACAATTCAAAACGAAAGAAAACAGACTGCTCTCTGCTTATGCATTCTCTCTGGAGCACTCACTAGCCTACTGCGAAGATCGCGAGTCAGGAAAGTCAACTTCATCTTTATTAATAAACAATTAAAATGTCTCCTTGCTATATTTGACACATTCATAATCATTGCTTTTGCAGGTTCTTTGTGACAGCTTTTACGTGCTTTATCGGCAGCGCCGCCGCAACCCTTATGGTGTGTTCACACCGAACGCGAATAGAGCGTCAAATACGCGTCTATCGCGTCTAGTTAGACGCTTGAACATTCGCTCGAGTTCAAATTTTTCAACTTGCGCGGAAGACATTCGCGGCAAACGCGTCGCCCAATTCGCGTCATTCGCAACGCCCGGCGCGAATGATGCGTCTATTCGCGTCTTTGCATTGACTTTGTATGTAATCTACTCGCGCAAATAATTAAATTCGCGTTCGGTGTGAACACACCATTAGGCTATAGCCTACATGTTACAACGCGTCAGCACCGCATCAAAAAAAAAAAAGATTGCGTGATGAAAATATGAAAAATACCACCTAAACACAGCCTAACTCTTTAGAAAGAAAATAAAGAACAAATAGTAGCCAATGCGCATACTTCCATCTCGCGAATGTAGGCTACAGTCTTCTTCATGCCATCTTCACCATTAGCCGCTTTTCCACTGGCCAGCGCGAGCACAGAGGCCGAAATCATGCCTCACGGGCACGGCACTCCTGTAAACAATAAATCGATATAGACCTACAAGTAGGCTATAAGACGCTGCCATTATTTAGTCTATTTACAAACTTGGAAACCACACGCGGCTATTGACTGACCACGAACAGGCAAGTCAGCCTACTTGCATATTTCATTCGTGATATGTCTCGCGGTCTTGGTGTTTTTTTTTGTTTGTTTTTTTACAATTAAAACTAAAAGTGTGTTGTAACGCAAGCGTTACTGAACATGTACCGAGTAAAATATTACTGAAAATTGATTAGTAATGCCTTACACTACTGCGTTACAGCAAAAAGTAATATGTTATTGTAATGCATTACTTTTGTAACGCGTTACTCCCAACACTGTCCTCCACACAGATCTTCTCTAGATCAGTCAGGTTTCTGGGCTGTCGCTGAGAAACACAGAGTTTGAGCTCCCTCCAAAGTTTCTCTATTGGGTTTAGGTCTGAAGACTGGCTAGGCCATGCTAGAACCTTGATATGCTTCTTACAGAGCCACTCCATGGTTATCCTGGCTGTGTGCTTCGGGTCATTGTCATGTTGGAAGACCCAGCCTCGACCCATCTTCAATGCTCTAACTGAGGGAAGGAGGTTGTTCCCCAAAATCTCGCAATAAGGTCATCCTCTCCTTAATACAGTGCAGTCACCCTGTCCCATGTGCAGAAAAACACCCCCAAAGCATGATGCTACCACCCCCATGCTTCACAGTAGGGATGGTGTTCTTGGGATGGTACTCATCATTCTTCTTCCTCCAAACACGGTTAGTGGAATTATGACCAAAAAGTTCTATTTTGGTCTCATCTGACCACATGACTTTCTCCCATGACTCCTCTGGCTCATCCAAATGGTCATTGGCAAACTTAAGACGGGCCTTGACATGTGCTGGTTTAAGCAGGGGAACCTTCCGTGCCATGCATGATTTCAAACCATGACGTCTTAGTGTATTACCAACAGTAACCTTGGAAACGGTGGTCCCAGCTCTTTTCAGGTCATTGACCAGCTCCTCCCGTGTAGTTCTGGGCTGATTTCTCACCTTTCTTAGGATCATTGAGACCCCACGAGGTGAGATCTTGCATGGAGCCCCAGTCCGAGGGAGATTGACAGTCATGTTTAGCTTGCATGTTAGAACTTGCAAAATAGCAGGGTGTTCAAATACTTATTTTCTTCACTGTAAATATAGGACCTACCCCAACCCCGTCCATAAACCTACCTGTCACTGGGGTTAATACCATTTATGTCTCTTCCCCTACCATCCTAGGGAAAAAAATATCGCTCGCCAGATGTAGATATACAATTTGCTTCGTTTCGCTCGGACATTTAACGGCGTACACATACACGCGGAATCACTCGGACATTTAACGGCGTAGACATACACGCGCGTGGACATACACGCGGATAGCTCAAAATGCGTATAGATAACACGCCACCTGACTTGAAAGTGGCATGTATGTTTACGCAAAGTCATGATGTCATGTTGCATCCTGCCTTGTGCGCAGCGCGATTTTATTCACGCTGCTAGGCAGTATGGGCCAAATTTTCGCCTCAGATAGGGAACCAATCACAGAACGGGGAGGGAGCAGCAAGGCGATGACGAAGTCTATGTGACACACCGAAGCAGTTTTTTTTATATCTATCAAGGGGGTAATCTACCAGTCAGAAACTGAAGTCTCCCCGGGGGCCGCCATTGGCTAACAAGCCTTCACCTGCTGTTAGCATCCCATTGACTCTCATTCATTTTGGCGTCACTTTGACAGCAAATAACTTTACATCTGAGGCGTTTAAAGACTCCATTTGTCCATTATTTATTTCTAAAGAAACACGACAATGTATAAAATGCTCCTTTATTTAGTATCTTATGTTATGGCCCCGTAGAAGAAGTTTTTGTAAAAATATGCTAACGATTGTGTCATAACACGCGACTCTGTGTCGCACAGTAGAGAAATTACCGTATAGACAGAAGTAGAAGCTCGCGCGCAATCGGCGGGACGTGGAGGCATAAAGTCAAGGGAGAAGCCCATAGAGAGTTGTAAACTTGCTCCTGCTTGCTAGCTCATGGACAGCTAATACTCACGATCTCTGGCTCTGCAAGATTCGGAAGGGAATGATTCAGATTCCTCTTGGCACAGCTACTAGAAGACGTACAACTGTCAGTCAGGTTGCTCACATGACATCTACGTCATCAAGCTCGGTTTGAGCCTGCGCAGTGCGCTTGGCAATCAGGAAGTGAGTGCTTCTAATTGACTTCACTTTGCTCCGTTGAAGTCTATGGGGTCGCTGTGTCCATTTCTTTTACTGTCTATGATATCTATGGATCCAACACGGCAGCAGACGCGAAGTTACCTTTCAAGTTTATTTAGGAAAAATAGCAACTTTTGGCGTTAAACCATTTCATAACCAAGAAGGATGTTTTTTCCCTTGCTACCAACAGGCTTTGGCAAAAGCCTCATATATCAACTAACGTTAGCCCCATTAGTGGCTAAGGCAATGGGGCTTAGGCTAGCGAGACCCCCGTCGTTATGGTTGTCTCGCCAAAACCTCTGCGTTTAAACTTGGCATTATATGCGATCACCATGATCCGATCAAGCAGACCAGGACACGGTGTGTTTACATTTGTTCACAATAAGTAGCCCTTGTATCTGGATAACCGATTGGATTTCTGTTTCTGCATAATATTTAAATTAGGTCTGTAGCACGACACCAGAGAGTAACCTAAAGATGATACAAATTAAGCAGTCCCAATTGCTTTCACTCACTTACTTTACTTTCCTATGCAATCTCCAGTCTTAGTTCAAATTACGTTTTTTTTGAATGAAGGAATATTTCCAGAGCTGATCATACAAAAATAACTGGGTTGATCATGTTAAACAAGTCACATCATCGATCATCGGGGTTTAAGGTTATAGCAATGGCTATATTAACAGAAATGGGAGATTATAAACATGCTAAAACAAAAAAAACATTCAACATTTAAAACCTTAAAAAATAAAAAGTGTATTCCCATTATTCCTGTGGCAAAGCAGCGCACGCTCTTCATCTCATGACTGATCACAGCTGTGATATATTGTACAGGCGATCGCCTCACTCAGATAATGTTGCACAATTAAAATGAAAAAATGACACACACAGTATCATGTAAGTCTAAATAAACTGTTTTAAATATTGACGTTTTTTTGTTTAATTTCTTGTCTAAACTGCGTTTTTACATACGTCATCTGGTATAATTGAAACCATTGGCTATGATCTACGTACAGGCGCATTTGATAGACATTCGTAGCACCCAATAAAACGGCTCTGGGCATTCGTAAACCACGCCTCAAATACGAGAAAATGAACATGTGGTTTCCAGACCATGTATCATTCTCAATGATACATGGTCTGGCGTTAGCCAGGCTACAAGCCTGTAGTATCTGTCCTCAAATGTATCTAACCTCTTCAAATTTTCTTATACCATTTAAGACTTTTTAAAACCTGAATTTTTATACAACTGAATTTCTTTTTTAAGGACCTGCGGTGGAGGGACCCTGTTATAACAGTGTGGAGCTCCTATTTCCATCTCTGGGTTAACTAATTGGGGTTTGTTTTACACCAGTTTTCATAAGGACCCAACTATGTTAGAGATACAACATAAAACTCATAACAAGCCTGAAGCCGCTGCTGTAGCTGGCAGAGAGACGCATCTGTTAATACTCCTTTATAGAGAAAGACTCGCTGTCCAACAGACAAGCAGATCCTCAATGAGCGAAGCCGCTAACTTTAGTTTCCTATCCAGAGCTCGTGCTTACAAAGTGACTCACATGCATAAAAGTCAAACAAGTGCAGAAAATGATCTCTTTACAGTCATTTTTTCCTTCTTCCCACACCCTCTACCCTTCCTCCCTCCCTCTCTCCCTGAGAAACAACACAACCAGCTACTGGTGTTTGAGTCTCGCTAATGAATCCACTATCAAGTGTTCAGTAAAGTCTTGCATGTGCTTAACGCGAGGTGTGGAGACCTCTGTAGGATATGTGAGATCCTAATAGGAGGTTTGGGGAGGGTGTCTGCATTGAGGCTGATCCAGAATCAGATTTCGGGAAGGCAGCTGTTCAGGGTTTGACAGACAGACGGATCGGAGGACTCCAGCACTGCTGCGCAACACAAGCAGATTTGAGCTTGAAGAGGAGTGTGTCCGGTCACAGTAAAACAGCAAGGGTAAGCCACACTTTAAGTTAAACTCTTATTCTTTTAGTCAAGTTTGACTCATGATCTTTTAAAATAGATTTCTTGTTTCTCATCACTAATAATGTTTGAATGTCCAGAATATGTGGAATTGTTAGAGATATAAATGAATGAAAGGCAAATGAAAGCTGTTTATGATCACAATATATTTTGTCTAAACAATGACTGTTGTTGTGTTAAATTGTATAATATTTGCTCGATTATGGTATCCATGTATGTATCAAAATGGCCACACATGTAAAAACAAAAAAAGGAAAAAAACTTTTCATAGGGTGCACTTACATTTGCACAGCATTGCATCTTTAACCCTTTTTTCATGTTGTAAAAATCATAACACCAGCCATTGAAATTAAGAAATATTCAGACTTTTGAGGTTGAAAATATGGATTCTAAATCATAATGTTTGCACTCTTATCATTATTTCCAACACTTTGGCTGTTTTTCCCCTTTAAAATGAGAGCACAGTTCTGGGACCTATTTTTAGAGAGCCGAGGCATTACGGCGCGCTGGAGTTATGCAGACTGCAAGATTAGACTGAGTGGGGAGAACTTCATACAGCTTGTTATGTTTGCCCACAGCCTCTCTCCACAAGCTCTTATCTGGGCTCCTCAGAGAACTGGTTTTCCCACCTCATAACTGTTTATCCTCCAGCAGAACTCCATAGAAACAGTGCAACATCACGCCAGCTCAATCTTCCTGGATTCGCTCGATATTTGATCAGGTCTGGCTTTGACACCAAGAGGATCTTGGGATCTCTGTTTAAAACAAAGTCAGACTCCGGTGGTTTGGAAAGGCAGTGTTCTGCTGTAATTTCTTCTCTTGGCAGCTTGGATGAGGCTGGAAACAGTGAAAACGCATCAGTAGGGTGGGTTAATGGAAAAAAGTCCTGAGGGAGAGACCGAGAGAGAGGCTGTCTGTGAGCAACTTGGAGTCAAGATGTTTACTTTCTTGTAGGACTTTAATGATCCTCTGCAGCCATTGATATCATATAAATGTTTCATTTCTGGCTGGTAATTATGTTTTAAATGGGAGTAGAAAGAAATCGGATCATGCAAGTCCAAACCCATGGAATGTTTGGATGAATTGCCATGGGGAGACATGAAGGCTGTTTCAGTTTTTCCTTCATCTGACAGTAGCAGGTTCACTCAGCATTTGATTCAAAGTAAATGCTGTGCAAAATCTCAAAGATCACTGTTTTGACAGAAAACAGCATGTACAATAACGAAATTTACATTTGATCAAATAAATGTGAGGTTACAAGTATTTTGTTAAACAGTTGCTAATGTGGTTTTAAGAATAAGATTTTCCTTTTTTGAACAAAAAACCCCCCAGCTTTTATTCAACACTGCTGCATTAAATTTGAAAGTAACAGTAAAGACATTTATAATCTTACAAAATATTTAATATTCAAATAAATGCTGTTCTTTTAAACTTTCTATTAAACGAAGAATCCTGAAATAAAACGATCACAGTTGCCACAAAAGTATTAATCAGCACAACTGTTTTTTAACATTGATAGTTATAATGAATGTTTCTTGAGCAGCAAATCAGCATATTAGAGTAATGTGGAGAAATTATGCTGAAAGTTTTATTTTATTGAGTATACTTTCTTAGTATATCAAAAGTCTTTACAAGCATAATTAGCAAAGGCCTCATTTACACTTGGTATTAAGAGAAACGAAAGAGTTTTGTAACAAAACTGCCTCATTGTTTATTAATATTTGAAAAACTTTTGTTTACCAATGTCATATGATGTGAACTACGTACAGAACAAAAATCATGGTGTGTCAAGGTTACTAAGTTTCATAATAAGACTTTTTAATAACAAAGTATGTTAGTTCAAATTTCATGCGTACTTTCATGAATTGTAGTTATAGATTTTGATAGAGTTGCATGATGTATTATTCAATCAGAATGATTCTTGACTAATGAGTTCGCACTCGATTGTCAGATGGTGCGTGAGCAGTACCTCACCACCACAGATGAGTCTGGGACCATGGCTTCAGTCTCTGAGTACATCTACATGATCGGCATCTACGGCTGGAGGAAACGCTGCCTCTATCTGTTTGTTCTGCTTCTCCTGATCATCCTGGTGGTGAACTTTGCCCTTGCGATATGGATCCTGCGAGTTATGTGGTTCAATACAGTAAGATGACTTTACTCAAAACACTTTAGATCACATATTTGATTGATTTCAATATTAATCCAAATTTGGATTCCTAAATATTTAGATGAGCATTTTCAGTTGTGATGTTGCATGAAGTCACATGAATGTTGAGAGCTCTCTGTGTTATTGACTGTTTCAGGAAGGCATGGGATACCTGCAAGTCAATGCAGATGGGCTGAGACTGGAGGGAGAATCAGACTTTCTGTTCCCTCTTTATGCCCAGGAAATCGACTCCAGAGAGGTACGAGTAGATGGATAGATGGATGGATAGATGGATAGATAGATAGATTTACTCACCCATTTTGCTCATTCTTCTCTTCATAACAGGATTCAGCTCTTCTGGTACACTCCTCTGAGAATGTGACGCTCAATGCCCGTAATGCCAATGGTGACGTAACAGGAAGTGTGTCCGTAGGTATGAGACATACAAAATGTATTATTGGTTATAGATTTGATTTGATTTATGTAGGATTTCACAGACAACATAATCCAAAGGACAACATGTTAAAGTGTAAACACTTATTTCCAACATGGTCCTTGGTGTTATAACATTTAACACAAAACAAAGACCTATTGCAAGACAAAGACAAAAACATTTAGCACAAATCATCCAAAGTTCAAAAACATTCTAAAATCATAGAATCATAAATTACATATTTTAAATTACACATAAAATAATCAGTCTACTCTAATTAAAAAGATTGGCTACTCTATTCCATAAAAAAGCCTTAACCTGATGTCTAATAGCCCCTCTAGTATTTACAATTTTGAGGGAAAACGGCAAATTATTCCACAAAATTATACCTGTGTAGAAAAAAGAACTTCTAGCTGTATTGTTGACTCTGGGCACTATTATGCATAATATATATATATATATAATACATATTTATTGGTTTAGTTCATGATTTTGTTTAATGAAGTGGGTCGCACAGAACATGCCTCATGTCTAATACCACAGCCGCAACATGAAATGGCATTCACAACCCGTTTTACTTTCATAATGTAACATGTTTCAGAGTGAAACTGGACATTAATGAAACTTAATGTCTGTCTTTTGGTAAAAAGTGTAATGTTTGTCTACATTCTCTCCTTTATTCTGTTCGCAGGTCCCAGTCAGGCTGAGGGTTTTGGCCAACACTTCAACATCAGTTCAAACCATGATGAAAATTTATTTTATGCAGATGGAAATGGAGCTGTTGTGGGAAAAGGAAAGCTCCGTGTAACAGGTGAGCCTGAAACTAGACATGTATAATGTACAAGAAAAAAGAAAAAAAAGATGATCTGCTGTTTGTGTGTTGTTATTGTTATAATGATAAAAAAGTACTGTTGCACTTTATTGTGTTACTGCAAATATTCATTCAAATGTATGAAGAGCCAAGTTAGTATTTAACTTATGAAACAGTCGCTTTAACACAGTGGTTAAAACTGAGATTTCGCAAACAACAGCTCAGGCCTTAACAACGCATTCACAATGGGTTTACGCACTAGATTAAATATTAATACTTCATCCAAACTAGCCTAAAGCTATTTCTATTTTTGTTATGCTTAGGTGAATTTCATGAATCTTGCCAAGACCATTCTTTAAATCATATTTCACCCCAGAGTCAAGAAGAAATTATATTTTTACTTTAAGAATGAACGCTGCTTCAGGACCTTTGTTGTTTTCTATTATTGAATTTTTTTATGCAAAATTTAGCAAATTTCCATGTCAAGTCTCATTACTGTGATGTGAAAAAAAAGTATGTTTTTATTTCAATTTAAATTAGCGGAAAAATAATTGTATTCAATTTTATTGAAAATAATGTCACAATGCAGAAACATAATGGTACAGTATATATATATATATATATATATATACACACACAGAGACAGAGAGAGAGAGAGAGAGAGAGAGTGTGTGTGTTTTTTTCTCTTTAATTTTTAGGCTGAAATAATGACCTGGACAAGTTTTCATTACACCAGTATTTGTCCAGTGTCATAATCTGTATTCTGTTAAAGGAACACTCCGACTTTTTGGGACTTTAGCCTATTCACCTTATCCCCCAGAGTTAGATAAGTCCATACATACCTTTTTCATCTCCGTGCGTGCTATAAGTCTGTTTGACGCACCCACCGCTAGCCTAGCTTAGCACAAAGACTGGATGTAAATGGTTACAGCTAGCATACTAATCCAAATAAGTGACAAAATAACGCAAACATTTTCCTATTTACCGCAGCACCTGAGACGCGCTCTCTGTTCCTCACCACGGCGCGTCTCAGGTGCTGCGGTTATCACTCCGCCCAAGTAGCAGTGCTTCGCCTTCAGAGAATATAGTTCCCAGTATTTATACAGTTAAAATATGTCTGTGTCTCATGTGACTTTGTTTTTTGTACACTCTGTGACTATACAAATCACAACATGTAAATAGGAAAATGTTTGCGTTATTTTGTCACTTATTTGGATTAGTATGCTAGCTGCAACCATTTACATCCAGTCTTTGTGCTAAGCTAGGTATGTATGGACTTATCTAACTCTGGGGGATAAGGTGAATAGGCTAAAGTCCCAAAAAGTCGTAGTGTTCCTTTAAATAATTGCAATGATGTATATTGCAATTATATATTTGCCCTAATGAAATGTCACATCTGATACTGAATGATGTTTTACACTTTCTTTGTATGATTGTAAGTGTTCTTGTGTTTGGACAGGTCCAGAAGGAGCTTTCTTTGAGCATTCTGTTAAGACTCCTCTGGTCAAAGCAGTACTCAACAAAGACCTAAAGTAAGCAAATACTACATAATTCATAACATCATCTCTTCCCATACTGATTGCCATTACTGTAAAAATAAAGGATTTTGGTCATTAAACTTATTTGCTTATAAATTAAAACTAGCTAGCTTACTTTAACTAAGCTTTTTATAATTTGCTCCAATTTTGTCTCTGCATATGCTGTGATATATTTGTCTCCCCACCCCCTCAAAAACATTATTGCGTAAAAATGTCAGCCCATTAAAAGTAATGGTACCGAGTATAACTTTTATAGAAGTTTCCAACAGGGCACAGCTGGTCTGTGATCTTTGATGTCTAAGACCTGAGTCACGAAGGCATCTGGTTGTCAACAAAAGCTTAATTCTTTTTCTTCTCCAAAAATGACTTTCCCATATAGGCCTAAATATAATGCGGTTTCCTTCCGATTTCCATGTATGAATTTGAGAGTATTTTGTGGCCATCTTGTGTCCAAACAATGTATTGTTCAGCGCAGTAACTACTCAATGCATTCCCCTGTCATTTAAGACTGGAGTCTCCAACACGCTCTCTCAGCATGGATGCCCCAAAAGGCGTTCACGTCAAAGCCTTGGCTGGAAATGTTGACGTGACGGCTCATTTTGACATTCTGCTACACTCAACTGCAGGACTGGTAAGCACAACTGTCTGTGATTTCAAGGAATCCTGAAGACTTCGATTTTTTTCATGTGCGTTTAATGAGGGATGGAGCTACTGACCATTCCATGATCTAGCATAACTCATATATTTGAGGGCTTTTTATTGTTGTTATTTAGCAACATTGGTGTTTTAGCAAATCTGAGCGCAGTCTGACACATTAACATGTCTAGTTTTTTTCAAACGGGGCCAGATTCGATGTTGTGGACACATGACAGATTTGACAAAAGCTTGAGCTGACAGTGGAGTAGCTGGAGATAGGACACAAATGGACATTTTATACACAAACAGGATCTGTAAAAATGAACAACCTTGTTTTTAAAGGGTGAAATTTAAATATTCCTACTGAGTTAGAATTCTACTCTTATTTAAACTAACGAGTTCACCACAGGTAAAATACTGTAATATTTTGTGTATATTTTCTATATCTACATTATTAGAAACAATGAAACTTGCAGGATATGTCAAAAGATCACGGCTAATTTGATTTCTCATCTCATGAACCCTTTAAATTAGTTGTATTTAAACCCAAAAGTGAATCCTTATTTCATTGAATGCCTCATTATTGGGGTTTCTGTATGTTTCAGCTGATCTTAGATGCTGAATCAGTTCGTCTGCCGACATTACCTGTGGGAGAAGCCCGGACTTCAGGTGATTCTCAGGGGATGTACGACATGTTTGAGGTGTGCGTTTGTCCCAGCGGTAAGCTGTTCCTCTCCAGAGCTGGCGTCTCCTCGACCTGCAGCGAGCACCAGGACTGCTGAACGAGCTTCTGTCTGTAACACAAACCGTAGTAACAAATCTCCCATAGAAACAAGTACTTGTCTCTGAGCAAGGTAAAAAAAAAAACGAAAAAAAAAAGCCACACTAATTTAGTTACAAAATGTATTATATGTTACTGAACAGTTGTTCCCAACACTGGTCCTGGATTACCACAAACACTATTATCTGAAACACTCATTTGAGGTCTTGTTCTGCGTCCAAATTCGCATACTATCCGTCCTAAATAGTATTTGAAGTTCGTAATATGTTGAAAATCGTAATATGTTGAAATGAGGATTCCAAGGATGGTCTGCTTTTTAGAATCCGAAGTGCAGATCCGTGCAAACTCTTAACGGCTAATATTGCCCACAACCCATCGCATGTTGGATGAGGATTCAATTAGACAAACACAAATAAAAAGAGTTAAAAACTACAAACATGGCGGATGTGCGAGTCCGATGGTTAAGTAGAGAGGTTTAGATATGGGGTTTGAATGATTAATATTCAGTATGTAACCTGTCGAAAAGATATTTATTCAGTGTTATCCACATTATATTTCATCTGCAACAGCAGTATGACCTTTGAAGATACATTTGGTTATTATCTTTTAAATGCATCGTTATGCAAACACGAGGAGATTTCTCTGCATGAAATACCCACAACTGGCAGATCAGATGCTAATAGATTTCTCACTGATACAGTAGGATTTTAACTGTGACAAGATGACTGACAGGCCAGTTTAAATGGTGACAGGATGCATATAACTTGAGTCTTTACTTGCGTGCAGTGCTGAGGACACTCTAGGAACAGGGTGGGGAACCACTGTTACTGAATATTAGCCTGTAGCAGGGATGGCCAACTCTGGCCCTAGAGATCCACTGTCCAACCCTAATCCAACACAACTGAACAAGCTAATCGAGGTCTTCAGGTCCTACTAGAAAGTTATTGGCAGGTGAGATCCACTTTGCTTACAACTTTCTAGTAGGACCTGAAGACCTCGGTTGTGTTGGATTAGGGTTGGA
Source organism: Semotilus atromaculatus (assembly GCA_031834385.1). Taxonomy (NCBI): domain Eukaryota; kingdom Metazoa; phylum Chordata; class Actinopteri; order Cypriniformes; family Leuciscidae; genus Semotilus; species Semotilus atromaculatus. The sequence goes on along the minus strand of JAULUF010000015.1, from coordinate 5,929,178 downwards.
CAGTGGATCTCTAGGGCCAGAGTTGCCCAAGCCTGGCTTAGAGGGTACGTTTATCTGTTGGGTTGGGGTTTCATCATGATAGGGAAAATGAAATGTGTAGTAATAGATAACACACTCTCATAGCAATTCATAACTATTTTACGTTTGGTGGTTTATTCGTATGAATCCATGTGATCTCATTTGTGTGTTTCCGTACGATCTGCTTATGCCCCACTGACTGGTAGTTTTAAGGTTGGTCCTTCGTTTAAAAAAACAAAAAACAAAAAACATGGTACAAATCATGTTGTAGGAATTCATGCAAAATCACCACCTCATAAAATAGTTAAATTTTCTCATGAGATTGGGTTGGTATATGCTGTAGTTTATACTGTAAATGAAACAAAATGATTGTCTTTTTTTCTGTTATGTAATATTTTTCAAAATTAGGCTGGGCAATAAAGGGGCTGGTCAACAGCTGACATCCTATGCAATATAATTTTGAGGTGCAATAAATAACCAAATTATGTGTGTTGAATATCAGCTAGTTATTGTTTAAAGATGCACTTGTTAATAGATAAATTGATAACATAAAACATTGATATGGTCGTGCCTTGAGCTCCTCCGAGGGTGATAATATACTGTATGCTTCTGTACTCAGTTTGAGTTCAACATTTTTGTAAAATAGCAGAATTCCCACTCAAGAACTACACTACCCACAATCCCAAAGCAGCAGCATTGAAGCAGCAGAAGCACGAAATCCCACTTCGATGAAGCATTGTAAAATGATCAAATTGAATTCTCTGGTGTGTGTTGTTTTAAGATATAAAGTGCTCTTGGATATTGAATTTATACACAATGGTTTGATATCAAATTTGGCATCTTCGTTTATTTAGTTATCAAAAATGCTAAATAATCCCTATGGCAGCTTGAAACATTGGGATTTGCGTTTCTTTTTTCCAGACCGGTTTTGTGTATGTACTGTATAAAAATGGTGAGAGTGATAATTTGTATTTATATATATATATATATATATATATATATATATATATATTGGCAGGGGATCCTCAGATTTATACATCAGTTGTAAATTATACTTTGATTGATGTATTTTTTTCAAACAGGTTAACTTTCATTTTGAGATTTACATATTAAGTGAATTATTGCCATACTGATTGTTAAATTATTATAGTTTACTATCAAACATGCATGAACATGTAAATTTGCTGTCCACATGAAATGTTTCAATGTTTGAAATGTAATTTCATTCAAACTAACCAAAGAAAAATGTTATGTCCAATAAATATACAAAAAAGCTGTTGTATAATATGTTGTATTATGAAAATAGATCATTATTACCTGATACTATGACTTATATGAACTGTAGATTTACTTAATGCAGGATAGGTTTTTAAATAAGTATTTGTGCATACTTTATGAGATATAGCATTAGCAATAATATATCTTGATTATTGAACATATGCCCAAACCAATATTCCCACTGTTGGTGGGTCTCAAACTTGCAAAGCTGTAATATGAAATAATGAGACTGAGACAAATGACAAAATGTTATTTGTCAAAACATAGTAGCCAGTGTTTAATTTCAGTCTTTCTCACAGTTAAACAAAGGAAATGGATGAAAAACATCATTGACATTGAGCACCATATGAGCATCTACACTACAGTATGTTCCTCTTACACAAATTTCAGAGAACTCCATGCAAAAAATTCTCATCAGTAGAGGACAAGAGGTTCCCATTGTAAATAATAGAAAATACATTTTTAATCAACACGATTCTGAGGAAATATGCATGATGTATGTGTACAGCCACAGCAGTTAACTGAAATGTCATGTTTCAAGAGAAAATGTAATTTTGAATGTCTCTATTTTTTTAAATAGTAATATGTGCTGAAACTAAACCCACCAATATCCTCTTATGGGAAATAAAAAAGATTTCCGTTGCTCCCCTAGCCAACAATGTATGCATATATGTTTAGTTCAGTAGAGATAAAGGTGATTGTGAAAGTATGGAATAAATTTCATTATTGCATTCTATAAATCTTGCAACAAGACAGACAATTCCACCGGTAAACACTTATGAACCTACAGTCATTTTATATCTTATAATGTCTAGGTTATGCACTGATATCAATATCACACTTAGATTGAAATGTATGCATACATTGAATGTCAATTACCAGCTGCGAAAAAGTTGTATGCACAATATATGAATTACTGGCACTGATAAAAATCCCATAAAGGAACCGTGAGCTGACTGACCCGTCATTGCTTGATTGCACATGATAACTTTTCAGGTGTCATTCATTCCAAATTCCTACAATCACTCTATTTACATAAAAGTGCAGTGCAACTCATGCTAATAAATCACAATACCATCAACTAAATGACTATGGCAGGAAAATACATTTCTAGAAAAGATTTAAAAAAGCAGCATCTGTATTCATTATGTACAAAGGAACAACAATAATCAATAAATGTAGTCAAAATAATAAAAGGTATTTCTATGCTTTTGAACATTGTGTACACTGCTGCATGTTAAATATAATAGCGTACACTTTTTTAGGCTCAGGCAACCTTTCAGAGAAATGGAGCAAATACACGCGATAATAAGCATGGGTCACAGCATCAGAGGTGGCACTGTTAAAATAAAAATGCCAGTTAGATATATAATTTTACTTTTAAAAAGTCTGTTATAACTATTATAATATATACTGGTCTATATTGCACTACCTCCGCTTTGTTGATTTATCTGTTAGCGTTTTGCATTGTCTAATGCTGACATTCAGATTTTTTGCTGGACAAATGTCTCAAGTTTGATGATTATCCGAGCTGTACATTCCATTACTCTCATTGCTACTTCCGAAGTATACCTGTCATTGGGAATCTGAGGGAAGGGCAATAGGTCAGGGTAGCGAGTTCTCAGGCTGTCCACACCATAACCTTCCAGGATGTTTACATCCTTGGCCAACCCTGTCAGCTGGGAGTTGTATTCCTCTACCTTCTGGGCTAGTGCTGTGGGCTTCACATCTTTGTCTGATTTTCCTCTGACTGCATAATCTGCTGCAATTAATGCAAGCTTTGTTGCCAGGTAGCATTTGAAACATACCCATTCATTGGCATTTTTATGAAGGTCATTTCTTGCAGCAGAAAAGTTTGCTCTTGCTTGCCTTAACCACCGCCGTGCCTCCACGGGGTTACCAACAGACTTGAACGATGGTGGTACAAAGAAGCGATTTGAGTGTGATGTGCCTGAATAGCTAGTAAACTGTCCTCGGAACTGGTGTTTTTCCGACTTATGGCTTGTTGCTTCTTGGTTCCATGATGTGTAAAATCGCTGAAATGAGAATTTCTCTGACTGGAATCGTGTGGAAGATGAAGAGTAAGATCTCCTTGATCCTCTATCAGTCGTCTGCTCTGCTTGTGTTTGCTTCTCCATCCTGCTGATCTCATTCTGTAGGTGTTTAAAGACTTCTGTAGCAATGTCAAGATTCTCTGCATTTTTGTCAGGGTGCCACTTCAAGTACAAGCGCCGGATAATCTTTTTGCGTTCAGTTTCAGAAAGTTTCCAAGCTTGTTCTATTACTGAAGTAACTTCTTTTAGAATTTCTGGTAATGCATTGAGTTTTATCTTTTTGGGTGACGCCTTTGTTGGAGGAGCCCTGTGATTTTCCTTTCCAGGAAATATTGGTGGGACCATTCTGGAACGAGGGGAATGACCCTCCGAGGGGCTTGTTGGAGTTGGTGTGCCATCTCGATTATTGGTGCTGTCATCCTGTCTAGAAAATTTATACAGATCAAGAGAGCTCACAATTTTGTACTCACTATACCCAATGTCAATTTGAAAGCACTTGCCGAGGACACTTGGACTTTCCTCCTCTTCTCGTTCCACTTCTTGAACGATGATAGCGTATGTGTAAGTTGGCTGGTAAGTGCCTAAAATATCACCCCCCTCTGAATCTACCAGGTAACCAACATACTCTCCAGGATAAAAGACATTCATGGGGTCCATGAGCAGTAAATGATGAATCTCAGCAGGTATGGGTGTACCAGGTAGTGGAAGCTCCAGCTTTGAGGGTTCAGTTGTGTCATACTTGACACCAAGGTTGTCTAGCTTCTCTGTTATTCTGTAGATGTCATTGCAACCCAACATAGCAATAAGATAGGAGGTGTCAGAAATCAGGTTGTCTGTAGCTGACTTGAGGGTCATTGCCAAGGCAAGAAGAAAATTAATGTCTTTGCTGTCAGAATGCTGAATGTAGAGGTGGATAACAGCTGTTCCGTATCTTTTAAGAAAGGCAAGAGTTTCACTACGGCTGTGGAGAATTGGGCTGCAGCCTTTCACTCGCAATGTAGTCTGTAGTTTCTCAAAGCAAGACACCTTTAAGCCCTCACACAGTGCTTTGCATAACCGTATTGCTTTCTCCTCATTCACCATGTATGCATTCTCATTCTCATGTTTCATGATCCGAATTAATCCAGTGATAAACTGCTCTGAAGACAGAAGCAATTGAAGCCGTCCCTGTAGGGAGCAAAGGGCACCAAATTGGCACATTCTTGGTGAGTCTTCATCAAGTTGTTCCTCCAAGATACTACTCAGAAGCCTGGGCCTCAGTTTCTGTGGAAGCAACATGATCAGCTTTGTGTGAAAGGCATGGTCTTTGCCTAGGTAACACTGGCTCATGTCAACTAGCATCTGAACACCAACATTACCCTGAATTCGGCTCTTGAAGTGTGGTGCATCGTCAAAGACCAATGTGTTTGATTTTGCCAATCGTCCATCGTGACTCGGAAGGTAAAATGTCAAATCTCTGAGATTCTCAAGGTCTTTACGGATCTGTACTGGGTCATTCTGGAGACTTTTGAATAGCCCTGAGACAGTTCTTTTCACTGTTCTCATCTCATTTGGGTCAAGCTGCTTGCCTTCTGAAATTCTATAAATCCGACACAAAACTTCAACATATTGTTTTGTTGAAACAATGTCCTCAGTTCCCAACAGTTTGAAAAGTTGGTGAAATGTACCAAGCTCAAGGGGAAGTTTGTACAAGTAGGGTTTGAAGTCAGATTCATTTTCCAAATTAATGACAACCTCTTCTGGTTTAAGGAGTTTCCAACCCTCCTCAACCATGACGAAGGCTACTCCTCGTAACTGAAAGCGGAACTCATGTTTATCTGCATTCAGAAATTCATAAATGCTTCTCAAGACCTTGCTTCGTGTTTTCACTGTGTCATCATCCAAGTTTGTAATGCTACATATGTTTTTGCAATTGCTAATGACTTTTTCCAATGGTGGGTCCACATTTACATTTAACATGGTCAAAATAAGATCAAGTTGCTCTTGGCTGGTAAGTGTGTTCCCTTCTTGGTCTTTTATGCTTGCTGGGGTGGCCCTTTCTGGTAGTATAGGACAAGATGTCCACAACAACTGCATGATATCAGTTTGTTTGAACTTTGGATTGACTTGTGATCCATTGAAGCGAATTAGAGGGACGGTGCCATTCATTTCTTGGTACTGAACGTGAAGGCGAACAAGCTCAGCTGGTGCACGCTCTGGGCATAGGAATGGTATCATAGAGAGTTCTTTGAGGAATGCCCCATCAAACAGATCTGTTCTCTCATTGAAAATGTGAGTTAGGAGTACATCTACAATGGTCTGAACTTTTTCCTTAGACCAGTTCTCTGTATGAGCTTTGATGCTGATCTCTTTCGCAAACTGTAGAACTTGCTGTTGAGATACTACATATTTCAAGCCGATGTTACGAAGGAATGCTATCCATGAGGGTAAAAAGGATGTCCCGCTTTTTGGCTTTGACACCTGCTCAATTTTTCTGAAGAAATCATTGGGAATAAAGGCTTTTTGTGAAAGCATTACTTCAAACACTTTAACTGTTTGATCGAAGAAGGCTTTGGCAGGTTTCAGTCTACTGGTGGAGTCATGAATGAAGGGCAGAGCTTCTAGTTTTTCAAAGAGCTGATCCTTGATGCTGAATGGCTCCTCCATTGCCAATAACCTTTCCTTTAGATAGATTACATGTTGGATTTTGGCATCATGTGATAAAATGTCAAATTTTGGAAAGATATGATTCAGGTACACCTCAAGGTCATCAATTGGTGTGACCCCAAGAAAGCTGTAGAGTTCTTTCAGCTGTGGACTGTCAGTGAGAAAGGCTGAGGATGTATTGTGTGCCCACTTTTCAATGTCGGCAGAGGGAATGGTCTTTGTTAGAACATAGCATGCTCCGAAGTTTGCGATGCAGATGTACCGTCCACTGACAGCTTTGTAACATGGCAACAATTTCAGACATTGTACATCATCCTGGGTCAGATTAGTCAAATTGCAGTTGAAGTACAACAACAGTGCTTCAAAGTCTTTGTCTGTCAAACTTGCTGTTTTGAACGCTGATATCTGGATCATATACTCAAGTGCTCGAAGTATGCTGGAAGGATTGTCTATATTTGCTGTATGCTGGGCCAACAGAGGCAAGACAGGACTCTCTTTGGCACATATTTTATTCACAGCCAATTGAAAGCATCCTCCCTTCATCAGGGTATGAAAGACTTTGTCATTTTGTCCATTTGGAAAGATGGCTGCAAAGATTAAGCTCAGGGGTAACAAAACGTCATGCTCTGGCACAACCAATTTGTTTCCTGACACCATAAATTTGATTCCTGGAAGAAGTGCCCAATCCTTCAAGATGTCCAGAATGGTCTCAAATGTAGGGTTGATCTCTGTCTGGTCATCCTTGGTTGCAAGTTGTTCATTGATAAAGTGCCATGCACTTTTAAGCCAAGATTCTGTAGGAAAGTTCTCCTTCCATTTTACTGAGCTCCTTGTTCTGCACTCTCTGGGAAGTGCAGATCCCAGAAGATCTCCAAAACTGCTTATGTCAAAAGTCTTAGCCACACCTGCCTTTAGAAGGATGTTACTGTACCTTATGTACAGTGTGTGCATGAAAAGTTCCTTCCTTGATGCAATAAGCTCATGATGATTGCTCAGAAACTTTGGATGTCTGGAGTCAAACACTTGCAGAACGTTGTCCATTGTCATCAGTAGTGGCAGCCCCTCTATGTTTATGTCATTTTCCTCCACATCTTTGAAACAGTAGTCAACCAGCAGTTTCAGACCATGGAACAGCTTGAAATTGGACTGCTGCAGTCGACATGGTAGCTTTCCAACTTGGCAAGATGTGTCTGGAGACGAGAATGTCAGCAGGAAGCTGCGAACATCCTCTGGTGTCACATAGTTGACTGAAATCCCAGCATCTTCAAGGCAGAAGTACAGACTGGCTGTCTCATCACAGCTGTAGATTAGGTTGAAACCAACATCCAAGAGCATGGCCTTCATTCTGTAAACATTTTCTGCCACAGATTTTCTTGTGGTTATGTTATACTCTGTGTTTTTAAGATGCTGCAACTCATCCTGAAGTAAGTTATCAAAGAAAGCTTTGCCTTTGGTTGAGGTGGATGTGTTCACCCAGGAGATGTATATTGCAGAGTGGATATCAGCGTTATCAACGTGGGGTGCTCTAACAACAGGGAGTAGTCTTTTCAAGTCTACATGAATGCAAAGGTAGATTGCCTTCACCAAACAATACCAATCTGGTTGAATGTCCAGTCTGTTTACAGGAAAGATAGATAAAAAATTTCTCAAAATATCCCTGACAACATGCATAGGAGTTCCTTGAAATATTGTCATAGTGGGGTCAGGGCCTGGAAACAGTCGACGTTTCAGCTGAATTAGCAGTTCTACACATGCAGGCGCGATTAGCACTTTCATTAGATTGTTGTTCCAGTCGCTCCTCACACCAACTCCATTGTCATCCCTCCACAGATTTCTTCTGGCAGAGTCTAAAGCAAAATGGCCATTCACATGGAAAGGCAGGCCAGTCTCCAGAGAAAGGGGAAGAAAACAGAAGGCTCTGTGTGTTTTTTTGTAGTTGTGGCTGGTGCATGCTGCAACACCACCACGTGGAAAGAGTGTTATGTCCTCATTTTTGTGAGCTGAAATTACACTCTTAGATACCTTCTCCATGTCAGAAAATCCAGATCTGTTGCATATCAGCCAAGTCGTAGAATTACCATCTGTGTCTTCTATGTCCATTGTGTAGGTAATCTGTTGCACTGGAATTTGAGCCAGCTGTTTTTTCTTGGAGACACTGTCCAGAACTGAGGCGTGAAATTGTTTGCGTTTTAGTCGATCACCATCTGAGATTTTCGCTGTCACAGAATAAATAGTTTTTAAATCCCCAGTGCCATTCTCAATTTCACATATGGAAATTTTCTCCATGTGATTCAAAAACATGAGAAGTTCTGCACCATCTGTTCGTATTTTATCAAGGAAATTTTGAACCATTCTGTCTGAAGCAGGTGCTGAGCTGATCTCTGAGATTTTGGCCATTTCGCCATTTCGTATGGGAAATCTGAACATTGTGCTGCGTTCCAACTTGAAGTGATTTCCAAGGTATAAGTTGAGTACATCAGAAAACTGGGATCTGAAGTCTGAATCCAAATCTCTAAACATTCTTCCTGGACTGACAGATGTTGCTCCAGGTGCAAAACGGGCATGTGGATCAAAGATGCAGAGAATGTCATTATTTGAGATAAAAGATGGACAGTCAGTAATGTGATAAACTGAGTTAAATCCAATGCCATATTGCCCCGTTTTTCCAGGGTTTGCCTCTTTGGTGCCCCTTCCGAGATTCTGGATCCCCCTAATATCATCCTCTGTAAATGGTTGATTGTTGTACACACAGAGTGATGGGCCTTGCATGGGAACCCATTTGTCATCAAAGACTCTGTCAGTTGGGTGGGTCCTGGGATCAAAGACAAAGTATATTTCTGTGGCTTTTGCATCATCTGCATTCTGTAGGAGCTCTTTCAACATCTCCTTTTCTGATGGATAAGCATTGAGGATACTTTTTATTCTGCTGGTAAGCTTCTCCTTCTGCCCAAACTCACTTCCAAGGGTAGTGAAGCAGATGTTTGAGGCATATCTTTCTAAGGCTTTATGACGTTTTGGAACGGTCCCCAACTTTACTGCCACCTCTCTTGGAATATCACCATGGCAGTATTTAACGGTTGTGTCCCTGACTTTAATCCAAGGACAGTCATTATAACAAAGTGATTTTGATGGCTGTAGTGTGAAATTGCCATCAGGAAGAAGAATCTCCCCATAGTTGCTTAGGCAGAATTCTTGATTTTTGTCTCGGATCAAGCTCCATATTCCCTCACTAATTATTCTACGAGACAGTTGAAAGTTTTCTTCAGTAAGAGGTTTTCTTCCACATTCATTCTTTATCAGCAGTAAAACTGCTGAGAATGTTTCAACAGTGAAGCTTGGGTGAACTCCAACATTTTCAAAAAGTTCCCGACAACTATTTCTGTACTTGTTGGGAAGCTGATAAAGATATGGAGCAGCATCAAAGTTTAAGTGAAATGCTACTTTTGATGGTTCCACGTATGTGTTCTCGACTAGAATTGAGGAGAATGTTTTTAGCTCCTCCATGATTTCCTCTTTCGCAGCACTGGACTGTAGCAACTCTTCATAGAGATATTTGTAGCAAGCATTGGTTATGTTCTCTTGATACAGAGTTACACCATCAAAGGATTTTGAGAGCTCTTTCAGCTGGCTGATGACTAATGAAACCATTGGCTTTTTGATCAATCCAAGAAAGTCTTTCACAGCCAGTGAGATAGGACCGCATCCTTTAAAGGAAGGGGAATTTTCATTCAGAATAGGCTTCATTAAACACACAGTGTCCTGATGGTCTGTTGTAAAAAGCTCTTTTGCGGAGAACATGGTAGATTGGGAGAAATTGTTTCCATGCCATGGAAGTGAAAATCCAGCTGGCTTTGTCAAGAATGGAAGGAACTTGATATTTTGTAATTTGGCAAGATACTGACTTGCTGCTGGATCTCTCATTTTTAGTTTTTCATCAATGAGACTAAGGATTACACTGCTCCTGTGGCATGCAATTGTGTGGTCATTTTCATTTAGAGCCAATACAGACTCAGCCCGTTCAATCAAGTCCTCCCAAGAAAGGTCATCCTTGACCATACCCAGCTGCACTAGCTTCACCAAGCATACTGGATTGCCATAGTCTCTTAAACTTCCTTCAGGGAACCTTCCATCTTCACCGTTGTACAGTTTGGCTACTCTGCCCTCTGGATGTATGAGTCGAGATGGCAAAACAAGCTTCTGTGATGGTCCTGAACATGGAATGCATGGGGTTTCCCTCAGTATGGATGCAAACTCCTCAAGTTTTTCATTGAGTACATAATACATCAGAGGGTCGCGTAGTTCCTTATCTATGTTTTGTATATGGGGGAAGAACACTTCTGAGAAAAACTGTGTCTCTGTCAGGGTGTTCTCCATCAATTTTCCTTTACAGCCAGCATCATCAAAGCCTTCCTTGACCCAGTCTGGCAGCTCAACAGCACAGAGATTTTGGGAACCACACTTTTTGAGGTATTTTAAGAATATCTTAAAAGCAGCAGACCCAATGTCTGGTCTGCAAAGCAAAGTGTCATCCAAAAACCGGACATCCTTGATTGACACCCAGGTTTTCCCATCAGAAAAGACTTTTGCACAGTCATCGTCAACACCTTTTGCTATTTCTTGATAAACCCCTTGACAAATCAGACTGAAATCATCATGGACAACTCCAGGGTCAGGCCAGGCTGCATAATAGCTGTAGTCCAATAATTCCCCATTTTCTGACATTGACCTCAGCATATTAAGTGCAGCCAAGTATGCTTGAACAATCACATGTCTCATAAAAATGGAGTTCCATTGTCCTTTTGTGTCTGTCTTCCAGATCTCTTTGCGATTTGATGTGACAGCAAAGCAACCATTTATGTGCACAGGTAAGCCAGTTTTGATTCTAAGGGGTAAGTAGCAGAAAACTTCCCCAATTGGTGTTGCACTTGTTTTTACAGTCCATTTTCTATTGTCTTCTTCAGAGAGCAGCACTGCTACGCCTCCACATGGAACCAGGCCAAGGCGTTTTCCACTATCACTCAAGGAGAACTTCAGAGCTTCTGTAACATCCATGCATGAACAGATAAGCCAGTTTGTATTTTCCACTCCCTTCTGTGGCATGTCATCTGTAAGTCTCTTATTTTGTGTGCCTTTAGCTGCCATCTCAAAGTAGGACGATGGATCCTCTTCAGAACCTCTGAACAGTGGGGACTGAAGGTCAACAATGCGTCGGAAGACATTATGGAACTCCTCCACTACAATTCTGATGATGCAACCAGACTTGGGGACCTCTGCTGGGACTCTGTTAGTGGCTGCAACTTTTTTCATGACTTTGGCAGCAGATTTCAGAACACTTAGTGGACCATAAGCTGCTTTGGAAGACCACACACTCTTGTTTATCGTGACCACATCCTGCGCAGCAGCAGGGTTTGGCTCCTCACATTTTAAATATTTCAAGACCATTGTTCCAACATGCTGTGTGAAGAGAATGAGCCGGTGACCACAGATACTAAATTCATCTACAAGAGAGTAGATGTCAGTGGTATTGTAGTAAATACTGCTGATTTCACTTACAGATGCCTCCTGCTCAGTTCTGAAAGGAAGTCTGAAGAGCGTCCCATCATACTTGTAAGGGCACTCTAGTGACAGTGGAAGTTGACAGTTAAATACATTGATGAAAGATTTGAACTGATTGGGAAACTTCCGTAGCCGTTTCTGCTGTTTGCTCCAGTTGATTTTGATGCCTGGATTTGACTTGTCTCTAATGTGTTTGCTGATGTGATTGATGTTGGGATCAAACATGATCATGAATTCTCTACTCATGATAATAGGTATGTCAGTCACATGATAAACAGAGTTGAACCCTAGGCCAAATTTCCCCACTTTGTCAGCTTCACATCTTTTCATGGACCCACCCAGCCTGGTTATATTAAGGAAGTCTGTATCAGAGAAAACAGAATTGTTGAAGGACCACAAAGCTGGGCCATGACAAACAATCATGCCAGGGTCGAGCAGATTCTCTCGGATTTCAAGATTCTTTCGCATGTCAATCAGGAAACTACATTCAGTGGCATTTGCATCGTCAGCATTCTGCAAAAGCTCTTTGAAGATATCTGCCACTGATGGATACTCCTCTAGAATGTTCTTTATTCTCACAGTTAGAGGCTCTCTTTGGCCTGACTGTTCAAACCCAAGATTCTCTGGGTTAATTAATCTTGTGCTCAAACATGGAACTCTTAACCATTCAGCAGTTTTCATTGGAATGTCATCATGGACAAGGATGATGGGCTCTGAAACGTCATCTAGTAAGTCATTCAAATCCTCTACTTTGATATCACAGTATGTGCATTCGTGGATAGGTTTCATAACCAGTTTGCTTGGATCTTTGTGGTAAAGAATGGGTACATGCATGTCGGTATCTACTGATATTTGACTGCTGTATAGCCACCGTAAAATATTTATTAGAAGTAGGACATTGCGTTTGCTCTCTTCTTTTGTCATCTCATGGTCACACCTTTGCCTGATCGTTTTGATAACTTCAAACACATGGCTGGGAACAACTTCTTCAATAGAGCCACATAACTTAAAAAGCTTGTTGAATTTTGCAATAGTTTTTGGTAATGAGTACAGGTAAGGCTGGAGGTCCAAATCTGATATGGGCTTTAAAACTGTGTGTCCAGGGGAAACAAAGGTTTTCCCTGTCCAAACCCAGTCAAAGGGTAGAGACTTGACAGCTTCCCTTGCATCCTCCAAATGGGCTTGCATGAATTCATATATCTCAAACAAGATCTGCTGAAACTGATACCAGTCCTCAGTGGTAAACGCTTGAGATCTGTGCCAGTCATTTACTGCTTTCAAATGCTGGAGCACTTGCTCTACTTGAGGCTCTAATGACAACTTCAGGGCTTTTTTCATGCCCGCAGAGGTACGTTCCACCAGGGAAACCGAAGAACCAACAAGCACAGCGTGAGAAATATCACACATTTCTGAAAGAGAGGAAATACTGCAAGAATCACCTCTCCAAGCAAGTGACTTTGGGTAATTCAGGGGTCTGTCTTTACAAACAGGTACCCATTTCAATTTTTGCAGGTTTGTCTGAACCTCAGAGGACTTCACCAACTTTGTCTGTTTGTTTAGGATAGTAAGCAGTGTTTTTGCCTTCATCAAAATGGGATCCCATTCTGGTTTGCTGTTTCCTTGCAACTCCTCAATTTTTCTGGCAACCTGAAGCACATCCTTTTCATTTAGCTGAACCTCATTTTTCAGCCCCAGTTGCCTCAGTGAATGAAGGACATCAGGAGATGATGTATACTCATCTGGGGGAAACCTTATCTTTTCTTCCATGAAGAAAAGGTTCTGCAAAATCTCCAACTCTGGATCAAAAAAGTCTGTTGGTGAATGAGGTTTTTCTGAACAGGTATAAATAAACTTCAGAGAAGAAAGCCAACTAATTACTGCCTTGTTTTCATTCTTCAGAAAAGACAAATGAGTGAGAGCCCAGAGCATGATTTTTGTGACTTCCTCTTTTGTGTAGAATCCTTTCTCAATGTCCTGAATTATCACCTTTAGGCATTCAGTGCTTTTCACCTGCTCAAAGTTCAATAGCCGTATTAGACGGATGGTTGCCTCATCACTGCAGTCAACTACATTTATGGACAATTTCACATCTAATGGATGCTTGGCTGTATGATGTAATACTCTGGCTCCTTTCAATAAGGTAAAAGGTGATGGGTCTGTTTTGGACTTCTGTCCAACTTTGTCAAAGATGGGAAGCTCTTGGATTATGCGTTTCTCTTTTTCTGTGACATCAGTAAGACTGGCTAAAAAACCTCTCAATGCAATCTTCTGCTTTACAGAGAGAGATGCAACCTGGCTTGCTAATCTCTGGGATGAAGAAAATCTGTCCATAATTTGCAGTAGGGTGCTTGGTGATAACTGGTGAATGTAATTTTTCAGGAGTGGATGCTGTAAGCAAGGATCAAGCTGCTTCAGGATAACACAGCCAAGCTTCTTCATGACTTCAAGTAAGTCTTCCGAAGGAGGGCCCTCTTCCTCATTTACAAGAAAAATGGGTGATGGAATTTTCAACCGCAGTAGCTCTAGAGAATCCAAGGTGTCAGTCAGTGGCACATTTGGAATCAAAGGCAAATCTTCAAAGACACTAAGGTCATCTGCAAAGTTAATGTAGAGATGCTTCCAAATCATTCTGAGCCAAGATGCGGAGGGGTGATTCTTCTCTTGATCACCAAGGTTCCACTGAACTGCAAAATCTCTAGAAGGCCATGCTGTGGTAAGGACTTCTTTAATTAGCCGTGCTGATCTCTCTGGGGTTAGCACTTGAACCTGAGTGCAAGGCCTCCCTGAAAGCACAAAAAAAAGATGTAAGCTGCACTTGGTTTAAGACAAAATAACAGATTTAGGGATGCACCGATCCACATTTTTTCACTTCCGATCCGATCCCGATACCTGAATTTGGATATCGGCCGATACCGATACTATTCCGATACCAGAGCTGTGTTTGCTTTAATATTATTATTATTATTATCATTATTGTTGATTTTATATGATGCTGAAATAAACTCCTCTCTACAGGCAAGTATGATATTTACGTATGTATGCATGTATGTCCCAAAAGGCAACTTGAGGTAAGTATAAGGCAGGTCAGAAAAGGAAGTCAGAAAAACAGGAAATCCTGTTAACAGGAAAAATCCCATTCTGAAAACAAATTCGCAACTGTAAGGGTTTCAAATTTATTGTCATGTCAATATTTATTACATTACCAAAATGTCAAATACTTAGGTCTACATACTATTCAGGTATGGTCTAAAAATAATTCTAATAAAGTAATCAAAAGTAAAATAGCACTGCAAAGTTTATCATAGATAGATTTATGCTTATTAAAGCTAAAGTTATTCATTCAAGAGCTGTGAGTGATTTTCTCTTTGCCTTTTGTTGTTTGGTTCGCAGTAATGGCGCAATCATCAGCATGTTTATTAGACTGCTTCACCTTTAAGAACAAGTGCAGATCTAATACTGATGCATCATATTTTCTCCTAACGATTTCCATAACTACGTCCATTTTAGACATAAACTGTTTAAGTGAATCTTCAAGTCGTCATTTTGACATATTTTTGTGTACATTTGATCGATTAGACGCGCACATGAAGATGAAGCCCAAAGTATAATTTGCTTGTCTTGTTACGGTCTGTTTCGGAGCGCGCGCCGAACAGCAACTCCAACACCAACAGCAACTCTTGCGCAGATTTTTGTCACACCAGACTTTTAATAGCTCTTTTTATTATTAAACGCGTCTCGCAATTTAGCAACAGTAGAGACTGCATTTTACAACAATCACTGATTGTGCTGATTCTGTCTTAAAGTTTGAGTTTTAAATGAGAAATGACAGCGTACTGATGCGAAGGGAAGGAAGTTGCGCTAAACAGAATGCGGCTATAGTTTTTAATGGTTTTACCTCAAATATATCCTATAATCTTGGGAAGCCGAAATCTCAAATAAAATCAGACTAATATCACAGATCTAAAGTGTAACCATATATGCTACGTTTGAATGTTTAGTTCTGTCCTCATTGTCACTCATTAAGCAGGGCTGTCGTGTTGTGCACGCGTGAGATCTCTCTCTTCTGGACTGCGAATAGCAAAAATGCATCACAGACAAATGGTTTAATTAATACGGCTTTGCAAACATTGCATTTTGCTGTCTTGCTCTGCGGTGTTTCCAGACTAGCAGGCGGGAATCACTTTTAGAGTCATTTCAGCAGACAACGTTAAAGCGCAGACATGGCTCATGGATCAGGTTGGATCGGGAAAATCCGATACGTGAATTGCGCTGGTATCGGTCCTGATACCGATACTGGATCGGCCCCATCCCTAAACAGATTGTATATATACCTTCAGGAAAACACTGTGATGTCTTGGATTTACCTAGATTTCTCATAAAATTTGATAACATAAATAGATCAACACAGTCTGCTTAAACAACTGTGGCTGTTTGTATTCTGTTGTTCTATTAACAATTTATGGAGAAATGCAGGTAAATCCAAGGTTTCAAATACTTTTTCCTGCAACTATATATTCTATAAGACACCTTAAAGCTTCAAAGAACACTACTGAGACACGAGACACATTAGGAAATTAGGAATAATCAAAACATTCAAAAACATTTACAATCAATGCACAAATCAGATAAACTCGTCAGAAAGGCTTGCATGCTAGAAATAGTTAAAAAAAATTTCTAATTAGAAGTTGATATATCCTATTTTTAGCTGTTAAGGTTGAACAAATATATGGAAAAAAGGCTTCAAGTAATGGAAAATTCTTGATGTTTGCATGCATGTCCATAAGTGTGTTGTCATGTTAGTTCTTGTAAACATTTATCAGTTTACCACTTGCAATTGATTGATTGAATTGGTGCATTTAAGTTTTATTTCTTTATACATTTCAAAACAAACTGCATCTATAAAACAAAAACACATTAACACGTAAAATTGTATAATATAAGCATTTTACATTATTAAATGCATTAGTACTGTATGTTTGGTTTTGATATATGGTTAATGGGTTATTTAAATACACAGATGTTAGTGAATAAGTAGTGTATCCAGAAAAGCCATGGCAACTACAGCTCTACAGGCATTAGACAACACATTGTGCACTTACCAGAACAACCCCAAAGATATTGTTGAACTGGAATTAAAATGCAAAAAATAAGGATAAATGTGAAAAATAATAGAGAAAATAAAAATGATAAAGCAAATAATGACATATTCTATAGAAGCATACATCGCAATGCATTTTGCTGATACTGATCAAATAAGATACGTTTTTAAGATACCACCTCTGTATTGTAAAGTAATATGTATGGCTACAATGAAGCAGACACTCTACACATGTACAAATATACAAATTATTTAAGGTAGTCCTATTTAAAAAAAATACACACAGTATCTGAGAGAGTAGCACCTTCAAATATTATACAAAACAATGTTTATGTAATATTAATTAGCCTACTATATATGATTATATAAAATAATAATGGTAATATTGTTACAGGATGCATCTACATGCTAAAAGGATGTATCAGTGTGTGGCGAAAAAGCATGAGAAAAAGAGTGTCCTTTTATGATGTGCAAAAGAAACATAGGTCTGTGTGGAACAACATAGGTTTTTTGGGTGAACTATCCCTTTAAAAATGCAACACAAGGCCAGAGATGCTAAAAAAAACTGTGAGACACGACACAACCAAATGCATCCTGTGTAAATGCCCTAATATTGTATTGTCATGTAAAGAGAGGAAGAAAGCTGCTTCTTGTCAACAGTCATTTTAATGTCCTTGTCAACGACATGTCCTATGGCCAATTGTAGCATAAGCCGTACAAAAATGTCAAGAAAGTTTTTTAATCCTTAAAAATAGAGAAGGAAAAATGTACTCTTTACTATTCTCAAATGACTAAATACACTAAGTCAAGCTAAAAAGGATGCCAAAGGGCAGATTTCAAAGGTTCTGCTTATTTTATGGATAGCGTTTCATCTTTTTTCTGCATGCACTAGGTTAAGCATGAAAAAGTGTAACTTAAAATTCTGACACCCGTAATAGCAAGCAATGAAGCCCAAAGATGTTACTCCCTGCAGCAAACTAAGCATTAGAAGCAACAGAAGAATGGAATTGTGAGCAGATGCTCTATATAACCTGGATAAGAGTATGAGAGTGGCATTATGAGCAGGTGTCTACCTCTGCTTTTGGCTGCTTCTTTCAGGCTCGTCATGACATGTGGAGCAATGCTTTCTAAAACAAATCTTCCCTCCAGTCCTGGATAAAGGGACCTGCCAAGAAAAATCAAGCTCATAATAATATGTTTATCACATAATGTACTCTATGTACTCTAAGTTTTGGTCAGGATTCATGAAGAAATGTTATTCAGAATTGAATCAAGAATGCTTTTCGTGAATTTGAACAATTAAGGAAATTAAATTAATTTCATATTTTACATGTCAAGTTCCATAGTAGAAGAAGTTGTCTGAGTTGGAATTCAGGGAATTAAATTTGTCATTCAAATTTAAATTCTACATTCTGTGGTGTGTGGCCAACTCAATTTTCCAAATTCCAAATTTAGCTGAATCCTGTTTTGATGTGATAGCATTTAGATAGCAATGAAATAATGCTACGAATGAACATTACCAATTCCAAGTACGTCAATACAAATGTTTCCCCATACCTTGGATACTCCTGTGAGGCAATGTAGACAGCATCTTTGTCAGTCACAGAAGATGAGAACACAGCAAATGTCTCATCCTGCAAAGGCAGAAGTTCCAGTCCAATGAGGTCATTGTAGCAGGCATCACTTAGGATAAACTCTAGCAGGAGAAGCTTATCGCTGGAGGGCCCTCTATGGCGACATTTTCTCAGAGTCTGACGCACAAAAGAAGGGGTCACTCTCCTTAGGCTTCCTGGCTTGGAGACAAACATTGTCAGTACTGCATCAATGTAGGCTGGAACCTGAGCCAGCATCATCCCTGAGCTCTGGAGGTATTTGATGACGGTCTCTGTGGTGTCCATGCTGGAGTCCAGGTCTGAGAACACGGTTTCATCCACCTGGACCCAGCTTTCGCTGAGCGAGTAGATGACAGGCTGTTGAAGCAAGTCATTGAAGAGGGGTTCAAGAATAGGTTTCCAGCGAGGTCGAATTCTGTTTGGATCAGGCCAGGCTCCGTAAATACCTCTCGGGGAAAGGGGAAAATCTTGGTCCTTCTTAGTTTGGATTCGTCTGAAGGTCTCCATTATGAGTGTGAAGTAAGCCCTTGGGATGACCGTGACTATGAGAAGCTCGTTCCAAAGAGCTGCCGGGTCCCTCCACTGGTCCACCTCCCGCCATTTGATGCTCCTGCGGTTGTCTGTGAGGCCGAAGAAACCACTAACATGGACTGGCAATCCTGTCATACTTTCTTCTCCAAGGGGCAGTGGGAGGAAACAGAAAGCACGTCCTGAGAAACTAGAAGTTGCCCCCTTGTCCTCATCAATTAGGGTGAGGGGCAAGGCAATACCAATAGTTGGGATGAACTTTAAATCATCAGCTAGAGAATCCAGTTCACCGCACATGCCTCGCCCTCCCACACCATTACACACCAACCAGGTGGTTTTCTGAGTCTCTTTGGCAGTTTCATCCCGCACTTCAATGGAGTGTTGGTAGGTAGCGCAGGTGACCGAACTGCTCAGGACACCATTACTGTAACTATCTATAGCCTGTCCCAGGGTTTTCAGAGAGTTGGGCCGCTCCATATCATCTTCTTGGATGTCGCTCGCTGTGACCTGGAAAAGCATCCGCTCTGTTCCATCTGATTCTCGTACATGCAGAGAGACCTTCTGCACGCTCTTTAGAAAGAGCAGCACGGTGTCTGCGTCAACTTTGAAGGATTCAAAGAGCTCCAGAACCTTCTCTTTATTGTAGATGTTGTTACTTAATTGTGAGGGTTTCATTCGGAGTGGAAAACGAAAGAGTGTTCCTGGAAAGTTGCCATCTCTAATGGTTTTCTCTGAGCTACCGAGCAGGCCAAAATAAGGGGCAAACTGATCATTAAGCTCGGATATTTCCTTTATATCAGACTTCAAATTCCAGCACTGGCCAGACTCATGGACTCCAAACAACATCTGATGAGGGTCCAGCATCGCAATTTGATCCCCACTGAATATACTAGGAACATCTACAAAAAGATAGAACATTTGTAGAATAGTAAAACATGAAGTTTTAATTATATAATGAACTATATAAGCATATGAACATATATAAAGATATATGGGTAAACAAAATTATGGATAATAGGGTGGCCCTACTTTCCATTAGGTCCTTTATTTTTGGCTACCCTACTGAACTGCATATCACTAATTAGAAAAAATAATTTAATTAGGTAACATGAAATAAAATGTTTTTTAAATTAACCTTTGGAGCATTGGACTTCTGCAAAATGCCATGATGTACTTCATCTAAAAAGATTTCAAATCACATTTTGCAAATTCATTTATGATTATAATGCATGCAGATTTCATGAACTGATATTTATTGATAGACTACATGGAACATTTGCATTTTTAAACATTCATGTCACACCACCGCAAGACAGTGATTATAAAAGATGAAAAACGTCATTAGGCACCTAAAATATACATTTTCCATTGTACATTAATATAAATGTTGATGTTATGCATCAGCTATCATAATAACATACGTTTCTCACCTGTTACGTGGTAAACAGAGTTAAATCCAATACCAAATCTTCCCACTTTAAGAGGGTCCTCTCTTTTTCTACTCCGTGCAATCTCCTGAATACCATTCCAGTCTTCAGTGGTGAAGACGGCATCATTATGGACATACAACGCTGTTCCTGTAGGGGGAAAAAAATCAATGTAGCATTGTATTTAAAGATTATAAACCTGTTTTAACTACTCATTCTATTTATTGCATATTGCCAGGAATAATTTTGAACATGCGAAGGGACATGTTGCAAGCGATCAGCATATTTGTATTACCTTGATACTGAGCCATGTCAGGTGACCACAGTGATTCCACTCCATACTCTGTCTCATCATACAAGAACTTGACCTCAGTGGCCCCAGCATCCTCTGCATTCTGAATCAGCTCCTGTATAACAGACACGTCATACAGCTGTTGACATACATTCTCATACACAGCTTGTTCAACAGGATGGAGAACAGTAACAGGTCATGACTTAAATATATGAACATTTATGTTTTTTTCTCCTCAAAAAGTATATTGTATGTACAAGGTGTAATTCGCTACACGAATGCCTCAATATGTGCCTCCTCAATCCTAAAAATACAAACAAAAGTATAAATACTGGGAACTATATTCTCTGAAGGCGAAGCACTGCTACTTGGGCGGAGTGATAACCGCAGCACCTGAGACGCGCTCTCTGTTCCTCACCACGGCGCGTCTCAGGTGCTGCGGTTATCACTCCGCCCAAGTAGCAGTGCTTCGCCTTCAGAGAATATAGTTCCCAGTATTTATACAGTTAAAATATGTCTGTGTCTCATGTGACTTTGTTTTTTGTACACTCTGTGACTATACAAATCACAACATGTAAATAGGAAAATGTTTGCGTTATTTTGTCACTTATTTGGATTAGTATGCTAGCTGTAACCATTTACATCCAGTCTTTGTGCTAAGCTAGGCTAGCGGTGGGTGCATCAAACAGACTTATAGCACGCACGGAGATGAAAAAGGTATGTATGGACTTATCTAACTCTGGGGGATAAGGTGAATAGGCTAAAGTCCCAAAAAGTCAGAGTGTTCTTTTAAACTCTCCCATGGAAACAAAATGATTAAGCTGTAACATGTTCTGAAAGTTATTCCATGATCAAGGTGCAAAAGCCTGATTTCTAAGAAAATCCTGGGTACCTTAATCTAACGTAACCATGATAGAGGAGCAGGAAACTTTTGAAGCTGGATATAACGACAAATGCCATAACGTGAACATTTACATACATTTTTACATGTCATATATTCGTACTTTTAGAATTTGTCCACCCTCTGGATATCTTCTCAAAATATCTTTCAAAAAATCAACCAACGGTGGTGTAGTCTGGCCAAACCTCCCTGCAAAAGAGCAAATTATGAGAAATGCAGCACAAGTAACTTTCACACACACTAATGCAAGACTATAAAACTACACAGCCAAGGTTATGTGGATACCCCTAAAAACAACAAAATAATAATCCTTCATCCTATCATTTATTATATCGTTCAAAACCTAGAAAATCTGGTGTAATTAACTTTTTTACAGTTAAGGACTTAAGTTTACAAGCTTGCTAAATTTATGTCATTATTCACTGATAATCTTCGAATCCAATAAGCTGTTAACCACTTTGACTGGATCACTCAGTGAGTTGAACTTGAAAACTAAATCAATTCTAATTTGTAAACAAATCATCCAAAATAAATGATTCAATCACAAATGAGATATCTCTGCTTCTCTAATGAGCCTGTCAGGAAGAACTGGGGCAGATGTCAAGATTTTCAGTGAATAACAACTTTTCCTCTTGAAAATCTTTCCTCTAAATGTCGGGGTGCATCTGTTAGGGATCTGCATTAGTGAGTTCACTAATGTTGGGTGATGGGATCTTGCTCAGTCAACATTCAATTCATCCTAAAGGTGTTCAGTGGGGTTCAGTTGTGCAGACCAGTCAAGTTCTTCCACAACAGACCCAATAAACAATTTCTCTATAGACCTGTGGGCTGTTGCATAAACTGCTTAGACTAGTATTAAACATTAGTTATATCCTTCTTTTTTTTTAAGACTGTTCATAATGTCTGTTAAATAAAAAGTAGATTGGTCTAATTTGAATCTGAAAAGTAAGACTGATTACCCATTGATAAACTACTAATTGGTCAGACTAGTTCTAGCATGCAACTGGCCACAGGCTTTTTGAACGAGATTGATGTTATGTCTCTGCTAGCAATGGATGCTGTAGTTGAAATAGCCAAACTCATTAACTAAAATGGGTTTCCAAATACTTTTGTCCATATTGTGTTTTTAAATGTCATCCTGCAGATTTTCATGTGAGAGAATGTCAAATAAGTGGAGAAGCAGACACTCTTGATAAATAAAGTGTCCCTGCACCTAAACAATCTCACCTCCTCCTCTTGGGCCTCGTCCATGCAACGTCATGATTATTTCATGGCTCCCGTGTGGCACCAAGCTTCTAATCTCAACCAAATCTTGAACCTATACAAGAAGGAAAAACACATTTTATGTAAAATCTAGTTAATCATTCTTGGGGCATTTTATGAAGAAAATGGGAATGATGCATCCATAAGTCACTTCTACAATGCTAGGGTGTTGCTTACTGGTAATTGCTTACTGCCCCAAACTAAAATAGCCCAAAATTTCTATGATAATCTAGTCTCTATGGTCTGGTCCCCTCCTGGAATACCTTGTCCTTTTGTCATGTTAGGCAAAACATTGTAAGTCCGACCACTCTGAATATTAAAAAAACAACTTTCCTAAACAATCCGCAATATTTGAGGCATCGTTCATGTGAGTTATGCACATTCGTTTAATATGGTTAGTGGTTTGTCTTATGGTACATTTACAGGACAACGATGTCCTAAAAACGGAAAGATTTTCTTTTGCGTTTTTTACATTCAGACAACGTTGTCAAACCAATCCCCGTTTACAAGGATCCATGAAAACGACTTAAAAGCTATATTATGCCGCCAGGCCAGTAGATGGAGATGTCACTACGACTGAACACGTAATACAAATGCGGATGACGTCACCGTTTTTTTACAAATTCATGTTTTTGTAGTTTACACAGAGATGATAACAGTATCCACATATGAACTAGATTAAATGAACTTCACTCTAAGGTGAAGAGCTGTGCATAAGCATGAAGCCAGGAACAACAATTACATCAGAAAGGATAGGCTATGGATTATTCCTTTCTCTAGCTTTTTACCCTCCATCTATTAAACTCTTAGCCCGCAATGCACCTCTGTAAACTGCACTGAGGTGTCCACATAGCCTACCCATAATTCACTGAGATATACCACCGTTTTTAGTTTATTAAGATATTGATTATTCAAGGCTGAGATTGTGCCAGTTCAGACAGAGACTGCCGTCTTCAGCTAATCATGGTGGAATCAGCTTTTGTAAACACACACTGATCAGCACTTCTGTTAGCACACACTGATCAGGTGCATGCAGAGACCAGAAGAAAAGACTACCCGGCAAATTCAGAGCCCTGAGCTTCTGTACTTACTGTATAACAGTAAATTGTGCATAATTACATGCAACTAATCTTTAAACCAAACCCAAAAAAGTATAATTACACTGTAATAAAGACACTTTAAAATAGATTGTAACCAAAATGTCATTAATTAAATAAAAGACTGATTTTGTTAAATCAATCAAATTGGGGGTTTCTACATGACATGCAGAAAAAGATTGCATTGCTAATGCCATTTACTAAGAATTTGTACCCCCAAATTGGTCATTTGTTCCCTCATTTTTGGTAAATCGTGGCCACATTGTGCTAATTTGATTCAACTAAACCAAAAAAAGGGAAACAAATTGTGGTCAATGATTCAACTAAATGAGGGATCGAATTAATTAAACAGCCACAAATTATTAAGTCATGGGATTTAATTATTAATTCGTGACACAGGCTTTATATGTATATATTGACCATTTTAGTCACATATAATTGATATACCATTTAAAAGCCATTCACTGATGTACTGTGAATGTTAAAACATTGAGGGTACATTTACACGACAACGATGTACTAAACACGGAAAGGTTTTTCCAACAACATAAATTGTCAAAAAGATCCCCATTCACAAAGATCCGTGAAAACGACTGAAACGCTGTATTATGCATGCATATATTTTTTCATCTCAAAATCTCATGTAAAGAAATTATCAGATTTCTGTTGTAAACACACACTCAATTGCATGCTGTCTTAAAGATAATTTGTGAAAAACATATATTGGCCAAATAACCCCTTAACCAACTATAAAAGCAATTAATAAAATCAAATGCATAATATTTTCATGCAGTTCATCTTCCTAGGATGATTTGTGGGGGGGGGGAATGGAATTCTTTAGGAGGACATTTGGAAGAAACCAACTTGTCATGGCACATCCAGGAAGAATTAGCAAAAGCAAAAAATTCCCAAACTTATTAGAGACGCTGGACTGGTGCCAAGATTAGCGATCACAGTTTATAAACACAACACGCAAAATCAGACAATAGGCAGACCCAGCTCAACTAACCCATAACACTGGCACAGGAAATTTCCTAAATAAATTTGGACCAGGCTGAATGGTCTGGTCCTCTGGGGTAGAGTGAATGTTAGCTGAGTTCTGAGAGCTGGCTTTCTCCAGGCTATTTTCTGAGTCTGACATACTTAGAGTCGAGGAATAATCTCCCACCTGCTCCCATCATTCAGGGACGCTTCCCGCTTCAAGCTAAGAGAAAAGTCTCTGAGGCCTGACCTGGTCATAGGAAAAGTAAAAGAAAAACTTTGGCTTGTGCATAAAGCTTCTGATTCCTTTTACTAGAGAATACATTTCATCTTATCTGATTTTCATCATATTTTCTGATTAATATTCACTAAATAGTTGCACCACTTACACCAAGTCATTAGCTGGGTTTCCAACCACATGTTTTATGGGAACTTTGTGATATCATAAATATCAAGATTTGAGAGAATATTTCAAAAATATACATACATTTTTTTTTAGATTAATTGACTGAATACATACCAAGATGTACATCAAAAACCTTATGTGACTTTGATGCAGATTGATGCAGACTTTGATACTGTATTGCAGGCTTATGTTCTGTTTTATTGGCTTTTATTTGTATCACCATGAATGTTCCCACTATTCATTGGTTGTCATGGTCACTAATTATGTTGCACAACTGGTTCTGGTTAAGTTTGTCATTATCTTGTGTATTATTAAGGAGCACATTACACAACAGTTTTCAACTAAAAACGTAAAACTTTTTATGCATGTTCATTTACACTACAACAACGTTTTGGGGGAAACCGATTACCATTAATTTCTCCATGTAAACGACAAAAATGTGAATATGTGAAATCGGTGACATCATGTGCATATGTATATTATGTGTTCAGTCTATAGGTCTGGTCAACTACTG
Organism: Semotilus atromaculatus; assembly: GCA_031834385.1. NCBI lineage: Eukaryota > Metazoa > Chordata > Actinopteri > Cypriniformes > Leuciscidae > Semotilus > Semotilus atromaculatus. The sequence goes on along the minus strand of JAULUF010000015.1, from coordinate 5,903,506 downwards.
GTCTGGCTGCACAATACAGCATTTTTAGTAATTTCACGGATAGGTGTGAACAGGGATCGTTTTGACAATGTTGTCATCTGTATGCAAAAAAAGCAAAGGAAAAACTTTTCAGTTTTTAGTACATTGTTGTCGTGTAAACATGCCCTTCATCCCTGAGTTTAGTTCTATCGTCCATGTATATCCATCGTCCTGTATTTTCTTTGAATTTAAGCCAAAGCTGTTACGTTTTGTACCTCTACAATTCCTGTATTTTGGACTATTCTTCTTTGTCTTGTGTATTAATAAAGTTTATCGGCGGATATTAAAGTGCACCTTTCCCTGCTTCACCATCATAAGGCATCTCAGACATAAGGCATATGCCACAGTTCCTGTTAAAAATCAAACATGGCGCTGCTGTGAATAAGGTCTATACCACACAGCAGTTTAATCTTGATTGGGAAAGCTCCACTTTATAAATAACTAAAAATAAATAAATAACAATAATAAACAATCAATTAAAATGTTTCATTCTAAATGTTTAATCACAAATAGACATTCATGTGAACGCAAAAGTAGAGACCGCAACATAAAAGTAAATCCAAATGGATTTTATATGTGCAGTTGTATTGTGATCCGTGCAGTGGAAAGGCACAAACATCGCTGTGGATTTGGCTGTGTATACAATGCAAAACACTGGGAACTATCATGAGCTCTTACCCTGGGCTGCACACAGATTACAGCACAATGGAGCACATTTAAACAATCTGGAGTCTGGCCCGTTTCTAAATCAGTTTCTTTGGGTGAATTATAGACCTGTGTATTTCGTGGGGTTAATTGTGATCACATGAGATAATAATTTTACAAAAGTTTCCAACTCACCAGTTTTCCATTGTGAAACAGCTGCTGCTGAGGCACAGGATAGTCTGTTTCTTGATAGATCAGGGTCTTGATGTACCTGATCACTGTAGACGGGGGAACCTGGAAGACCCTCTTGCCTAGATAGTCATGACAGACTATCACCGATGGCAACCTAAAATCATAAAGGACATCTTGTAACCCATAACTATTCAGTCTTGAATCTCACGAAACCTTTCATGTTCGGGTCATATTTCACCTCAAAAATCAAAGAACAATTTTTAAAAGAAATATATGTTTTTTTTTTTTGTTAAGAAAATAAATCTTTTTATTGTGCATTGTGGTGTTGTCTTTATAAAAATTAAAGTGCATTTCCCGCAAATTCTCATTAAAATATTGGGGGGAAAAGAAATAAAATTACAAATAAATGTTTTTTGTCATTATTGCAATGTGGGAAAAAACTATTTCAAGTATAAATTATTTATATATTATGTTAGTATACATAGTTCATGTACATTTTGACTATTACAGTATTTTTTATCTTATACAGTAAATAACTATAAAATAATACAAATCTCATGAGAATTATAAAGTCGGTGTTACAAAGCAAATATGTTAATGATCCTTTATTTTTTTAATTAAATGCAAACTGGACATCCATAGAGATCCATCTGGGCATCATGATAATAATACTAAAGACAAAATTACATTTTCTATTTATTTATTTTTGTCATTTCAGTTAAATTCCTATTTCGCAATGTGGGGTCAAGAGTTTCTGTTTTAAGATAAAGTGAGTCTGACAAACAACACACAATTACAAAGATCTCTTTATTTTTGTTCATCCAAAGGAGAAGCAAGGCTTTGTCTTCTTGGGTGAGTTTTTATGGCCTAGACTGATGATGCTTTCAAGCACAACAACAAACCCTAATAGAAATGCCTGGATCCTGCCACGTCACCTCTGCAGTTAAAAATCAAATTACACCTATTAGGGGCTATCAAGTTTGAACTGTGTCCAAATGCACTTCTAACAGGCAGAACTTGAAGGGATTTGTATTTTGCCCATCTGACAGATTGACATTTTACTACAGTACAAGAACACAAGTGAGTGTATGTCTAGTTTTAGATCTTGACCTGTTGTCAGCAAACCAATGAAAGTCCCAGTGGGTCAATGACTGTATCATGTATTTGTGTGCTAGGGTGGGGCATAATATGTACAATGCACACTATCTAGTGACAATTCACATGCTACCAATTTAACGTTACTGTATTAGATAGTAATAACAAATTTAGAATTCACATGCTACCAATTTAACGTTACTGTATTAGATAGTAATAACAAATTTAGGTTGGATAACTGTTCATTATCGTGTTGAATTTGTTATTAATAACAATAGACTATATATAATGTAGTTTTGAATAGTTAGCGGTCTCATTCAAGTCATAAACAACAACAACCCGGCCACTAAACTAATTCATCTTAACTTACCACGGGTCGTGAATGGTTGCCATTGCTTTTCAGCCAAACTGCCGTTATTCGCGTGCGCAGACATTCATCGATCACTCCGCATGGAGCATTACGCTAATGCTGTACTGTTATCTTCCGGAGAAAATCCTCCGCATTGGGAATTCATTGATTTACTCCGACCCTTTTGGTCTTAGTCTCAAAGAATCATCCCATCCTGTGCGTTATAAGCTCCGTGTGGCCGTGTTTTGCGCTTGGACCCGCCTTCTCCTCCTCCTCCTCGTCTTGAGAGGTAACGTTATTGATGCGGTTTAATAAACGCCTCGAGGTGTTCAGGCAACGGATTGTCCCAGAGAGATGTCACGCTTTGGCGCAGTGTTTTAAAATAAGGATTCTGGAAGAAAGAAAGTAGTATAATGTCATAAAACAGCATCACTTATTATAACGCCTTATTAAGAGCGTTACTTTCTATGAATGTCTAGGCTGTATGTGTTTTGTGTATCTGCGGATTTTTGACTCTGACTGAGCGCGCCATGAATGCTGGGAGTTGAAGTCCTAGTCTAGTATAGCGTTATGCACTTGGTATGGGCAGAAAACTCGTCCTACGTAGGCTACTGTACATTATACACTTCGTACAGGAACATTACAATAATAAGAAATTACATTTAGCTCATTATTATATTATATAGAACACTACAATAATAAGCACATACATAAAACAACATACAAATAGCCTACATATTTTTTTTATCTTTAGGTTTACATTAAGCATATCTATGACCAAACTTTTGAGTTTGAAGGGTCTAAAAAATTAATTTATGTATTTTACACAGAGTTAAACAACTATAACCTAAATGAAAGAACATGCAAGGTTAATTCTAATTTAACCAATCAAACAAATCAACCAAATTATTGGGGTAAACTTTTATGAGGTATCCTTTTTTAGAGTGTAAATATACATTTAAGTACTGAGTAATATTAATTAACAACATGTACTTACTAGGCTTAAGAATAGGATTTAGGGTTAGTTGTTATTATGCATAATTTACTGTTATTAAGTAGCCTAACCTGTAACACTAAAATAAGGTACCTAATTTTGTAAAATTGAAAGCATTGTATCTTTCCCCCTTTCTAATTATATAAAAAATGATTAAATTAGGCCTATGCTATTAGCAACTTGGGTCTTATTGGGTCTCACTGAGTGATTTTTTTTTACTGTTAAGTGTCACATTAGTTACAATTGTAAACATAATAAAACACATACTTTCACAAACTCTTCTGTAACTTTTTTTTTTAAAATAAGAATACAGTTTGATTAATAGGCCTATCCCATAAGTTAAATAGCCTATGGACTGATTGATGGGTATTGTTGAATGCATCTAAAGTCAGAGTGAAAACATGTCACCATGCAGCATTTTTAGCAGTTTTCTTCGTAAGAAAGGAGTTTTTTTTTTTTTTTTTTTTTTTGTGGCCGAGAACGGGAAAATACAAAAGAAGAAGCACACATATAAGAAAGGGGTTATTATGACGCAGTATTGGATATACCGAATGACGTCACAGACCCTCATTGCACCAATACACTAACATTACTAAACCTTGGTAAAACATTTTTTTTAAGGAGATGCCAACCAATGACAATTAAAATCGCAAACACTGTAAATTTCTTGAACATTAAAAAATATATATGTATCACTTTCTCCTCGTATAGTGTAGGCTATTTTGTTACATTATTGCTGGACATAGCCTAATAGCCTACTGAATTAATTCGTGATGTTATACAAATAAAAACGTACCTTTTACGACCTTACTTAGTTTTTCAGTTGCTGAAATCGCGCAAAGTGAAGTAGATGACATTGAGCAGCAGATCCAAAGCATGTCTCAGCATGTTTTCCTCTGTAAATCCAGTGCTGCAGTAGACAGTTCCTTACGGGACAGTCCGAGGGTCAGTGTGATTTGATCTGCTGAACTGATCATGTTCTTCAGACGCATCCCAGCTGCGGTATCTGTGCTTGTATGGATGTTGTTTATGGCACATGCAATATCATTTAATGCATAGTGCCAATTGCCCACTATAGACTAAACTAAATCAAGCAGTTCTTTGCGAGTCACCGTTTCATCATCACTGCATCAGCTGTTTGAGCAAACCAAAGCTCTTAAAGCTACAGTAAATACATTGGGAGAGTAGACGTAGAGTATCGATATAATGAAAACGAGGCAACGGGGGATATAATCACTTTAGGTTGGAATGTTTAATTTAAGTGGATCCCAATATGAAAAGAAAAGAGATAAAAAGAAGAAACAGACGCGCAAGAAAAAGGCATAGGCTAGGAAGAAAAATGAATCATGATTTCACAACAGTCCAGTAGGTCTGAATAAAAACAAAGTGTTATGTTCTTGACTAAATGCAACTAGATTCTGTGACTGCACGTGCATAATGAGTTCTGAAATAATCGGTTTTGAAACTTTCGGATAACTGAGTATAACGTGTTAATTATATAGCCTTTAATTATGCACATGCTACAATTTATATAATGTGTAGCGTGTTCTGTTTGATTTGACGATTACCGCTTTGCCACATGGAAGGCATTTTCTGCCAATTTTAAATCAATCAATTAAATTATAAAAATTAAAACCAGATGAACATTTTCATTAGAATCTTTAAGCACAATATAGGCCTATGTGACAAAGTTTAAAATGAAATTATTCCATTTTCATGGTCAAAATGCATTGTCCCTGTCAAATTCAAAAATAAAATGCATTTGGTGATTTGAGTTTTGAGACTACACTGAAAATAAGTCACTGAAATAATACTGAATATTTGTTCACAAGACTTTTGAGAACTGGATCTTGTAGCCTAGAAATTTTGCTTCAAAATGATGTGAAAATCATCCTGCCCACTCACTCACATAAAAACAATGTATTTCAAAATTGTAAGAAATGTTTTTTTGTTATAAAGGCTGTATCCAAGGAGGTGTAAATGCTCATTAATATTGATAGGTTTCAAACCTGGGAAGACAAAGACCCTCCCCTATAATGTCCCTATATCAAGGTGAGTTGATATGGAACTAGAAGAAAGAATGTGAGGAGATTAAAAGAATGGCTTTTTTGATTGTATGTATTTTATTTACATCACAACATTATCCATATACATAACAAAGGTCAAAGGCACATTACTGAGTACACTGATTTAAACACAGAGACAGTCACACACCTTTGTGCCATTCCTGAAACAGTACCTGTTCAACATACCTGTCATTTACAATGTTTTTGGAAATTATTATATCATGTTCATGTAGAGAATATCCGTCCAGTGTATTTTAACAGCTTTCTGATGCTGGTACAACAATCTCTCTAAAGAAAAAAAAAAGTTTGAAGAGACTCGTGAAAGTTTGAGTCAGCAGGACTCACCAGTTGCATCTGGTCCCTGTAATAAAAACAACAACAAAACAAAGGTGATTATGCTGATATCAGGAACAACTAGTGATGCGCGATTTTAAAAAAAGAAGAAGATTTTTCTGGTTAAAATTGCGATTTAAAATTCACAAAATATGTATTCGGTTTTAATTATCGGGCCTACAATATCCAAATTAACAGCAACAAGTTGAATGAAGACAGTAAGGTAAATAAAAATAAACAGAAATCAAATAAAACGGAACAACAGAAAGTGAGCATCCCAGCTACTTCCCTTTCCTTCATTCCATACGCATACAGCAAAATTAACTGGTAAATTATACCCAATTGACATGTCAATAAACCGGAATTCACCATTTCAAAATAAAAGACATTGAAACTTTCCTGCACCTACATTGTTATGTATGACCAATATTGCAAAATTCTTAATACAATTTTACATCTGCAAATTAAAATAAAAGATTTTCTTTACGGAATTAAATAAGCAATAGGTCAATGTTAGAATGTTAAGTTAGGTTTAAGATTCAATTTAAAAAGTGCAACATGTCAATTTTAATTTTTCTCTGAATTTAAGACTGAATCTTTCATCTTGTGATGTAGAAAAGTTTTTTTATTTTATTTATCAATTACGATTAATTACATGTTACCAGCAAAACCAAATATGAAATGTAAAATATAAAATTTTACACAAGTTGAAGGCACAGTATGGTAACATCATGGCTGATCACTTTTTTTTACTTAACAGTAGATCTCTGTGAAGCTCTGACAGGAACCTCTGTGGCTGTTCAGAAGAACTAATCAACTCTCAAATTATTTACAAAAGTATGTTTATTTATTTTCACATCCTGCAATAGCGCCAGATGCTAATGTTGCTGCTTCAAGGCTAATGATGGAGAGAACAGTGGATTCAGTCCGCCGGACACACAGCTGAACAGAAGACACTTCTGGAGTGACTGTCTTACACCTGGAACAAATGAAACACAAATTAGTTTTATTGCATAAATTCATTACTCTTAGAACAGGTGAGAAAAGATCCAGTTTCTCATTTTTAGGTGTAAATTATGAAGTGACTTCATGTAGAGCTCCAGGAAACTATACATAGAGTTCAATATTCTCATAACATGGTTGTAATTTACCGTCAGTACTTCTCCTGGATGTTTCCGTCTCAGGTCCTTCATCTCATCCTGAGCTCTTGGTTTTGGTGGATTTTTTCATCAAACGTAAAGAGATCTTCTGGACAGAAGATGACACTTCTGGAGTGGCTGTGACAGGTTTTACACCTGGAACAAAAAACAGAAATAAGGGTGCTAAATTCATTACACTTAGAACAGTGAGATTTTAAAATTTCTTCTTAAATAGTTTTTGGCTCATGGCTCAGTACCTAAAACCATTTGTGCTGAACAATCCTGCCCAGATCAAGCCGACGCTCTGGCTTCTGCTGCAGAAGAGAGCAGATCAAATCACAGCAATCTGTGAGAAAGATGGAGAGACGTCCGATTATTACCACAAAATTTACATCCACTCTACTTTCATTATTCTAAGCTGTGAGATCTTCAGGTCAGGTCTATACAGCCATCTCCTATAAAACCTATGAAGTTTTGGATTAGAATTGTACTTGAAGTAATAAACAAATCACCTTCTGTCAATTCAGGTTTGTACCAGGTGTTCATATTGATCCTGTATAAGTCAAAATTATCTGGAAAGTTTCCACACAGCATTCTGAACAAGAGGATCCCCAGAGACCAGACCGTCGCCGGCTTTCCATGAAACTCGCCCTTCGTTCTGTACTCGGGAGGGCAGTACCGAACTGTGCCTGGAGGAAAGAGAGTTTGTCCGATGTGTAAGTCTCTACCACAGCATGTCTTCTCAGCATCCATTAGCATACGAGTGTTGAGTTAACTGATTCACAAAGAGTTTTGAGAACTAATACACACCAGAGAAACTCGTGTACGCAGATTCTGTCAGGAGATCGCCGCATCCAAAGTCAATGAGTTTGACATCGAGTTTCTTAACGTTGATCAGCAGGTTCTCTAATTTGATGTCGCCATGGTAAACTCCACGGCGACAGCACGCATCAGAGGCCAGTGTTGCCGACCACATGATGAGCCGCGCAAACTTCTCGTCAATGCTGCCACCGTTGCTTCCCACAAAGTCGGACACATCCATGCAGTTCGAGAAACGCTCGAGGACCATGACGTAGAAGTCCTGCTGGTCCTGCCAGTCCAGCAGCTTGATAATGTCCATATCTGGACCTTTATTGGCCAGGATTGTCAGAGCGACTTCTTTGGGAAGGGGTTTGGGATGATCAGGCTGGAAGAAAGAAACATAATATGATGTCAGATGGTTTTAAATAGGGATTTAACTCAGTTTGTCTGCTGAAAAATCACTTATACTCACAATGCTGATATATTCCATGTGTTCCGTCTTTTGGATAAATTTCACTGCCACCTGATGGACAAAACAAAAAGCAATTAATGTGTGTAGAGATCATATCATATAAATTCCAAGCAAGAACTTAAATCCTAACAGGTCAAGAAGAGCCATAAATACTGACTATATGATACACTAAGATGTCTTGCATATAAAGTGAGATATCAAAAGGATGAGAAATAATTCAGATCAAAAACAATTAGCTGAACTAGAAGTGGTAAGTAGAAAGAAAAAAAGTCGAACCTTCAGGCCATCCTCCAAACGAGTGCCTTCATAGACGGCACCAAATCCACCTTGCCCCAGCTTACGGCCGATTGCATACCGGCAGCAAATGTCTTCTGTTAAAAGATGAAGAGAGGAAGACAATGTTTAGTGGTGCTTTGCAGATATTGTGAGATTATTGTTGGGGACTGTGTCAGGAAACTCACCCTCAGGTCTCATGTTCAGTTGGTTACGGTCCAGCTGTATGGTCAGAGGAGACGTTTCAACTGCTGTCAGACGGACTGGAGCGTCGTGGACTCGAGTTTGAAGCTCTTCTTGCACCAGAGACTCAGCAGCGGGAAGGACTTCAGGATCATCGACAGGAGGTTCCTCGAGATCAATGATCTCTACAGATCTAGAGATGGACTGTAGAGACTTTTGATCTAAAGAGGAGAATATCAGCACAAGAAGTTAGCTAGCAGTCCATTAACTGTTTAAAGAAAATACTGATTATTGAGAACAGCTATTCTTTGATATTAAAGTGATTGATTTTTTAAGTGCAAAGTATAATATTACAAATTTCTATACTTTTGAGGTTTCTTAATTCGTTTATTATAGAGAGAATGTCAAAAGGTCTATTTAAAAGTATCCTATAGGGGGCAGAAAAGTTCCTGTTACTCACGGTCACTCATTTAGGTGTAAAATATGAAGTGACTTTTTCATGTAGGATATTAAATATATATTCTCTAACATGTTTGTCATTTACCGTCGGTACTTCTCCTGGATGCTTCCGTGTCTTGATCCTTCATCTTCTCACCCTGATCTGCTTTCTTCCATCTGAAAGAGAGACTCTTAAAGAAGCCCACTTTCTTCTTCCTCTTCTTCAGAAGAGAGATGGGAATCTGGTCTCCCTCTCCCCCAGGCTTCTTCTCGTCTGGCCGATGAGGAAGATGTTTCTCCGCCGTGCTGCTGCTGCTGCTGCTGGGGTTTGAGAGTTTGAGGTCACGGTGATGGAGGTCGTGAATCGGATCGCTATCCGTAAACGGTTGTACTCGTGAACTTCTGACTCCCATGTTGAATCGCTGTTGTGTATCAATCACACTAAAGCAGCTACAAACTCAGTAAATGAGTAAAGTGTGGTTATAATAAGCGACGTTCTAAAAGTCACTGTGACGACATATCTAGTTAATGTAGCTGAGGAATTTAAAAAACAACATCAGAACAATGTGTAATATTATGTCATCTATATGATTATAGAATTACATCTTAATCTTATTTCTGCAGAATTGACCTGCATAAAAAATACTTTGACCCACAAAAATCTCATAAAACAACAAGAAAAAAAGAAAGAAAAAAACTTAAATGCATAACACAGACAGCTGCGGACACATATCCCTCGATTAAGTCGAATTTGCACAAGCATATTACTGCTCATCTGCGGTTGTCAAACTACTGCAGTGAATATGTGTCATTGATTAATTTATAAAGTCGATTAATGTAAAGAAAAACATTAAAGCTACTCAACATTTCCCCCGCTATTGACCATATTTTTGAATGAAGCATTGATTCATAGACTGTTTAAAGACACGTTCCCTTTTTGAAAACATAATCCATATTTAAATATGTAATATCATAGGTTATTATAATGAAGCGCGTGTATAGCTGATAGAAGTGAGATCCTGCATCATGACGTACATCTAGCCTATCCACTAGATGGCGTGTTTCTCAAACTAATTCATACTCGGTAAAGTTCGTGACGGCTGTTTCTAATCCTGGAGAAACACTCAGTGCCATTCTGCTGAGGCACATTTGATAACATTAGACATATCCCTTGAAGTAAATTGGATTTTTGACAAATGCTCACAAACTTTATATAGACTTAAAAATGAATAAAAGCGTTGCAATCTAGTAGGCTACTAGAAACTAACCAGCCTATATGTGTTCTTAATATTTTAATACTTGAATTGCGCTGCTTCTCTCGTGACAAATCTTTTGGCAGTGTGTTCACCGGCATCGGCACAGTGAACTCCACTCTTGTGGTTCTACAGTGAGTGTGTGTGTGTGTGTGTGTGAGAGAGAGAGTCCCGTCCCTTCAGTTCAGTGGGCGTGGTGTTCGTGTGCGTGAGTGGGAAAACAAACAGCAGACAAACAACAGTACTTCCTACATCTTCGTACTACTCGAGCGTTATCTCGCGTCAAGCGTCTCTCTCGCGCGTAGTGTTTACAGTGAGTCCGGCTGAGTTTAGAGGACGCGCGTCCCATCATCCTTAAATGACGCGCCGCAGCGCTGCAGATTTACATCCACTCCACAGTTCGACACGCGTTCAACATAGATGGACCCGCATCATCTGAGGACTTCAGAGTGATATTACTGCTGTGCTTGTGTTTTTCCCTTTTCTTTTTGTAAAATGAGCGGAGGGGAAATCATCTGTCAGGGATGGTTGAGAAAGTCGCCACCCGAGAAGAAGCTGCGGAGATATGTGAGTGTTTGCTGCGCTATGTTCATGTCAGAATGTTGTGCTTTATATATGTTGGCTACAGTAACAGTGATGCAGAAAACTTAACTTGTATTAACCAACTCTCTGATTGCAATTTATTCGTCCTCATGAAATAAACAGCAACGGTGAACATTAGTTTACAAGTCAACAAAATGTTTTTCTGACAATTTTGTTGGTAAACAAAACCAGCTTTAGATGGTTTGCTGGTCTTAGCTGGTTTAGGCTGGACTAGGTGGTCTTCTTGCTTGGTTAAGCATGCATTTAACTGGTCGGACAGCTAACAAGTGCCTAAAACCCCTTTAAAACCCACAAAACAGACTGGTCCAGGCTTCTTTTTTTTCTTCTTCTTCTTCTTTTAGCATAAATGTATTAGGTTTTAATAACAATATCTAAATTAACAGCAAGCAACATGTTGAATGAAGACAGTAAGGTAGAAAACGGAAAATAAACAGAAATAAAATAAAACGGAACAACAGAAAGTGAGCATCCCAGCTACTTCTCCTTCCTTCATTCATACGCATACAGCTAAATTAAAAAAAAATTTTTTTCAGTGTTATCTTTTTTTTTGTGTGTTTTTTTTTGACATTTGTATAACATTAACAAACGGCTTCCATAGATTAAAATTGTACAGCCAACCCTAAGCTTACATTACATACACATATTACATCACAATATACATAACATTCCCATCAGTAGGCTAAATAAATTTACGCCAGGTTAAGGAACCATAAAAAAAAACCAAAATTAATTAACAGGTAAATTATACCCAATTGACATGCATGTGTGATATATTGAATAAGTTCCCAAATCGTTTAAGGTTATTTTTCTAATACTATAAAATAGTATTTAATGCGTTATTTGTGTTTATGAGAAGAAAAATATGTTTTGTGCATTTAGTGAATTAATTATTTTCATTTGGCATAACATCATCGCGCGCTAGTTTCGTGCGCGTGCTTCATTCATTCGTAGTAAATGCAGAAAACGAGGAGCCATCATATCAGCGTTCTTCTCTTCATTTTCTTGTTTATTTACAGGTAACTGCAAAGTATAATGCTAAACACACTTTCGATATAAGTATAAGCACTATTAATATAATATGAACGAGTTTTATGTGTTTAAAGCTGATATTTTATACTTTAGTAAAAGTTTGTCATGAGTTCAGTGCGGTTGAGCACATGGTTAGCATAAGTGCTCCGTGATTAGCGCGAATGTCCGCCACATAAATGGTTAAAGTAGAAATACTATTCGAATCTATAAGAGATAATAGTGTTCAGCGTTATGAATTATCTTCAATGTACATACGTGATCGTTTAATCTGCGGTGATGTCTGTTAACTGTGTTAAATGTATTTGAAGAGTGAATTTCATGTGTTGTCATTCAATGTAATACATCAGACAACGAACTGAGTAACTTTAGTATGTTCGCAACTGAGAATATGGATTGTATTCTAAATGTATTTTTTACATCAACATTCTCGTGTTATTATTTAGATAAAGGTTACATACTAGTGAAAATATATAAATGATCGAATAGTGTCACTTTGGCAATTGTAAATGCTGAATATGCCAAATGTTTGTTGATGTTTATATTCAGGCATTACTATGCAGAAGTCATACATGTGTTGACCATGTAATGTGCTGAACAGTTGTAATACTTTTATTGATTCATTCGTAGTAAAAAAACGAGAAGCCATCATATCAGCGTTCTTCTCTTCATTTTCTTGTTTATTTACAGGAGTAACGTTACTACACATGTAAATAAACCGGAATTGACCATTTCGAAATAAAAGACATTAAACCTTTCCTGTAACTACATTATTATGTATGACCAATATTGCAAAATTATTAATACAATTTTACATCAGCATATTAAAATAAAATATTTTCTTTACGGAATTAAATAAGAAATAGGTCAATGTTAGAATGTAAATTTAGGTTTAAGATTCAATTTAAAGAGTGCAACATGTCAATTTTATTTTTTCTCTCTTGAACTTCAAAGACTGAATCTTCCATCTTGTGATGTAGAAAAGTTTTTTATTTATTTATCAATTACGATTAATTACATGTTACCAGCAAAACCAAATATGAAATGTAAAATATACAATTTTACACAAGTTGACGGCACAGTGTGGTAACATCATGGCTGATCACTTTTTTTTTACTTAACAGTAGATCTCTGTGAAGCTCTGACAGGAACCTCTGCGGCTGTTCAGAAGAACTAATCAACTCTCAAATTATTTACAAAAGTATGTTTATTTATTTTCACATCCTTCTGAAAGCAATAGCGCCAGATGCTAATGTTGCTGCTTCAAGGCTAATGATGGAGAGAACAGTGGATTCAGTCCGCCGGACACACAGCTGAACAGAAGACACTTCTGGAGTGACTGTCTTACACCTGGAACAAATGAAACACAAATTAGTTTTACTGCATAAATTCATTACTCTTAGAACAGGTGAGAAAAGATCCAGTTTCTCATTTTTAGGTGTAATTTATGAAGTGACTTCATGTATAGAGCTCCAGGAAACTACATAGAGTTCAATATTCTCATAACATGGTTGTAATTTACCGTCAGTACTTCTCCTGGATGTTTCCGTCTCAGGTCCTTCATCTCATCCTGAGCTCTTGGTTTTGGTGGATTTTTTCATCAAACGTAAAGAGATCTTCTGGACAGAAGATGACACTTCTGGAGTGGCTGTGACAGGTTTTACACCTGGAACAAAAAACAGAAATAAGGGTGCTAAATTCATTACACTTAGAACAGTGAGATTTTTAAATTTCTTCTTAAATAGTTTTTGGCTCATGGCTCAGTACCTAAAACCATTTGTGCTGAACAATCCTGCCCAGATCAAGCCGACGCTCTGGCTTCTGCTGCAGAAGAGAGCAGATCAAATCACAGCAATCTGTGAGAAAGATGGAGAGACGTCCGATTATTACCACAAAATTTACATCCACTCTACTTTCATTATTCTAAGCTGTGAGATCTTCAGGTCAGGTCTATACAGCCATCTCCTATAAAACCTATGAAGTTTTGCATTAGAATTGTACTTGAAGTAATAAACAAATCACCTTCTGTCAATTCAGGTTTGTACCAGGTGTTCATATTGATCCTGTATAAGTCAAAATTATCTGGAAAGTTTCCACACAGCATTCTGAACAAGAGGATCCCCAGAGACCAGACCGTCGCCGGCTTTCCATGAAACTCACCCTTCGTTCTGTACTCGGGAGGGCAGTACCGAACTGTGCCTGGAGGAAAGAGAGTTTGTCCGATGTGTAAGTCTCTACCACAGCATGTCTTCTCAGCATCCATTAGCATATGAGTGTTGAGTTAACTGATTCACAAAGAGTTTTGAGAACTAATACACACCAGAGAAACTCGTGTACGCAGATTCTGTCAGGAGATCGCCGCATCCAAAGTCAATGAGTTTGACATCGAGTTTCTTAACGTTGATCAGCAGGTTCTCTAATTTGATGTCGCCATGGTAAACTCCACGGCGACAGCACGCATCAGAGGCCAGTGTTGCCGACCACATGATGAGCCGCGCAAACTTCTCGTCAATGCTGCCGCTGTTGCTTCCCACAAAGTCGGACACATCCATGCAGTTCGAGAAACGCTCGAGGACCATGACGTAGAAGTCCTGCTGGTCCTGCCAGTCCAGCAGCTTGATAATGTCCATATCTGGACCTTTATTGGCCAGGATTGTCAGAGCGACTTCTTTGGGAAGGGGTTTTGAATGATCAGGCTGGAAGGAAGAAACATGATATGATGTCAGATGGTTTTAAATAGGGATTTAACTCAGTTTGTCTGCTGAAAAATCACTTATACTCACAATGCTGATATATTCCATGTGTTCCGTCTTTTGGATAAATTTCACTGCCACCTGATGGACAAAACAAAAAGCAATTAATGTGTGTAGAGATCATATCATATAAATTACAAGCAAGAACTTAAATCCTAACAGGTCAAGAAGAGCCATAAATACTGACTATATGATACACTAAGATGTCTTGCATATAAAGTGAGATATCAAAAGGATGAGAAATAATTCAGATCAAAAACAATTAGCTGAACTAGAAGTGGTAAGTAGAAAGAAAAAAAGTCAAACCTTCAGTCCATCCTCCAAACGAGTGCCTTCATAGACGGCACCAAATCCACCTTGCCCCAGCTTACGGCCGATTGCATACCGGCAACAAATGTCTTCTGTTAAAAGATGAAGAGAGGAAGACGATGTTTAGTGGTGCTTTGCAGATATTGTGAGATTATTGTTGGGGACTGGCAGGAAACTCACCCTCAGGTCTCATGTTCAGTTGGTTACGGTCCAGCTGTATGGTCAGAGGAGACGTTTCAACTGCTGTCAGACGGACTGGAGCGTCGTGGACTCGAGTTTGAAGCTCTTCTTGCACCAGAGACTCAGCAGCGGGAAGGACTTCAGGATCATCAACAGGAGGTTCCTCGAGATCAATGATCTCTACAGATCTAGAGATGGACTGTAGAGACTTTTGATCTAAAGAGGAGAATATCAGCACAAGAAGTTAGCTAGCAGTCCATTAACTGTTTAAAGAAAATACTCATTATTGAGAACAGCTATTCTTTGATATTAAAGTGATTGATTTTTAAAGTGCAAAGTATAATATTACAAATTTCTATACTTTTGAGGTTTCTTCGTTTATTATAGAGAGAATGTTAAAAGGTCTATTTAAAAGTATCCTATAGGGGGCAGAAAAGTTCCTGTTACTCACGGTCACTCATTTAGGTGTAAAATATGAAGTGACTTTTTCATGTAGGATATTAAATATATATTCTCTAACATGTTCGTCATTTACCGTCGGTACTTCTCCTGGATGCTTCCGTGTCTTGATCCTTCATCCTCTCACCCTGATCTGCTTTCTTCCATCTGAAAGAGAGACTCTTAAAGAAGCCCACTTTCTTCTTCCTCTTCTTCAGAAGAGAGATGGGAATCTGGTCTCCCTCTCCCCCAGGCTTCTTCTCGTCAGGCCGATGAGGAAGATGTTTCTCCGCCGTGCTGCTGCTGCTGCTGCT
This sequence comes from Semotilus atromaculatus, assembly GCA_031834385.1. NCBI lineage: Eukaryota > Metazoa > Chordata > Actinopteri > Cypriniformes > Leuciscidae > Semotilus > Semotilus atromaculatus. The sequence continues at coordinate 5,887,632 of JAULUF010000015.1, read as the reverse complement.
GGGGTTTGAGAGTTTGAGGTCACGGGGATGGAGGTCGTGAATCGGATCGCTATCCGTAAACGGTTGTACTCGTGAACTTCTGACTCCCATGTTGAATCGCTGTTGTGTATCAATCACACTAAAGCAGCTACAAACTCAGTAAATGAGTAAAGTGTGGTTATAATAAGCGACGTTCTAAAAGTCACTGTGACGACATATCTAGTTAATGTAGCTGAGGAATTTAAAAAACAACATCAGAACAATGTGTAATATTATGTCATCTATATGATTATAGAATTACATTTTAATCTTATTTCTGCAGAATTGGCCTGCATAAAAAATATTTTGACCCACAAAAATCTCATAAAACAACAAGAAAAAGAAAAGAAAAAAAAACTTAAATGCATAACACAGACAGCTGCGGACACATATTACTGCTCATCTGCGGTTGTCAAACTACTGCAGTGAATATGTGTCATTGATTAATTTATAAAGTCGATTAATGTAAAGAAAAACATTAAAGCTACTCAACATTTCCACCCCTATTGACCATATTTTTGAATGAAGCATTGATTCATAGACTGTTTAAACACACGTTCCCTTTTTGAAAACATAATCCATATTTAAATATGTAATATAATCATAGGTTATTATCATGAAGCGCGTGTATAGCTGATAGAAGTAAGATCCTGCATGACGTACATCTATCCACTAGATGGCGTGTTTCTCAAACTAATTCATACTCGGTAAAGTTCGTGACGGCTGTTTCTAATCCTGGAGAAACACTCAGTGCCATTCTGCTGAGGCACATTTTATAACATCAGACATATCCCTTGAAGTAAATTGGATTTTTGACAAATGCTCACAAACTTTGTATAGACTTAAAAATGAATAAAAGCGTTGCAATCTAGTAGGCTACTAGAAACTAAACAGCCTATATGTGTGAACAGGTGTTGTGCCGAATTTCGACCCCCGCCAAATTATTCTTAATATTTTAATACTTGAATTGCGCTGCTTCTCTCGTGACAAATCTTTTGGCAGTGAGTTCACCGGCATCGGCACAGTGAACTCCACTCTTGTGGTTCTACAGTGAGTGTGTGAGAGAGAGAGAGAGTCCAGTCCCTTCAGTTCAGTGGGCGTGGTGTTCGTGTGCGTGAGTGGGAAAACAAACAGCAGACAAACAACAGTACTTCCTACATCTTCGTACTACTCGAGCGTTATCTCGCGTCAAGCGTCTCTCTCGCGCGTAGTGTTTACAGTGAGTCCGGCTGAGTTTAGAGGACGCGCGTCCCATCATCCTTAAATGACGCGCCGCAGCGCTGCAGATTTACATCCACTCCACAGTTCGACACGCGTTCAACATGGACCCGCATCATCTGAGGACTTCAGAGTGATATTACTGCTGTGCTTGTGTTTTTCCCTTTTCTTTTTGTAAAATGAGCGGAGGGGAAATCATCTGTCAGGGATGGTTGAGAAAGTCGCCACCCGAGAAGAAGCTGCGGAGATATGTGAGTGTTTGCTGCGCTATGTTCATGTCAGAATGTTGTGCTTTATATATGTTGGCTACAGTAACAGTGATGCAGAAAACTTAACTTGTATTAACCAACTCTCTGATTGCAATTTATTCGTCCTCATGAAATAAACAGCAACGGTGAACATTAGTTTACAAGTCAACAAAATGCATTTCACTATGTTTTTCTGACAATTTTGTTGGTAAACAAAACCAGCCTTAGATGGTTTGCTGGTCTTAGCTGGTTTAGGCTGGACTAGGTGGTCTTCTTGCTTGGTTAAGCATGCATTTAACTGGTCGGACAGCTAACAAGTGCCTAAAACCCCTTTAAAACCCACAAAACAGACTGGTCCAGGCTTCTTTTTTTCTTCTTCTTCTTTTAGCAAAAATGTATCAGGTTTTAATAACAATATCTATATTAACAGCAACATGTTGAATGAAGACAGTAAGGTAGAAAACGGAAAATAAACTGAAATAAAATAAAACGGAACAACAGAAAGTGAGCATCCCAGCTACTTCTCCTTCCTTCATTCATACGCATACAGCAAAATTAAAAAAGTTTTTTTTTTTTGTGTTATCTTTTTTTATTTTTATTTTTAGACATTTGTATAACATTAACAAACGGCTTCCATAGATTAAAATTGTACAGCCAACCCTAAGCTTACATACACATATTACATCACAATATACATAACATTCCCATCAGTAGGCTAAATAAATTTACGCCAGGTTAAAGTCCCTGTAAAGTCAAAATGAAGTATGTGTTCTGAGTTTGTCACACCACAGACAAATGTGTTATTAGTCACCCAGCCAAATTTGAATGATAAAAAAAGCCGGCAAGTACATAAAAATTAGCAGTAGTCTCTGCTCTCAAACGCTGGGGGCGTGTCCGCTGGCTGCGCTGAAACCACGCCCACTCGCGGGAAAGCTGCCTTCGCCACACTCAACTCTGTCACCGCTACAGCCGAAATGGATGCTTTAGTAGTGTTACTGTGTGGACTCCGACTACCAATTATAATTATAACATAAGCACACAAGGCAACTTACACTCATTGGTGGGCACGCACTGCCGATGATGGCACCAGTTGTCGGCGCGACGGGAGGATAAAGGGAGGAGATAGTCGGTTCGGCCCGTTCGGCCACATTCACCAGTAACAGCGGATTATCAGTGAATCCCAGTTGTCTCCGACGAACATTTATAAAACTATCTCGTGTAAATGATCACTACAGATGCGGGTTTTGTCGGTGATCCTCATCTCTCCATCAAGGTAGCTCTTAATACACCTCTTCTTGATGTGATCGTTTTTCGGAAATGTAAATAAGGACACCGATCTGTTTTGTACGTGATGGCATCCAGGTAGTACGCATTTCCGTGATGAAGGCATAGCTAGCTAGCAAACTGTAGGCGAGTATCTAATAGACTGACGCGATTGATCGGTAAACTGATGTGAATTTGCTCTAGTGTGGCTCCAGTGCGTCATCAAGTAGGGGCGTGTCCAGGAGCTCAGGGGCTCCAGTGCGTCATCGAGCCCCCTTTTAGCCCCGCCCAGAAAATCCGGAAAATTGCAATGGTGAAAAACTGTTTAACGGTCTAACTCCACAATTCAGTACTTCACAGTTCACAGTCTTTGTAAAATGTGTTAGCAATACATTTCTAACATTTATAATGTGTTTAGATTTTTTTTTTTTAATTGCCTTTACAGGGACTTTAAGGAACCATAAAAAAAAGCAAAATTAATTAACAGGTAAATTATACCCAATTGACATGCATGTGTGATATATTGAATAAGTTCCCAAATCGTTTAAGGTTATTTTTTTAATACTATAAAATAGTATGTAATGCGTTATTTGTGTTTATGAGAAGAAAAATATGTTTTGTGCATTTAGTGAATTAATTATTTTCATTTGGCATAACGTCATCGCGCGCTAGTTTGGTGCGCGTGCTTCATTCGTAGTAAATGCAGAAAACGAGGAGCCATCAGCGTTCTTCTCTTCATTTTCTTGTTTATTTACAGGTAACTGCAAAGTGTAATGCTAAACACACTTTCGATATAAGTATAAGCACTATTAGTATAATATGAACGAGTTTTATGTGTTTAAAGCTGATATTTTATACTTTAGTAAAAGTTTGTCATGAGTTCAGTGCGGTTGAGCACATGGTTAGCATAAGTGCTCCGTGATTAGCGCGAATGTCCGCCACATAAATGGTTAAAGTAGAAATAATATTCGAATCTATAAGAGATAATAGTGTTCCACGTTATGAATTATCTTCAATGTACATACGTGATCGTTTAATCTGCGGGGATGTCTGTTAACTGTGTTGAATGTATTTGAAGAGTGAATTTCATGTGTTGTCATTCAATGTAATACATCAGACAACGAACTGAGTAACTTTAGTATGTTCGCAACTGAGAATATGGATTGTATTCTAAATGTATTTTTTACATCAACATTCTCATGTTATTATTTAGATAAAGGTTAAATAGGCTACTAGTGAAAATATATAAATGATCGAATAGTGTCACTTTGGCAATTGTAAATGCTGAATATGCCAAATGTTTGTTGATGTTTATATTCAGGCATTACTATGCAGAAGTCATACATGTGTTGACCATGTAATGTGCTGAACAGTTGTAATACTTTTATTGATTCATTCGTAGTAAAAAAACGAGAAGCCATCATATCAGCGTTCTTCTCTTCATTTTCTTGTTTATTTACAGGAGTAACGTTACTACACATGTAAATAAACCGGAATTGACCATTTCAAAATAAAAGACATTAAACCTTTCCTGTAACTACATTATTTGACCAATATTGCAAAATTATTAATACAATTTTACATCAGCATATTAAAATAAAAGATTTTCTTTACGGAATTAAATAAGAAATAGGTCAATGTTAGAATGTAAATTTAGGTTTAAGATTCAATTTAAAGAGTGCAACATGTCAATTTTATTTTTTCTCTCTTGAACTTCAAAGACTGAATCTTCCATCTTGTGATGTAGAAAAGTTTTTATTTATTTATCAATTACGATTAATTACATGTTACCAGCAAAACCAAATATGAAATGTAAAATATACAATTTTACACAAGTTGAAGGCACAAGGCACAGGTTGGCACAAGTTGAAGGTAACATCATGGCTGATCACTTTTTTTTTACTTAACAGTAGATCTCTGTGAAGCTCTGACAGGAACCTCTGCGGCTGTTCAGAAGAACTAATCAACTCTCAAATTATTTACAAAAGTATGTTTATTTATTTTCACATCCTTCTGAAAGCAATAGCGCCAGATGCTAATGTTGCTGCTTCAAGGCTAATGATGGAGAGAACAGTGGATTCAGTCCGCCGGACACACAGCTGAACAGAAGACACTTCTGGAGTGACTGTCTTACACCTGCAACAAATGAAACACAAATTAGTTTTACTGCATAAATTCATTACTCTTAGAACAGGTGAGAAAAGATCCAGTTTCTCATTTTTAGATGTAAATTATGAAGTGAATTCATGTAAAGAGCTCCAGGAAACTACATAGAGTTCAATATTCTCATAACATGGTTGTAATTTACCGTCAGTACTTCTCCTGGATGTTTCCGTCTCAGGTCCTTCATCTCATCCTGAGCTCTTGGTTTTGGTGGATTTTTTCATCAAACGTAAAGAGATCTTCTGGACAGAAGATGACACTTCTGGAGTGGCTGTGACAGGTTTTACACCTGGAACAAAAAACAGAAATAAGGGTGCTAAATTCATTACACTCAGAACAGTGAGATTTTAAAATTTCTTCTTAAATAGTTTTTGGCTCATGGCTCAGTACCTAAAACCATTTGTGCTGAACAATCCTGCCCAGATCAAGCCGACGCTCTGGCTTCTGCTGCAGAAGAGAGCAGATCAAATCACAGCAATCTGTGAGAAAGATGGAGAGACGTCCGATTATTACCACAAACTTTACATCCACTCTACTTTCATTATTCTAAGCTGTGAGATCTTCAGGTCAGGTCTATACAGCCATCTCCTATAAAACCTATGAAGTTTTGGATTAGAATTGTACTTGAAGTAATAAACAAATCACCTTCTGTCAATTCAGGTTTGTACCAGGTGTTCATATTGATCCTGTATAAGTCAAAATTATCTGGAAAGTTTCCACACAGCATTCTGAACAAGAGGATCCCCAGAGACCAGACCGTCGCCGGCTTTCCATGAAACTCGCCCTTCGTTCTGTACTCGGGAGGGCAGTACCGAACTGTGCCTGGAGGAAAGAGAGTTTGTCCGATGTGTAAGTCTCTACCACAGCATGTCTTCTCAGCATCCATTAGCATACGAGTCTTGAGTTAACCGATTCACAAAGAGTTTTGAGAACTAATACACACCTGAGAAACTCGTGTACGCAGATTCTGTCAGGAGATCGCCGCATCCAAAGTCAATGAGTTTGACATCGAGTTTCTTAACGTTGATCAGCAGGTTCTCTAATTTGATGTCGCCATGGTAAACTCCACGGCGACAGCACGCATCAGAGGCCAGTGTTGCCGACCACATGATGAGCCGCGCAAACTTCTCGTCAATGCTGCCGCCGTTGCTTCCCACAAAGTCGGACACATCCATGCAGTTCGAGAAACGCTCGAGGACCATGACGTAGAAGTCCTGCTGGTCCTGCCAGTCCAGCAGCTTGATAATGTCCATATCTGGACCTTTATTGGCCAGGATTGTCAGAGCGACTTCTTTAGGAAGGGGTTTTGGATGATCAGGCTGGAAGGAAGAAACATGATATGATGTCAGATGGTTTTGAATAGAGATTTAACTCAGTTTGTCTGCTGAAAAATCACTTATACTCACAATGCTGATATATTCCATGTGTTCCGTCTTTTGGATAAATTTCACTGCCACCTGATGGACAAAACAAAAAGCAATTAATGTGTGTAGAGATCATATCATAAATTCCAAGCAAGAATTTAAATCCTAACAGGTCAAGAAGAGCCATAAATACTGACTATATGATACACTAAGATGTCTTGCATATAAAGTGAGATATCAAAAGGATGAGAAATAATTCAGATCAAAAACAATTAGCTGAACTAGAAGTGGTAAGTAGAAAGAAAAAAAGTCAAACCTTCAGTCCATCCTCCAAACGAGTGCCTTCATAGACGGCACCAAATCCACCTTGCCCCAGCTTACGGCCGATTGCATACCGGCAACAAATGTCTTCTGTTAAAAGATGAAGAGAGGAAGACGATGTTTAGTGGTGCTTTGCAGATATTGTGAGATTATTGTTGGGGACTGTGTCAGGAAACTCACCCTCAGGTCTCATGTTCACTTGGTTACGGTCCAGCTGTATGGTCAGAGGAGACGTTTCAACTGCTGTCAGACGGACTGGAGCGTCGTGGACTCGAGTTTGAAGCTCTTCTTGCACCAGAGACTCAGCAGCGGGAAGGACTTCAGGATCATCGACAGGAGGTTCCTCGAGATCAATGATCTCTACAGATCTAGAGATGGACTGTAGAGACTTTTGATCTAAAGAGGAGAATATCAGCACAAGAAGTTAGCTAGCAGTCCATTAACTGTTTAAAGAAAATACTCATTATTGAGAACAGCTATTCTTTGATATTAAAGTGATTGATTTTTAAAGTGCAAAGTATAATATTACAAATTTCTATACTTTTGAGGTTTCTTAATTCGTTTATTATCGAGAGAACGTTAAAAGGTCTTTTTAAAAGCATCCTATAGGGTGCAGAAAAGTTCCTGTTACTCACGGTCACTCATAGGTGTAAAATATGAAGTGACTTTTTCATGTAGGATATTAAATATAGATTCTCTAACATGTTCGTCATTTACCGTCGGTACTTCTCCTGGATGCTTCCGTGTCTTGATCCTTCATCCTCTCACCCTGATCTGCTTTCTTCCATCTGAAAGAGAGACTCTTAAAGAAGCCCACTTTCTTCTTCCTCTTCTTCAGAAGAGAGATGGGAATCTGGTCTCCCTCTCCCCCAGGCTTCTTCTCGTCAGGCCGATGAGGAAGATGTTTCTCCGCCGTGCTGCTGCTGCTGCTGCTGATGGGGTTTGAGAGTTTGAGGTCACGGTGATGGAGGTCGTGAATCGGATCGCTATCCGTAAACGGTTGTACTCGTGAACTTCTGACTCCCATGTTGAATCGCTGTTGTGTATCAATCACACTAAAGCAGCTACAAACTCAGTAAATGAGTAAAGTGTGGTTATAATAAGCGACGTTCTAAAAGTCACTGTGACGACATATCTAGTTAATGTAGCTGAGGAATTAAAAAAAAACAAACAACATCAGACCAATGTGTAATATTATGTCATCTATATGATTATAGAATTACATCTTAATCTTATTTCTGCAGAATTGGCCTGCATAAAACATACGTTGACCCACAAAAATCTCATAAAACAACAAGAAAAAAAAGAAGAAAAAAACTTAAATGCATAACACAGACAGCTGCGGACACATATCCCTCGATTAAGTCGAATTTGCACAAGCATTACTGCTCATCTGCGGTTGTCAAACTACTGCAGTGAATATGTGTCATTGATTAATTTAATTAATGTCATTGATAAATTAATTAATAAAGTCGATTAGGCTAATGTAAAGAAAAACATTAAAGCTACTCAACATTTCCACCCCTGTTGACCATATTTTTGAATGAAACATTGATTCATAGACTGTTTAAAGACACTTTCCCTTTTTGAAAACATAATCCATATTTAAATGTAATATAATCATAGTAGGTTATTATCATGAAGCGCGTGTATAGCTGATAGACGTAAGATCCTGCATGACGTACATCTATCCACTAGATGGCGTGTTCCTCAAACTAATTCATACTCGGTAAAGTTCGTGACGGCTGTTTCTAATCCTGGAGAAACACTCAGTGCCATTCTGCTGAGGCACATTTGATAACATTAGACATATCCCTTGAAGAAAATTGGATTTTTGACAAATGCTCACAAACTTTATATAGACTTAAAAATGAATAAAAGCGTTGCAATCTAGTAGCTAGGCTACTAGAAACTAAACAGCCTATATGTGTGAACAGGTGTTGTGCCGAATTTCGACCCCCGCCAAATTATTCTTAATATTTTAATACTTGAATTGCGCTGCTTCTCTCGTGAGAAATCATTTGGCAGTGTGTTCACCGGCATCGGTGCTTGTGGTTCTACAGTGAGTGTGAGTGTGTGAGAGAGAGAGAGAGTCCCGTCCCTTCAGCTCAGTGGGCGTGGTGTTCGTGTGCGTGAGTGGGAAAACAAACAGCAGACAAACAACAGTACTTCCTACATCTTCGTACTACTTGAGCGTTATCTCGCGTCAAGCGTCTCTCTCGCGCGTAGTGTTTACAGTGAGTCCGGCTGAGTTTAGAGGACGCGCGTCCCATCATCCTTAAATGACGCGCCGCAGCGCTGCAGATTTACATCCACTCCACAGTTCGACACGCGTTCAACATAGATGGACCCGCATCATCTGAGGACTTCAGAGTGATATTACTGCTGTGCTTGTGTTTTTCCCTTTTCTTTTTGTAAAATGAGCGGAGGGGAAATCATCTGTCAGGGATGGTTGAGAAAGTCGCCACCCGAGAAGAAGCTGCGGAGATATGTGAGTGTTTGCTGCGCTATGTTCATGTCAGAATGTTGTGCTTTATATATGTTGGCTACAGTAACAGTGATGCAGAAAACGTAACTTTTATTAACCAACTCTTTGATTGCAATTTATTCGTCCGCATGAAATAAATAGCAATGATGAACATTAGTTTCAACAAAAGAAAATGCATTTCACTATGTTTTTTATGACAATTTTGTTGGTAAACAAAACCAGCTTTAGATGGTTTGCTGGTCTTAGCTGGCTTAGGCTGGACTAGGTGGTCTTATGCTTGGTTAAGCATGCATTTAACGTGTCGGACAGCTAACAAGTGCCCAAAACCCCTTTAAAACCTAGCCTACTAAACAGACAGGTCCAAGTTTTTTTTTTTTTTTTTTTGCAGATGAACCTGATATTCTGATCATCTAATATCATATATAAAATAGCTGGGTGCAATAATAAAGCAGGGTCTCTGATTGCCACTATATTGTTATATAGTCATAATGATGACATTTGTACACAATTTCTAAAATCAAAATGCTGGCTACTAATTGATTTTAATGCAGGCCATGATGTCAATATCTGGACAGCAGGGCGCCAGATATTAAGCTGATTTATACATTACACAAATTAAAGGTGCAGTCAGTACATTTTTGTTAATGGTACACAAAGAAAATAAATCAGCATGTCATCACTCCTAAAACAAAAAAGAGAAAGGTGTGCGACGCCTGCTCATGAGTCGTGGGTGATGCCATGTCATGCAATTGACAAAATGTTCTTCTTTATAATGCTCTTAACGGTGAGTAGGCCTACTCATGTTTTATAAAGCATAACATTAATGTCTAGTATAAGATTAAAAAGGAACAAAACATAAGTGTGGTCTGAAACTGCAGCAGTTAGTAAACATAGCAATTGCTAAACAGACTAAACTTCATTCATCCAGACCAATAGGTGGCACTGTAGTCCAAAACACTTTGAGACGAATCTAGCTGCATCAACATTAACAAAATTTACTGAGTGCATTTTTAATGATGACAAGAGGCCTATGTCACGAAAAAATTGAAGACCGGAAGTACGTCTTTTAGTAGGGATACGGCTCTTCCGGTTAGCTTTTTACAATGGGTGAGTCCGATAGAGACCGCTGGACCAAATCTCTCTGCAACCTGCCTGAAGTCACATGACGATGTGGTTCGGATGGTAAATGAAAACTCTCAAGTGGAAACGTCAAAACTGAGGAAAGTGTACACTACAACAACAGCTGCGGGTGTAGCCTGCCATTGTTGTTATAGCTCTAGCCGTTCGCCAGTAAGGTAAACGTTTCTATGGTAACAGCGAGTTGGACTAATAAGCAGACGTTGCTGCTATGCTTAGGATTGTGGGTATTGTAGTTTTTTTCCATAAGATCGCGGATAAAACATGTTTTTCTTAAAACAAGGTTGATTTCATACGAATTTATAGCTTCTACAGGAGCAAAAACCTTCGTTTCACAACCTCATAGCTCGTGGTCAGTCTACCTCGGATGGTTTAGACATTATGGCTGACAATCTAAATCCTTATCGAGAAATACTGTTGACCGGAAGTTCTGAATCCCTACTCCGCGTTCTGGAAACAGGAAGTGTGACATAGGCCTAGTGAGACAAAAAAATTGCTAAAAATGTAACAAATACCTATTTTACACAACATTTCCCCAGTACACTAAAAGTGTTGAAACCAAAATGCGGAGTCATTACATTTCACAATTGACACAAGGAGGAACTAACTGCTGTTTATTAGTCACACCGGCATGTTTAGTTGCCGTTGCTGATAATAGACCAACATACTGTATATCAGTCAGGACTTGATTTTTTGCCAATGTAATTTCAAATTAGCCAAATATTAATCGGCCAGGGCTGCGTTTCCCAAAAGCATCGTAAGCCGTAGTCGATCGTAGAACCATTGCCACAAATGGTCTCTATGATCCACTTAGGCTCATGATGCTTTTGGGAAATGCAGCCCTGGTCAATGTAGTCTTTATTGTTGTCCTAACCTTAGCAGGTGCAGCCTGTTTTGCACTAGCATCTGTCATGTAAAACAGACAAACTAGTTCATGTTCATCATTGAAACACACAACCACACACATTTATTATTTTGGATGACCACCAATAATACCTGCTTTACAGTAAGATTATGACTAATATAATCTGGACTTAATTGAACTAAAGAAGCTGAGCACAATGGGGTTTGAAGACACCACAGAGACACCGTCTGTCTCCTAATTCTGTTTTGGACAGCTGTCTACGCAACTGTTCCTATTAAAAGGGCAGAAACTGTTTACTGCCCCTCTTTCATCAGATGTTAGTTTGCTAGAAGCCAGTTGCTGCATTATTTTGAACTGGAGACCTTGGACCGTTGGACATGTGTAGGCCTTACATCCTTCTTTGGTGCCTGAACGTTGGAGACTGTTGCTTTCCGGTTTGCCAGAGCAGAATATACGTCCCGCACAAAAGCTGGGAAGGCCTTCGGTCTTAGATCTCATAAATACAGCTGTCTCATGTTTATCTACAGTGTTGCATTACAGGACTTCTCCATCCTCCTACCTAACTTTGCCATGATGTCATCTCATTCTCCCGCTCTCTCTTTCTCCTTCCTTCTCTCTCGGTTTCATTGGGAGAGCCCGTATCTGCATGTCCTCAGATGCACACATGCTAGGTCATTTCCTCATTGTCTTCCACATAAAGCAGCCCTGTCTTATGTGGAGCTGCACAGGAACTGCTCATGTCAAAATAAGTGGGCAGCTGGGGCTGGGAAGAGGAAAAGCAGACACATGTTTACCTTACAAGTGAAGGCCAATACTCCTTGAATAAAAAAAAACACTGTTAAAGGAATAGTTTGCTTAAAAATTCTACTTAGGCTCATTGAAAAAATGTGCCTGCAAAACTCCAAAAAATAACATGTACGTACATTTCACTGCAGTTTCCTGCTGAAATGAACAGTTAGATCCAGTTTACACCTGGTATTAAGATGTGTTTTGGTCTATCGGATCACAAGTAGATCAAGGAGACACATTGCCGTTTAACACCTGGTGTTTTAATCCGTCTCTTCTGTCCACTTTCAACCACTTCTGTCCTGATTTCTTCGTGGGGAGGGTCTGTGAGCGGATAAATATATGGGCTGAAATAAGCTTGTATATTTTACATATGAACGTGCCGGAGATGACTAAAAAACATACGGAGAGCATCAGCTTTCGTTTCTGCTCTGACCGACGCAAGACCATGCAGCCGAAACACAGTGAGTGAGTGTTATAAATCAGGAATGGTGAGAGGACAATGTGCTCGGTGCGTTTTTTGTCTTCTAACCGAACTTAGATCTTCAGTTGACAAAGTTTAAATCTCATCTGGCTAGCGCACTAACCCGTTATGTTTACTTATCAGGTCAGTAGATGGAGAGTAGACGGTCTTTTGTGGCTGTTTGAACACATTCGTTTACAGTACAAATGAATCCGGTTGAATGCGTTTCAACTACCTCTGGAAGTGATTGAAAGTGGACAAGCTCAAAACGTTTTAGACCCCGTTAACACCTGTATTTAGTGTCGTCCACTTGTAATCCGATCGTCCATAACGCATCTTTATTCCAGATGTATACAGGGCCAACATTGATTCCTTTTCATACAAATTAAAATTACAGGGGCAGAATATCTATTAATAAAGACATATTTTTGCACGGTTACTTGCACGATAGTATGTTATGATCATAAAGCACTTTTACCATAGCTAATTATTTGTAAACTAATAAATTTTGACATACATCACGTGACCAGCTCCATATGTATACACTTGGTATTTCAGATGTAGTAAACTTGCTCAGTAGCTCACCTGGTACAGCGTTTGCGATGCAGAGCTCACGATTATGAGTCAGGACACTCCGTGAAAGAGCCCAAAGACTTGTAGAAGGAGGCTAAAATGGCACGGGTGCATCAGCATTTTGCATTTTTATCTGGTGTTCTTCTTAGCAATAGCATTATCGATTAGGTTTAGTGTAGGTGGTGCGTTATTTTTTTTAACACGTTTTTTAGCGCCACCATTTCATTTTTGAACTTCCACAATACGTACAACAAACAGAATCAAGTTCATCTGTTTCGGATAACACTAAAATATCTCTCTACATGAGATATATTTTATATACCACTTTTAGCGCCACTGGACATTTCAGTGTTGTGCAAGAAGCTACATAATATCATTTTGCATAAATGTTGCCACAGGTACGCAATTCCAATGAACCTGGGTTGCAAACATGATTATTTTTCAGAATAAAAATATTTATATTTTTGTCTTTAATAAAAAATAACAGCAAACAAGTTTGCCGCAACATGACGGTTAGTAAATAATGACAGTTTTTTCACTAATGGCTGAACTATTCTTTTTGTCCACGAGCTGGAGATCATGATCCTGAGGTATTGCATCCAAAAATGTTCTGTCCACATAGCAAAAGGCCAAAAAAGCCAGGTATGGACATTCTGCAGACATTCTCCAATCAGCTGGACAGGGAAAAGCTTGTGCCAAAAGGACTAATTGTCCCATCTAAAAAAAATTCCTTCCACTTAAACATGCTGGTGCTGGACAATGACAGCCATTAAGGGCACTGAATTGCTGTCATCTGACATTACTGACATCCTCATGTAGAGAGATATTTTAAGCAGCATTTCAACATTCCTCTTGTAAGGTGTTTTTTAGGAGAAAAAGAACTGGACAGTTAGAGCTGGTGGTTAATGATTGATCGGTTTAAATCCTTCCACATGCTTTTGGATTGATGAAGTGCTCAGCTCATATCATTTGTTGCTGGCCTATAAGTGCCTTTGGTTCTTTTTGAATCTCAAGGTAAATGTATTACAAAGGGAATTTGACTAATGCATGTGCAGTAGTGATTGTGAGACTTCAGTGAACGTTTTATGGAACGGTTAGTGCTTCCTCATTCCGTTCTTTTAGATTTTTCTTGCTATTCCATTCTTCAAACTTCTATACCTTGGTTTCAAATAAATATTCTGTTTTCATAACCTGATCACCTGACCAAGTGTCGAGGTGTCCATGAGCAAAACACTCCAGCTGCTCCCGACGAGCTGGATGGCGCCTTGCATGGCTGACACTGCCGTCGGTGTGTGAATGAGTGTGTGAATGGGTGAATGTGAGGCAAGTAAAGCGCTTTGGTGGCCATTGGGTCTGTGAAAGCGCTATATAAATGCAGTCCATTTACCATTCATATAAAAAAAACAACAACAAGCTTTCCATGCGAGTTCAGCTGTCCTTAAAGTGGAACAGGTAAATACACGCTTTAGAGGGTATCTCCTTAACGCCAATCCTGTCATGTAAATAGTATGCAAATACACATGGCAAACACCCAGGGCAGTTACAGCCTAGTAGCAACAGTTGAAAACTGATATAGTAAGTTTGCTGATACCTTTTTTGAACTTTTTAGGAGAGTAACCTATATTTGCCCTTGTTTTTTAAATATTATATTTATCTACATTTAATTATGTCATTTTTATAGAAGTAGCCTATGTATAGTATAGAATGGCCATGTAAATAAAATTGTAATGGTTCTATATTTGGGGACAAAACAAAAGCATCTCTCATTTACACCATGTATGAGATAAATAATAATGCAAGTTACTAAACACTGCTGATATATAGTTGTGAAACACTGTCTTCATCATATGCAGTGACCTTCACTGATTATTGATTTTTTTCTGTCAGACAAACTTATTTGACCTAAAATATTTAGGTATTTTTGGATTTTTTAAGTATAAATTATAAATGGATTTTTTTTTTAAATTAAATTAATTTCAAAATGACTTTTTATTTTTTATTTTTTAATACAGAAATGAGATCAAATTATCCTAATATAAGAGCAAGGGTCCTAAAAATAGACCTAATTTTCAAAACGCTAAGTTTTTAGCTGAAATATGCCTTGGACATGTACTTTTTGTGATTTTCGCCCACGTATATTTAATTCCGTCAGAAAAAGATGTAAGATTGTCCCACTCGCCCGTCTAACCTGTGAAGCTGTGCCAAAGGCTGTGTCACTACTGACTACAATAAAACTGAAGGTCGGAAATGGACAATTCTGGCATTTCCCACCACAGCTTCTCATTTCCTTTTCCTACAACTGCCATTGGCTTCCTCTGTGTCCGCTCTCATTTGAATCTGTGGATAATTTGTAGCCATTAAGGGCCTGAGCAGAAAGAGATGAGAATATCTCAACTGCTTGTGTAACATGAGCGTTTCGGCAGCTTTAGCAGTAGTTGGTACCACCCATTCTCCTGGTCCTGATCTGACATCATCTCCCAAACATGTCTGTTTGCATAATCCATCGCTACATTCCTGCATGATCATATCGGGGGAAGGTGACTGCTGTGTGTTCTCTGCTTACTCCAAACATCTTCGCCTCACTGTGTTGTCGTCTGGAAAGTGTACTTCATGTGCGTTTGAGGTCGTTTGTGTGTCTGGGTGGGGGTCAGCTGCCGCCCGTGCTGTTTTTGCAGAGGAGCGCTGGGAAGTCCTTGCCCTCCGAGGTCAGCGGCAAACACCTCCCAGTTCCTGCTTTGACGGACAAACCAACGCTCAAACAGGCATTCTCCTTGTTCCACATCATCTGACACACACATTGGATTTGCTCTCAATACCCAAATTGCAGACAGCTGGATGTCCTTTGAGTGCTGGGAGACACTCAGTTCAATCCTCTCGGGTTGAGTTAATGAGCCTGTATAGATTACTATTCCATGCCTGGGTCTTCAGCAATACTCAGTTTCTTCAGCTAGTGGTTCTTTCTAGAGATTTGAACAAACCCCTTACCTTAAAGGAATATTCCAGGATTTGCACTACTTAATAGACAGCACATAACAAGGCACAATGTTGATCACCAATACAAACATGTATTTCCACTTTTCTTTAAACAAATTCAAAAATCTTGGTTGCAGTGAGACACTTACATTGCAAGTGTGAATGGGACTAATCCTTAAAGGGATAGTCCACCCAGATCTGAAAAAAAAAAATGCTTTCATCATGTCGTTCCAAAGCCATTAGACTTTCATTCTCCTTCGGAACACAAATGAGGATATTTTTATGTAATCTGAGAGTTTCTGTCCCTTGGTTGAAAGTCTATTCACCCAAAACTCTTGATTAATACAGAGATCTTAAAATGAATCCATATAAATAGAGCAGTTTAATCCAAGTTTTCTGAAGAGGCACAGTTGTTTATATGCTGAACAGATTTAATTTAGCTTTTATTCACATATTAACATTGATCAGTAAACATAAACAGCTGTACTTGCTTGACACGCAACAAACCTTTTCCTGGTTCTTGCAGAAACTCAAACGTGCTGACGTAACACGAGAGAAGGAACCTCTTTGGTTCATTGGCTCAAATTTAATTGCTTTATATACATTTGCTGATCAATGTCTCTTCAGAAGTCTTGGATTAAACCACTCAGTTCATATGGATTACTTTTACAATCTCTTTATGAACATTTTGAAGCAATAGAGTTTCAATGGAGGGACAGAAAGCTCTCAGATGTCTTTAAAATATCTTTTATAAAATTGTGAGCTTCACAATACTGTTTTTAACCCTCCAAAAATTGGCCCCATTGACTTCCATTGTAAGTGTCTCAGCGTAACCTTTTGCTCTTTTTTAAAAGAAAACATGGATTGAGTCAAAATAATTTTAGGGGGTAAGCACAAAATATTACATATTGCATTGAACCCAAAATATGTTTGAATAAGTATTGAACTTGAACTATTACGAACAGAAAAATCAGTTTTTTATGAAGAGAAAAATACATTTACATTGAGGAAAGAACCCAGGACCAGTGCCATATCTGTATCATTCAATCATAACACCATGCTGGGCGATAAAACTGGCGAAAACAGTAGAACGACGATTGTTTCCTTCATGTCGCTAGCTTACTTGGTTTGAGATATAAATGACATAATTTATCCACAATGGTTTATGGCTTCCTTTATTTAAGCCTCTTATTTGACACACTTTTTCTGACCTTTCTTTAGCCAGGAAATTACAGTCGAGATGAAGGATCTTTATATAGTAAATAGCCTGGCCTTCAGCATGTCCTGTGGAGCTAGAGCTACCTGTTTGTGTTATAAGCTGAGAGCTCAACAGCAGCAGTAGCATGTTCCAGACTTCCTCTGATGGCACCTACAGGAAATGTTCAGGCCCAAGTCTCATGAGGAGGGGAAATGAGTGGGACGCGTTTGAGGGTTCTTGTCTGCTGTTTTGTAGAGTACTAAATTAAAGTGTGTTTTCATCATAGGAAATCAAATTCCACTGATTGTGATCTTCTGACTCAAATAACTTTGAGTGCCTTTTATTATATATAAAGTGCCTTTTGGGGCTTGAAGAAGTTCGAACCCAAGAGAACTCAAAGTCAAAATATGGTCTTTTCTCACTGTCTCTCAAAAACTCTATTGTGTCTTGCTGCCTGTTTTAGAAGCTAATTTACAACTGGGTGACATTAATTTAAGTCTTAGGCATGTGTCTGTAGTCTTCCAAATTTGCGAAGTATGCTGACTAATTATGTAGACCTGTTAAGAACACGTTGATATAAAACAAATGAAATGAACATCTATATCACGTTTGTCTCGTGAATGCTAAAAGATGACTCGGATTATGGAAGTAATTGTAAAAAAAGTATTTGAATTACTCTTTTGTGATATATTTTGCTGATATTCTTGTGTAAATGATACTGACGTTATTTATAGGAGGACATTCATACATTTTTGGTCAGATATTTGCCTGTGTGCTTCAGTATTCAGACAAACATTATGAAGATTCTTTATTTTCATTCATTATTACCATTAACTTAATTTCATTAAAGGCGTAAAATAGCAATACATATATTATTTTATCTATATTGTCCAGCCCTTGGATACAAAGGCTTTTGGATGCAATATGATGATGATGCCACACTCGTATCGATTGATATCTGAAATGACCCTTATAACCTCCATATCACTTCCCAGAAAATTGTTTATTGAAATGGACAGAAATTCCCAATGTTCTCTGTGTCCTAATGCTCCAGTGCTCAAGGGGTTTGTCCAGATCTATTAGTCGATTACGCTTGGAGATGATGAGCAGTTATTATGAAAATTGATCATTAAAACGGTCTTCTGTTTTGACATTTGAGGGCACCCGTACCGGTGATGTCATCGTATTAAGGATGACGCATGCGATTGGATGAGCTCCTGTTTGCGTCAGATGACAGAGGTCACATGGCACACGGAGGGCCATGTTTGATTAAAAGTGCTCTGTGTGTGCTGCTTGGTCATAATTGGAGAGGGGAAGCACTGGCTTTGTAGCACATCTACTTTAGACGCGGTTCCAGGACAAAGCATTATCTTCCTAAAGCTACTTATCACAGGCTTGCATGAAATATAACCCCCACAAGCGAATTACTTCAGCATGATAAAATCTAAAAAGGTTGTAAACACAACTAGGGAAGTGACTTGTGTTCGAAAGCGCTTTTCATATCTGTAAACTCTGAATAGGTTTGAATAGGTTAAAAAATTGTCCTATCTATTCTTCCTCGTCCACAAGTAAAAAATCCCATTCATTTTCTCAAGTTGATTTTTAGAGAAAATGTATAAACCTTTCAAGACCAGGGTGATTTTCATCTATACAATTCTGAAGAGAAATCCACCAATCTAAGAACTTCCCATTTTCACTCTCATAAAGCAGTGTGAATTGTGTAATTTTGTAATGTAATGTAATATGTCATATTTTGCCATTAAATATTTTTTATACTTATCACTGACTGTAAGACAATAATAGAATCAATTGAATCTTTTTAATATGAGACTGTCATAACATGAGACATTCATGAATAGTTTATTTATGCAGATACCTCATTCATGTATTAATGAATAGTTTATTTAGCAGGACATTATACTCTGTTGCCGGCCACATCAAACTGTAGTTTATGCATAATCTTGCATTATTGAGACATTAAAGGTATAGGCACTTCTTTTTCTTTTTTTTTTTTTTTGATAAACACAATCTGTTATATTGGTTTAATCTCTCTTCACATCCTGAAAGAAGTCAATAATAGAAGTGTCTAAATATTAAAACATGTTCATATATCTTCTGTCAAAGTCTTAGGACCAAAAATTTGGACCAAAAAACAACCCTTTTAGACCATGCGCCGACCATTTTTCCCGTCGTTAAACTAGCAAAAGTGGATTCGGACACGCCCTACGTCCACTTGCGCCGTGCGCTTTAGACCATCGCTAAAATAGGCCCGTAATCTTGAAAATGTAACAGTTACTTGCACGCACCTTTAAAACATCTAATATGTTAGCAAGCATGTGCAGTGCCTTGCAGTTTTGATGTGTAAATGTGTGCCCATGTAAAAACAAAGCACCCTGTGATACTCCCCACCGACTCTGTTAAATCATTATCACCCACCGTTGAAATGCAGAGGCAGCCTGTTGCATTTCTCCCTGTGTGGATCAGTTCACACACTCCTGATGGACTGGTTAATCATTCTTGTTGTCTGTGAGCAACCTGAATTTCAAACATCTTTATCTGCATCAAGAATCAAGCCAAAATGGGGTGTGAAGTTTTTCAAATGGTTGACGCTGTTGCACCACTGCATAATGTATTTTGCTTGCACTTAACATGTAATATATGAAGCTTTATTTATGGCAGCTAATGCCACAAAATGGAGCTCTAATCGATGACATTTAAAATATCAAAGTTTAAAAAACAAGCCAAAAAACAGACTGATATTTGACAGAATATTTTATTGCCTTAACAGTGTTTAGTTGAATATTTAAGAATTAGGAAAAAGACAAATGCAACAATTTGTTCATATGTAAACTATTGTCCTAAAGTTTGGAGTTATAATATATTTAAAAAACGATATAGCATATGAATGGAGTTGATCGAGTCCATCAAAGTCCTATTCAGTAACGTTAGGCAGTTTTGATTAAATATGTAGTTTACCGTTTGATGATCGTATTAGATTACATCTGCGTAAATGCTTCTATTATCGCTTGTTTCTGCTGCTTCTTCGCATGTTTTTGGACCCGGAGATTCTGTACTATTTTTGTACCATGTTTTACTATTGGAGATTCTATAAGACGCGTAATAGCACCCCCCTGCCTTACAACAGTGAAAAGATGGATTGGCTAATAAACCTCTCGTCGATGTCGAGGAAACGTTGTGTCATAAGTGATGGAAAATATAATCAGTGGCGGGGAAAGATTAAACAAAGGGCCAAGGATATGGAACATAACCGTGATTGTACCGTCCATCGGTTCTGCGTGTTGTAAGCATCTTTCCTCAACTTTCAATGCGCATCAAAGGTGTGCTTGGTTGCAACATCTCCTATTGCACAACATGCGGTTTAAACCAGCATGTACAGGTCAGCCTGCATGGTTTGTTTATGTGACTGAGGATGTGGTCCACTGTAACAGTTAAGCTCAACCTTTTAAAGTCTAAAGTGACAGTGTCTCTCTCCTCAGCAGGCTTGCGTCAGTCGACTGTTCTTTCGGCAGGGCAAATTAACGTACGATACAATCTGCCTCGGATGAAGTCGACCTGACAAACAAGAGAGATTTCAGGCGGCTGTTGTGGGCACATCTTGTCCTCATTAGAAAGCTGTCATGCTTTGAGTCGAACCCAACTGAAGTGTGCCCTGCTGATTCTAGTTCAGCTTTCAAACACAAAAACAGCACAGATGGCAGAGAGCAGAGGAAGTGACACAAAGAGTTCTGATGAGCCAGAATGCTTTGCTGTCACTCAACACTCTCATGCATGGCTTTATGAATTGATCAGGGCGCGCATTCAACCCCTGCTTTAGAGTTTCAACTCCTTTTTCGAATTCGAGTGGGAGTCGACTAAATGCATTTGATTGGATCTAGCTATCAGCATCCAATGGCTTCATTCAGAGGTGACACATGTGTCTTTTGCTCATTAGGGCTCAATGTTTGATATGTTTGCTGGTGCTCTGCGACTTGTCGAAGAGACTGTTAGCTAGATGAATGCAGAAGGTTGCAGTTGCAGCTCGGCTCATCAAGCAGAATAAGACTAATCAGCTTAAATGGTCCTCTGTCTTTAATCTGTCAGTCTTTCGCTTCTCGCCTTGCTCTCTTTTTCATCTGCACTTCTGTCCTTCCCTCTTTGCAAGAGCTATGAGATTCTCTTTCAGTAAGTTAATGCAATCACTCTTCATTTTGTCATGACACAGTAGAATGCAAGAGCCAGAAACGCCAATGACACAATGCAAATTCTTAACAAAATGTATTTATTTTTTATACAAAACGCTTACAAGTTGAAAACAACTGTTCAACATAATTTTACATTCGGAATAAAAATTTATTGAATTTTTTAGGAGTGGGGAGTGGGGGGTTATTATGTAGAATGTAATCTTTTTTATTCAATTTTATTTTTTGTTAGAAAAAATTCAATAATTCAATACTAAATACCAATATATATATATGTACAGAAGTGGATCAAAAAAGTTCATCAAAGTTGTCCTAAGACAAGAACGGGTATTGTTCGAAACTCATGTATAACTTTGAGGAAAGGGTTTGATCCACTTCAAATGTTTACTACTGTAGATATATACATATACCAAAACTTTGGAAAGTACAAAAGTACAAACTTTTGTTGAAAATGGTATAGAAAACTTTTGAAAGTATTATGAATACAAAGAGTACATTTCTAAAAGCTTGGTACATGCATTCAAACAGAATATTTAATAGATTTATTTTTCTTCTCTTGTACTCTTGCTGACTTATTGACCCAGATATAAAAGCTTGGCCATTGGCTTGCAAGTCAGGATGTACATACAAGCATTACATTGCCAAATTAATGTGAACACCTGCTTTCAGTTAATGCTTTTGGCTATTTCAGTTAGGCTACTCCATTTCTAACAGGTGCATGAAATCAAACGTGCAGCTACTGCAAAGTCCTTAGTAAAGCATTCAGGGGTGCACCGAAGTGACACTCATAGGATGCCACCTTTCCAAACAAATCAGACCTTCCGAGGTCAACCGCAAGTTCTGTTATTGTGAAATAGAAATGTCTAGGAGCAACAGCTCGACCACAGGACCGCTGTGTGCGCGCGTAAAAATCAACACTCACTACTGAGTTCCAGACTGCATAGATTTGTTTGCATAGATGAGCTGGGTTTCTGTGGCTGATCTGCTGCAAGCAGGACTTCCTGCTCTTAAACAAGCCTAAGCTGGTTTTCTGGACTCCCAGCCTGGTTACGATGGTCTGTTTTGCTAGTTTTAGAGGGGTTTTGGGCACTAGCTGAGAATAACAAACCAGCTGAGTCCAGTTTTAGGCTGTTTTTCCCCCTTTATCAGTAGGGCTCACATTACCATGCATGTTGTGAACCTTTGGCGGGAATGGTGTAAAGTGCGCCGCCATTGGACTCTAACTTTCCAATGCCAGTGGAAAGGCATTCTCTGGTGCAATGAATCACGCTTCACCATCTTGTAGTCTGATGGATGAATATTTGTTGAGCGAATGCCAGGAGAAAGCTATGCCTTCTTGAACGCCGTCAGTTTGGCCTAGACCCTATTATTCCACTGAAGACACATCTTAAAGTGCCCATATTATGCTTGGGCTCTGCTAGAATGCATTTACATGATTTAAAGTTCATAAAACACATTTTTATCATACTGTACTTTGCTACACCACTTCTTTTCACCCTCTTATAAGCCCACCTTTCTGAAAAGCACAGTCTGCTCTGATTGGTCAGATGTCTCAGTCTGTTGTGATTGTTGTACTCTGCTCTGATTGGTCAGATGGCTCAGTCTGTTGTGATTATTTTACTCGGCTCTGATTGGTCAGATGGCTCAGTCTGTTGTGATTGTTTTACTCGGCTCTGATTGGTCAGATGGCTCAGTCTGTTGTGATTGTTGTACTCTGCTCTGATTGGTCAGATGGCCCATTCTGTTGTGATTGGTTTACTCTGCTCTGATTGGTCAGATGGCTCAGTCTGTTGTGATTGGTTTACTCTGCTCTGATTGGTCAGATGGCCCAGTCTGTTGTGATTGGTTTACTCTGCTCTGATTGGTCAGATGACCCAGTCTGTTGTGATTGGTTTACTCTGCTCTGATTAGTCAGATGGCCCAGTCTGTTGTGATTGGTTTACTCTGCTCTGATTGGTCAGATGGCCCAGTCTGTTGTGAATTGTCTAAAGCCTAGAGCGTGTGTTCAAAATCAAATGCCTCCATAATCAAGTTAAATCTCCTGAGTCTTCTGTGAACAGTAGCTATTATATCTGGCTTTGTTATTGGAAGTTTATACGTTTTTTTTTTTTCCGCCTCACAGCAAGCTAAAACAGCCAGTAGACTAGCATTATGTAAATGTGTAACATGGTAACATAGCTGGCAGGACTACAAACAAGATGTTTCAAGCAAGTGTTTTTTGTAATGAACTCCCTTTGGCGAGAGTTCCGTGTTTTGCAAATTTGCAGATTGTTTACATGTACAAACAGCTATTACACACTAAAGAAAAGGTAAAATAAAAAAGGTGCCCTTTAAAGTAACAGTTCACCCAAATATGAACATTTTGTAATCATGTGTCACATCGTTCTAAACCCAAACAACTTCATCTATGAAACACAAATTAAGAAATTTGTAATGAAATCTTTTCTGTTTGTAAAAGTAATCCATATGAGTCGAGTGGTTTAATAAAAGTTTTCTGAGACATGATAATATTATATAATAAACAGATTTAATTTATGCTTTTTTTCCATGTATAAACATTGATCAACGCACACACATAGAGCACATCAAATATGATAAACAGAAACCCTACTGTACTTGCTTGGTACAACAACAGTGAGCCGAAGTTAAAGCCTTGACCTGTATGTCGGTTTCTACTGTGATATGTGTTGATGATATCCTTATGAGGTGCTTATGTGTGAGTGTGTGAGGTTAGGGAGTTTTATCTATACATGGTACGCAACACAGCTGCTGATCCTTAAACATTTCTGCTTTGACTAATAAGGAAGCTAGAGAGTTTTAATCTGAATGGCAGTGAAACTCTCAAGCATTAACTTTAGAATCCTTACACCTTCAGACAAAATGTTCAACTTCCTCTTTGCTTCTCCGGCTATATGTGGGACAGGGAGGCCTGTTTCGACATTGTATTATTTTATTTCTTTTCATTTTATGGAAAAAAGCCGCTTGGACATTGTTTCTAACATTGTTTTTTGGAAGAAAGTCAGTCTTTGGGTTAAGAATTACATTGACTCAAAAAGACTTTGAGATCCTTCTATGTATAGTTTTGTAAAAAAAAAAGTATTTATTTATTTTATTTGGTCTTATGGTTATGGGCGGATCTTGGGCTTTTTTGTAAATAGTTATAAACACAAAATGTTTAATAAATAAAGAATCACAAAAAAAGAGTTACATTGACACAGTGTCAATGTCATAAACGATGACAGAATTTTCATTTTCGGATGAACTATTCCTTTAAACAGGTTTGCGACCACATTACAGTATAACTTTTTAATTTCAAGCACTGCACTGATTTGGTTTTGTTTTTCACCAAAATTAAAGTTTACATTTAGCCGTTTTTGGACATTGTAATCCAAACTTTTTACATATTGTGCCTTTAATAATCAACACTAAAAAAGTTGTAAACATTTATATTGCACATAAAGCAATTTTTAGACCAAATTCTTAATGAAATAAGGATGTTACTCCATTATGTTGTTGAAATATAAACATTTAAATGGTGGCTGTAATAACTTGTTTTCATGACAGATTTATTGATACTAAATGAACAGGTTAAGTTAAAATAGAATGTAGGCCTATATGTACTAAAGTGCATTATTAAAATGCCCCTGTCTAGAGTTATTGTTTCTTGCTTACTATAGACAATGAATGACTTTTCGGATGTAAACGTAACATTATGTGACGTTGTTTACAGGAGATGTTTTATTGACGTCCTATGTTTTATCGATGCATGCGTACAATAACTTTCAGGACAATATTTAAAAGATGAGCCATCTTTAGACCGTACAGTCACACGCCGAGACATTGCTGAGTTTATTTTAACGACTTTCCAGTGTCATAAACTGATGTCACTTGTGTAAACATAGAGATGTGACACCTGCTCAGCATGCAGGAACTAGCTTGACTCAGTCACATCCAGCTGTGTGTGTGTGTGTGTGTGGGTGTCTGTGTGTTTGTGTTTGTGTGTGTGTATAGAGTTGCCTGTAGAGTAAATGTCTGTGGTGCGTATGCAAAACATCTACTAGACATGCATGACTGTTAAAACAAGTGTGAAGGGGAAAGTCCAGTACAACAGATTTTAGCCACAAATCAATGCTTGTTCCTCGTATGCAAAAAAAACAACAAAAAAAAACACGGAAAAAAGATGAGGAAAACAAGACTAACTGCCTGCTGCCTCCTAAAAGCAGTTTTATCAAGTTCTAAAGCAACTGTCACATGTATCTTTTGCAAAAAGGAATCCCAGAATGCATTTCGACAAGCTCTGAGAAATTTTAAATCCAAGATGGCGGGTCAAGAAAAAATTAAACACCTTTAATGCTGAAAAAGTATCACTAAAAAGGTTCAGAGTTATTAAATAGTTGTTGGCTTACATTGTTTTATATCGCATTGTTAGCTTAGCATTAGCAACATGCTAACATCAGACCCTATTGGAATCAATTGTGAGTCTATTGTGCAGAGCTGTTCAGCCTATATGCAGAGCTTATATTATTAATTTATATTGCCTATGCAGAGCTTATATTATTCATTTATTTTGCTCGGTAAGCGGTTAAAATGGTCGGTGGTGTAAAAACTTTTGCATAAGAGTGATAATATAGACAAACAGTCATTAAACTTCCTGTTTGTGGGTGTCCGGTGTGACAAATACAATGCATTATACAATACAATACAGGACAGCTGTAGTTATCAGGCAGTGTGATTTGTGTTAATTCACACTTAACTGTAGTGTTCACACTTCTGAGGGATGCATTATCACTGGCCTCAGAAATGCTCCTGGCGATATTTTAAAAATGCTTTTAACAGCCTTGCATAATGTAGACAGACATAAAGTGCATGTTTCCTCTTTCTTCAAGAAATACTATGTGGGAGTTCGGTGTTTGTTTTAGTGACACGAGAACCTTTTGCTTTTCTGTTGAAACTTTTTTTTTAACTCCCTCTTTCCCTAGAAGTGAGAATCCAGGCATTTTTGATCTGGTTCTTCACAGCTTAGTTGATGTGGTAATGATGATAGTGAAACTCTCGCAGTCTTATGCTGCTATTTATGTTATTTACATAGAAGTGTTGTGAAAGAAACATTTGTTCATGCTTACCTAGTATTGTTTTATTTTACTGGTAGAGCTTCTCAACTTGTTCAAATATGATTTTTGAATAAACCAGTGTTGTAATTATTAACACCAAACACTTTTACAAATGGTTTTCTTCAAATAAAGATGAAATAAAATAAAATGCAAATATATGATGAAAAACTTAAAAAGCTTAAATAAAAATGTGAAAAGTTGCCATGACAGCTAAGTGAAATAAACTAGTTTAAGGTTAAGTACTAAAATGACAAAAATAAATATATATATATATATATATATATATATATATATATATATATATATATATATATAAATAAAAATAAATAGATACAATAAATAGATACAAAATTATTAAAACTTAGAATTAAACTGAAAATCTATGAAAGGTAATTTTAAATACTAATAAAAACAATAATAGTATATAGTGCATAAAAATACTAAAATAACCCTATATTTGAGCTTTTTTTCACTATTCATTCATTTATATTATTGAACTCTCTGTGATTTTTACAATATTTTGAAATGAAAATTAATTTTTATTATTTGATTGATTTGTTGGTTTGTTTAACTGACTGATATAATTTTATATGAAAATTTAGTTTTACTCCTAATGCCTGACAGATATGTTTCTGACATAAAAGTATATTTGAAAATCCAATTTTAATTTATTTGTGAATTTGTTTATTTTTTATGAATCTCTTTACACTTATTTGTGGTTGACAATCTAGTCACATTGGAGTTACGATACAATTCTAACCCCATACAAATGAATGCATCCATCTGTGTCTGCCCTTTCTGTGGAGAAATTCTTTAACACATCTCTCTTTCTTTTTCTGTCTCTCATTCCTGGAATGTGTGTTGTCATGTGACCCTGTTATCGATTAACCGGTGCGTCTGTGGTCACAGAGTTTCGCTTGCTGCATGTCAGATTAACATTTTAAGGAATTATGAGTGAACTTCAGTAATTTAAACTGATTTTGTTTCTTACTGATTCTGAACAGAGTATATGGAGAGGACAATGAGACAGAAAGGGATGCAATATTGGAGTCAACAGGATTTACCCATGTGACCTACATAAAAGCAGCTGCTTGCTCCAAAGTTTACCTGTCCAAACCGCCACTGTCTGCTTTAAGACAAAGCCCCCCACCCCCTGTGTGCTACTGAGGCCTGACCTTTATATAAGTAGAGTCGAGATGAGCGACGCAGCTCAACGGTCATGTGTTTGCTCAGCTGTGAGTGTGTGTGTGTGTGTGTGTGTGTGTGTGTGTACTACAGGTGGGAGACTTCAGGTAGTGAAATGATGTTGATGACTGTACTCTTTATGGTGCTCTTTGTTTATCATGCAAGAATACATGACAAAATATAATGTCCAAAAATGTCCATAAACCATAATAATAATAATTAGGCTTATTTTTTAAATAAAAATGACAAATGCGATTTAAATATATATATATATATATATATATATATATATATATATATATATATATATATATATATATATATACGTATATATATATATATATATATATATATATATATATATCCAGATTTGCTGTGCATTTTTGTGACTATATCAATAATAGTTATTGGATCAAATAATTAGATCAAATTGCAATTTTTTCTTTCTTTCTGAAAATATTGTGATTGCAATTTACAATGTGATTTAAAAAAAATCCATATTTGCTGTGCTTATTTGTCGGGCTGCATAATTTGGACAAAGTTTGTGATGATATCAATGTGGTTATAAAATAATTATAATTAGAACTTGGACTTCACAATTTGGAAAAAAATCTAATTGTGTTTTTTTTTTTCTTCTGTAAATAAATTGTGATTGCAATTGAAAATGTGATTTAGAAAAAAAATCCAGATTTGCATATAGCCTGTTTGTTGGCCAAAATGTAATATGTGATAATATAATATTGTAATAATATATATAATAATAATTATTTTTAATATTACTAAACAAAAACGTAACAATTACTAAAAATAAATATTACTATTGTAATATTAAAATGTAAAATTAAAAAATATATTTATAATAAATATAATATATATTTAGATTGCAGCTGTAAAATTAATATGCACATTAATATATTGTATTAATAAATAATAATAGGAATGTATTAATCTATTGTAGTAAACACAATCACTTACCCCACAAACACAAACATTGTTGCATATGAACCCACATTTAATCCTCAGATATCATAAAAAAAACTACTATTTATCTTTTCATTACCCTCAGTGCACTTTTGATCTGCTCTTGATTTGTTTCCCATCCCCTGTGTTAGAGTTCCTCTTTAGATGACCCGAGTTTGTCTTGTTTGTTTGTTTCTCCTACAGTATTGTTTGGTTTCCCTATAAATAGAGTTTGTGTGAGTTGTCGGCTCAGAAAAGACAAAGGCCTTTGGTCGGAGAATAAACAAAAGGTTTTTTTTTTGCATCTAATTTTAGAAGGTGACTCTTACAAAACAATTCAGATTTTCCCTTTTCTTTCAATGTTTCCTTTACACAAATCTGAAATAGATTTCGCTTGTTTTAACGTCAGTGTGGGGTTTATCGAGCATTTGGATGACTAAGAAATAATTTTAGAATGTATCCCACATAGAGAACCGATTCCATGATGAGCCGCAGATTCCATTTAGTCTCATTAAGACGGCATGTGTGCCGGGCTGCTGGCAGGAGGAGCGTCCAATCCATAATGAACCTCTGGAATCATGCCATTACATTTCCTATTGACTGTCACCTTTAGTAACATGCCAAACATCAGTCATATGATCGCGATCATCATTCTTTATAAATGAATATAGCTTATTCTTCATCTGCTATAGAGCACGTCAGTGACGGTCCACTATTTCAATAGCCTTGGTTCCGGAAGTATTTTCCCAGTCATTTTCTTCATAGGGTAGTTCTACAAAACACTACAACCTGATGTTCCTCATTAAACAGTAAATTCCATTTTTAGGACTGGATTCCGTAAACTTTTTCCGTATTGTGTGTGTGTGTGTACAGTATATACACACACACAGACACGCGTATATATATATATATACATATACACGCACATATATATAAACACAACATTTTATGTTAGATGCGATTAATCGCAATTAATAGATTTGACAGCACTAATTCAAATATATGCAAATATAGAACATTTCTGTCTGAAAACATAGTCCTATCCCAGCCCTAAACCTAACCATAACCATAACTTATCCCTAAAATCAGAGGGAAATGATAGGTGAATAACACTGATGTAGAAGCACATAACCCTGGTTGCAAGCCTACACCTGACATAAACTGGAAACTTGTCCTTAAATCTGATTGGTTGATTGGAATGTTGCTCCAGTTGATCCTGCACATCATGTTTTACTTGATGAAATCCCGTTCACCATTCCATCATTCATCATGGTTCATGGGACGTCAATGTTAAGCTCTCGCTTTCAGGTAACAATGACTTGATCCAGCGAGGATCAAACGAACACATTTCGACCACATAAGCGTTTACACTACGAAAGCAATCCGTCTAATGCGTTTTCGACTACCTGTGGAAAAGATCAAAACGTTTTAGACCCCGTTTACACCTGTATTTAGAGTTCCACACTTGTGATCCGATCGACCAAAACGAATCTTAATACCAGGTGTAAACAGCGCCTAAGAAGCTCTTATACAATGACAGTGAATGGTGACCACAGCGAATTACATCTTAGATTTGGTCTGTTTGTAACACAAAGATATTGTTTGGCTCTAGAAGACTTGGAATATAATGCACGTGCTGTAGTGTTTTTGTTGTTGCTTTGTTTTTTGGAGCTTATCAATCCTGGGAACCATCACTTTATTATAGGGAAAAGAGCAGCAGCATGAACATCCTTCAAAACGTCTACTTACGGTAGAAGAAAATCATATGGGTTTGGAACAACATGAGGGTTGAATAAATAATGACAGACATTCATTTTTGGATGAATTATCCCTTTAATATGAAAGAAAATAAAAACTAAGTTTTGTTTTGCTAAGGGTTAAAACGTGGAGAATCTCAGTGCCTGTAAGGTACATAAAAAAGTCTGTACTAATCTGAGACCAGCAGTGACATACAGTATGTGCTAAATGTGGTAGTTGTGAGCCAGCTGGGTCATGCAGACCTCCTTCAACTGATCTGGGCTTTGCTCCAAATCTCATTTAGTCATGTTACAGCCATGAGAGTGCCATAAATTCAAACGAGTTGAGGGTGAGATGCACTAAAGTGATTGCACTCACTCACTCACTCACTCACTCACTTGCTCTCACGTAAAACAAATCAATTGGTTAGAAGAAACAAAACTGGGATGTATAGTCTACAGAATTAATTTAACGGCAAGGAGCATGTCTTTGGGTGTATATGTGTGTCATCAGGTGAATGTTACGTCATGTGAGTGCATTGCACCCTGCTGAGAATGGGTTTGGCCAGAGATGTTTTTGAGGGCGGAGCTTCTCATACCACAAAAGCTGCCACACCAAAAACCACAAACAAGGATCTACTACGGATGTGTTCGAACATTAACAAAAGCCCATCACTAATCTACCAAGTCCAGTTAAACTGTCATTATGTAAGAATGAGGCATTTCTAGAAAATCAGACTAAAATTGATTTTAGCCAATCCATACAAATGACTGATTGAAGTGTAAGTGAAACGTGTTATGCAGCGGATGCAGTAAACAACACCATCACAGTAAAGATCGTTTCTCTTCTGTCGTCATTTACTCATCCTCATTCCACTCGTTCCAAACTCGTTTGACATTTTATCTGTGAAACACAAAAGCACAACATTTGAGGAATGTGCTGGCTGCCTTTTTCCCCATAATGACCAAAAAAAACCCAACATAATTGTATCGTAACTACAAATACAACAATTTTTTATGAAAACATACTAATGGTCTCAAGAAACTTTGACGTCTACATGCTGTCACGATGTACTGTAATATTTAAATATTAATTGTAATTTAAAATAATTATACCACAACAAATTTGTTTCACCTGGAGTAAAATGCTATATTAAACTATATTAAAAAAAATATTTTAAAGAATATCACAGTATCAGAAAATAATGTGATCTATTCCCAATAACTCAATACTTGTAATTATATTATATTACATTATATTGCAGATGTCTTTGGAAGGCTTTTGTCTTTCAAACTATTTTTTAAATATTTATTTTTAATTTGACATTTTTGTGGTTTAATTAATGATCAGCTTTTCATTAAACTGCATGAACCCTAAACACTGACATAATGTAATATTTAATGCAGTTCATGTTGTTGATGACAAAGAATGAAATATATATTTTCTTTCTCTGTTTATTTTTATATCAAGATTATCCTACTCAATTCAATGTGATAAATGAGTTTGGTCAAAAGTAATCTATAAGTAATCAAAAAGTTAAACTAGACATTACCTTCAATTTTGAGCTTTAACCCATTTTGAGCTTTAGTGGGTTGATAAAGTTGATCAATTGTTTTTGCTCCCATAATCTTCAGTCATTCAGCTGCATGTAGACAGTAATGTCTGCAGTGTCATTTGTCAGTCTGAAAGAAATAAGCACAGGGGACATGGAAAGATGGGTTTGTTTCTTGACCCGTGGTTTGTTTGAACTCCAATCAGCATCTAATATCCATTTATTTATTTGGTAATATAAGATAAGAAAACTAAAACTCCCATATAAGAAGTGGGATAATTAGTCAGACTTATGCAGTCATTAAACTCTGCATATTTTCCCTTGTGTAGTAGTTGAGTAAAGAGAAATGGACATTTGTTTTGGTTGTTTGGTTTTCTGCTGAATAAAACATGTAAATTCACTTTGTGACAGTAGGTGGCGCTTATGAAACAGTAGAAATAAAAACATACGCCGCCTGTGCAAGACTGTTGCTTAACTTTGTTTAATGCTGGATAGTATTTACAGAGAGTCCTTCAAATCATAGTAATAAAATATGGTTTTAAATATACTTAAAAATTTAAGACTAACCGTCGATAATTTTATCATGGTTAATCATCAAACCCGTAACCGTTCATCTCTACTTATGGGATTCATTATGATAAATTTGATTAATTAACCCCATATCATGTTCATGTAATTAATTCTATTATATTTGTTTTTATTTATTGACAGCCCTAATAATGTCCACTTAACTATAACAATTTCTCTGATAACCAATCTACTATACTCCTAATGTCCACGCCACACTCTTCAAACATACTAAAATAATTTCAAATCAATATTTAATTTAATTTTTTTTTTCATTTATTTGGTAAGTAGCCATTTATGTCAGACTTATACAGTTATACAGTATAATTGTTGAAAAATAAACCATGCACATTATCCCTAGGGTGGTTGACGAAAATGACCACTGTGAACTTCATCATTGTGTTACATTTCTGTAGCATGTGGTTACAGCAGAAAAATCAATTTACATTCAACACAGGGAATTTCCCTACTACTGCCCATGAAGCACCTGTGTGTGTATACATGAGTGGAAACCCTTGTGTATATTTGCTGAGGAAGTGTGCATGTGTATCTCATAAAATTTCATGGATCGTCAAACAGAAAATTAGCAAGCATGCGTACAAGTGTAAAGTAATAAAACTTTTTTTTTTTTAATTCTCCGAAATCACACGAGAGCAGAAAGAACTTCAGTTCTCAGATATTTACAACTAAACTGCATCTAAATTTGGAGCCAGTGTTGATTTCCTGTCAGCACATCCTCACTTCTGAGTGATCTGATAGCGGTCATATTCAGAGGATACTGCAGAAAATTAGTGGCAGGCAGTGATGTTATAATGCTCATATTGTGGTATGCTATAAAACTATTTCTGTAGTATACAGCGTTCATTTGTCTGTTGGACAGCCAACTAAAATTCCTAGTTTTCCTAAATTGTTTTGGTTACACTTTATTTTGAGGTGTCTTTGTTACATTGTAATTATATATTTAAGTACTGAATATTATTCTTACTATAGGTTTAGGATTAGGGTTAGTTGCATGTAATTATGCTTAATCTATAGTTATTACTACAGTATGCAATGTAACAATGACAAGTGTTACCATTGTTTTAATGGTGTCCCCATTTTTTTGACACTCACTAAACATGATTTACATTTGAGAAATTACAATTTACAATAATAATTAAAAAAAAATCAGTGGAACACTTTAATTAATTTACATTTATTTGATCAAAAGTGACACTAAAGACATTGATAATGTGACAAAATATTTCTATTTCAAATAAATGCTGTTCTTTGGAACAAAGAATCCTGAAAAAAGTATCAATGTTTCTGCTAAATATTAAAGAGAACTCTTTTCAGTGTTTCAGAAATGTTCTGTTGGATGACCAAATAGAATTCCTATTTTTCATAACTTTCTAAATGGCCATTGCATATTGCACACTATTCCACATACTATTTTTCACATAGCTTTCCAAGCAGCGGTGAATTTTTATGTTTGATCATCAGTGTTATTTTGATTATTGTCTGATTTTGTACATATTGTACACTTTTTCATTTGAATGCTTGAATAAAAAAAAATAAAAAAAATACTTGCCAGTCTGCTAGTGTACTATAGGTAGTATGCAGTGAGCAGTGTGCCCGTGTTCTGTTCTGTGAGCGACAGGCTGAATGGAGTGAGGAGAGTGATGTGAAGGGTAGGTCAACAGCAGGCTTGAGAAAACACAGGATGTGTAGTGGGATCCATTTTCCGCTTCCTGTCGGACAGTGAGGCTGGATGCAGGACCGGGAAGAGCGGGGGTGTAGTGGTTAGTGGAAACTGTGTCCTTGGTTCCCTGGTCTGGTGGCGGAGGTGGCTCTGTCTCTCTGTGTGTGTGTGTGTGTGTGTGTTGATGGAAGAAAGACAGCCTGTGGGATCCTGTGTGTCAGCAAGAGCCACTGAGAGAGAGAGAGAGACAGTGAGTGAGTGATATGGGGCGGAAGTAAATTTCTGGCATTGGGCCACAGAACCTCTTTCCATTATCTGGCTGTTTCTTTCTGTACTTGGTTCTATCAGTGCCAAAATAACTCTCTACAATGCACAACATCTATCTATCTATCTATCTATCTATCTATCTATCTATCTATCTATCTATCTATTCTATAAAAATCACATCAGTATTTAATATTCAGTTTTACATTATTATCCTTTATATAGGGGGCTGTTGAATGCTCAAATCTGAATGGTTGACGAACGTTCTAAGGTGTGCAATTATTTTATTTTCAGAGAAACACATGGATAACATGTCCAAATCACTTCGCCAAATGATTTCAGTTATTTCATAGGTCCTTAAGCCTACATCAGCTCCCGCTCTCTCTCTCCCACTCAAACAAACACATACAGTACTACGGACACACACTCACACAGAAACAAGTGTACAAGACATTTCTTATAGCAAGGTAATAAAGGCGCTGTGTAATAACACTGTTGAGAGATGCACAGACTCAGGTAATTCACACACGCTAAATCTCTCTCTCTCTCTCTCTCTCTCTCTCTCTCTCTTACAATATTACTCTCTCTCTTCCTGGCTCTAAAATGTTTTGGAATCAGCAACGGAGGCGTCGGATGAGATGCTTAAGAACTTAGTCCTACACACGAGCGTTTCAAAGACAAAAACCTGACAAATGTCTTGAAATACAACATCTGAACTTTGTCTTGAGGTGTTGTAACTGTAGTATAAGCTTATATGTGTATATTATATATTTATATATTTATATTTTATAACTCAATAAATCTTTAGACCTACAATGATTTTCTGTTTTATGTGGTTACAGCAATAAGTAAGAGTCCATTCAAATCAGGGAAATTCCCTACTACTACGAGTGAAGCACCTGTGTTTGTATGAGTAGGAATCCTTGTATTTGTGTTTGCAGAGAAAGTTTTGTGTGCATGTGTGGCACGTAATATTTCATGGATCATCAAATAGTAGACTGAGTCGCACAAGTGTGCATTCCATTATTAATGGTGTCATAATGGAGTGTGTGTGTGTGTGTGTGTGTGTGTAAGGTAAATCCTACGTTATCGGGACAAAATGTCTTCACAAAGATGGCAGAAATTCTTGTCCTTGTGGGGACATTTTTTGGTTCACGTGAGAAAACAGCTTATAAATCATACTACTGTAAGTGATATTTTTTGAAAATGTAAAAATTAAGACAATTTTTTTTTGTAATGGGTAAGTTTAAGGGTAGTGTTAGTCTAAGGGGGATAGAATATACAGTTTGTACAGTATAAAAACCATTATGTCTATGGAAATTCAGCATAAAACGTGTGAGTGTGTGTTTGTCTCCCCCTCAAAGCTCGATCTGAGCAGGAAACTGTGTGGGAGTAGCACCTGCCTCAAATAAGCCACTCTCTCTCTCTGTCTCACACACACACACACACACACACACACACACACACACACACACACACACACGCACGCACACAAATGGAACACACACCCACAGAAACACACTTACAGCCCAATCTTGGTTTTGATCAGTGAAAACTGAAGATTGTAACTGTTCTTTTTAAAGAGAATTCACTTCAGCTTCATATTCTGAACAGTAGTTGAATATTTCTGTATTATTACTGAAATTAACAGTACAATGAGACAAGAAATTGCAATGTACTATAGAGAAAAAAAGAACATGATAAAACAAAATAATGAAAATAGATACCCGTAAGCATTTTGTCACTAAAAGTGAAATACAGTGCCTATATCATAGTTCTGATTTTTATGCCAGAATTTTGTTATTCACAGGAATAATTCAAATGAATTCACTCACTCTTATGAAATTGACACAACA
Source organism: Semotilus atromaculatus (assembly GCA_031834385.1). Classification (NCBI taxonomy): domain Eukaryota; kingdom Metazoa; phylum Chordata; class Actinopteri; order Cypriniformes; family Leuciscidae; genus Semotilus; species Semotilus atromaculatus. Next base: position 5,851,442 of record JAULUF010000015.1, on the reverse strand, counting down.
CTTTAAGCTGTTTTTTAAAACGTTGTTTTAAAATCATAACACACTAAAACGGTATATTAAATAATTACATTTTTGTAAACTGTTATTATATTTTCTACAATTATTATACATATTAGTATAATTTATTATAATGATATAATCTAAAGTTTGGGGTCAGTAAGAAATTAATCATTTTATTCAGTAAGAATGCTTTAATTTGATCAAATGTGGGAGTAAAGACATTTATAATGTATCAAGTTTTCTAAAAAAAAAAAATGAAGCAGCACAGCTGTTTTCAACATTGATATAATAATAAATGTTTCTTGAGCAGCAAATCAGCACATTAGAATGATTTCTAGAATGATCATGTGACACTGAAGACTGGAGTAATGATGAGGAATAAATTACATTTTAAAAAATATCAAAATTTTTGCAACATGTCTGCTTTTAGTGTTTTTATTACTGTTTAAATTTGAATAGTTGGTTGAGCACAAACATAATGAAATCCTTCTTGCACCATTGTTCTTGTTGTCTCTCTAGGCCTGGAAGAAGCGCTGGTTTATCCTGCGGAGCGGGCGCATGAGTGGAGACCCGGATGTTCTCGAGTATTACAAGAGTGACCATGCCAAAAAGCCCATTCGCATCATCGACCTGCACTGCTGCGAGCAGGTGGACGCGGGACTCACCTTCAAACGCAAAGAGTTCCAGGACAGCTTTGTGTTCGACATCAAGACGGCCGAGAGAACCTTCTACCTGGTGGCAGAGACGGAGGAGGAGATGACCCGCTGGGTCCGCTCTATCTGCCAACTGTGCGGATTCAACCAGTCAGAGGACAGTCATCCCGGTAGGAGAATCATATCAGTCTTTGCTTTCAGAATAAACACTTTCGGGGTTGTTTCTGATCAATACAGCTCACGTGTCCGTGTTCTCCTATAGGCAATGTTACCGTAGTGTATTCATGCCATTATCTATGTGGTTTTACTGTAACAGTGCTCTCATCTGGAGCAAGTGCTATTTTTTTCTTTCTCTGAGCTGATGATACGACAGATAGAATACAATCACAAGTAACCTGATACCATTTCTTATTGCTTTCCTTTCCCCCCCCCCACCACCTCTTTTCTCTGTCATTTGAGAAAGTTGGGATGGACCAGCTCTGCCAAATGGATGCAGTGTCTGAAAGGTTTATTGATTTTTTTTTTCCTCTTATGTTAAAGAAAAGGGAGTGAACGCTGCAGCAACAGTGCTAGTGTTTATTCTAGAGACAGTTGGTTTTGACATAAAGAGGACTTTGTGTTTGTGATCTGGCTGCTTGTGGATTACAGTACACGTTTAATTTACAATAAAAGACAGAACTGTAAATTATAAACTATGTATACAGTATGTCTGTATGTAGATTCTAGAGACAGTTAAATGCTGATTGTTTTTATTGTAAAGATGACTTTATGTTTTTAGATAGATAAGATGTTAAACACCGTTTGACTAGTAACCAAAAATCCAAATCACAGTCTCTGCTGCACCAATTTAATTTATATTAATACTAGTGTAGAACATTGCATAGAAACTGTGTCTATTCCTCGTTTACTGAGTTCAAATAATAAATCTACTGCGGGATCTAGAAAAAATCTAATTGTTATTAAAACAAAAAAATACAAAAAAATTCTAAAGCTAGGTCTTCTTAACATTAGATCGCTCACACCTAAGGCAGTTATTGTAAATGAAATGGTCACAGATAATAATTTCGATGTACTGTGCCTTACTGAAACCTGGCTTAAACCAAATGATTATTTCGGTCTAAATGAGTCTACTCCGCCAGGATACTGTTATAAGCATGAGCCCCGTCTAATCGGTCGTGGCGGCGGTGTTGCAACAATCTACAGGGATATCCTTAATGTTACTCAGAAAACTCGTCATAGGTTTAATTCGTTTGAAGTACTTGTGCTAAATGTTACGCTCTTAGATGTAAGAAAAAAATCCCTATTATCTCTAGCCTTGGCTACCGTATATAGACCTCCAGGGCCTTACACTGTTTTCCTAAAAGAGTTTGCAGATTTTCTCTCAGATCTATTGGTCAACGTCGATAAAGCATTAATTGTTGGAGATTTTAACATACACATCGATAATTCAAATGATGCGTTAGGGGCTGCGTTTACAGATTTATTAAACTCCTTCGGGGTCAAGCAAAACGTCACCAGACCAACTCATCGTCTTAATCATACACTCGATTTAATTATATCATATGGAACCGATCCAACCGATATAGATATCATTCCACAAAGTGATGATGTCACTGACCATTACATGGTAACTTGCATATTACGTACGTCTGTAATATGTCATGCTGCGCCATGTTATCGACCAGGCAGAACAATCCTTCCATCCACCATAGATAATTTCTCAAATAGCTTATCTGATCTGTCTCAGCTGCGGCCTGAACCCAAACGAACAGATGAACTAGACGCACTAACTAGCACTATGAGCACCATTCTCTCTAGAACATTGGATATTGTTGCACCCATTAGATTAAAAAAGGTCCGAGAGAAAAGTATAGCACCATGGTACAATAATACTACGCATGCTCTAAAGAGAGAAACCCGTAATTTAGAGCGTAAATGGAAACAAACTAATTTAGTGGTCTTTAGAATCGCGTGGAAAGACAGTATGTCACGTTATAAAAAGGCCCTAAAAGCGGCCAGGGCTGAGCACCTCCGCAAACTAATAGAAAACAACCAAAACAATCCAAGGTTTTTATTTAACACCGTGGCTAGACTAACAAATAAACAGACGTCGTCTGAACAAAGTACCTCGTTACAGTTTAGTAGTAATGATTTCATGAACTTCTTCAACGAGAAAATTGAAAGCATCAGAACCACAATTGTAAATGTTCAATCCTTGCTCCCGCCTTATGATTCGGCCACAATTGTCGCTCCGCAAGAGCAATTACAATGCTTTACAACTATAGAACAAAAAGAGTTAAACAAACTTATCACTTCATCTAAAACAACAACATGTTTATTAGATCCTATACCAACTAAACTACTTAAAGAAGTGTTACCTGTAGTGGAAGAGCCTCTTCTCAATATTATTAACTCATCTTTATCTTTAGGTCATGTTCCAAGAACGTTCAAGCTGGCAGTTATAAAACCTCTTATTAAGAAACCACAATTAGATCCAAATAACCTAGTAAATTACAGACCCATTTCAAATCTTCCATTTATGTCTAAAATATTAGAAAAAGTTGTGTCCGCTCAACTCGGCTCTTTCTTACAAGAAAACGACATCTATGAAAAGTTTCAGTCTGGATTCAGACCACATCATAGCACTGAAACTGCGCTGGTTAGAATAACAAATGATTTACTTTTAGCTTCGGACCAAGGCTGTATCTCAATACTAGTTTTACTTGATCTTAGTGCAGCGTTCGATACTATAGATCACACAATACTCCTAGATCGACTACAAAATTATACTGGTATTCAAGGACAAGCATTAAGCTGGTTCAGGTCATACTTATCCGACCGCTACCATTTTGTCTATTTAAATGGAGAAAAATCGATCATAACTTCGGCAAACTATGGAGTGCCACAGGGATCTGTGTTAGGCCCTCTATTATTCTCAATATATATGCTGCCACTTGGTAATATTATAAGGAAACATGGAATTAGTTTCCATTGTTACGCCGATGACACTCAAATATATATTTCATCACGGCCAGATGAATACGCTAAATTATCCAAATTGACAGACTGTGTTAAAGATATAAAAGATTGGATGACGCGTAATTTTCTTTTATTAAATCCAGACAAGACAGAAGTAATACTTATCGGTTCTAAAAACCGTCCACAAAACCTCTCACAACACTACTTTAACATAGTAGGATGCCCTGTTACTTTATCCTCTACTGTAAAAGACCTGGGTGTTATATTAGACTGCAACCTGTCTTTTGAAAAGCATATTTCATATGTGACAAAAACAGCCTTTTTCCACCTTAGAAACATTGCTAAACTACGTAATATGACCTCGAGACTAGATTATTGTAATGCTTTATTAGCTGGTTGTCCTGCATCCTCAATAAACAAGCTACAGTTAGTCCAAAATGCAGCCGCTAGAGTTCTTACTAGATCAAGAAAATATGATCATATAACACCGATTTTATCATCACTTCATTGGTTACCTATAAAGTTCCGTATTAATTACAAGGTATTGCTACTGACCTATAAAGCCCTAAATGGTTTAGCTCCAGTCTATTTAACGGACCTTCTATCGCCCTATAATCCATCGCGCTCTTTAAGATCACTAAATTCGAGGCTTCTGGTCATACCTAGGATATCCAGATCCACCAAAGGAGGGAGAGCATTTTCACATTTAGCTCCGAAGCTCTGGAATAGCCTTCCTGATATTGTTCGTTGCTCAGACTCGCTCTCCCAGTTTAAAACTAGACTAAAGACGCATCTCTTCAGCCAGGCATTCATATAAAATTTTAAAACTTACAGTTACTGTAAATCCGGCCTCTAGTTCATAAAAGCCAGAGGAGAACTGGCCCCCGACTGAGCCTGGGTTCTCCCAAGGTTTTTTTTTCTCTATTGGGTTACTTGATGGAGTTTCAGGACACCACTGGGTCACTTGATGGAGTTTTTCGGTTCCTTGCCACTGTTGCCTTTGGCTTGCTCAGTTGGGGATATTCAAATTAATTAACCAATCATTAATAACATTGATCAGCCCTTCCAAACTTGGATGTCTTTTTTATTTGATTGTTTTCCACTAATAAACAAACATTGTTATGTTGTTTTGATTGATACTGTGAAGCTGCTTTGATACAATCTGTATTGTGAAAAGCGCTATATAAATATACTTGACTTGACTTGACTTGACTAGATCTGATTGAAAATATTCAAATAAAAGTCAGAATTGTAGGCGGGACGATTATTAAAATATTATATATTAATAAAAGAATATGTTCATGAATAATAACAATATATTAAAAACATTTAAATAAAGTTGCTGAACGACGTAGCAATAAACAAACATTGTATAATACACCGGAAGATTTTTCAGTTTCCAAGAAATACACATTCTGACAAATCTTAATGCACTTTGGATGGCGTCTACAAAATGAATAAATGTAAACATAATTGAGAACATTCATACAGGAATATGGTGTTTTTCTCTCTTTGGTTTACCAGCTCAGTCGTTTACATCATGGATGTACTGTAAACCATAGATTTTTTTATTGAGTCAGTGCAGTGCATATAGTTTTTAACTATCCTGTTTTTCCCAAGTTAGTTAAATAATGCTTTCCATTCTTTTTCTACTCTTTGCACAATTAAAGGAATAGTTCACCCTAAAAATGAATATTGAGTATTGGTTGCATACTCACCAGTTTTGGTGACTCAAATCCAGAAGTATCCAGCTTATATCAATCTATACACTACCGGTTATTATTAATGAAGAGTTAATAACATTTGTGGCCATTCTGCGCCCAATGAACTTTTTGGTATAAAGGAAAAGCGAACCAAGAGGCCGAAAATATTGGTGTTCGTGATGTTATTCTTGAACAATGGGAATAATAATAGAAAGTCATTGAAGTGTATTGGTAAAAGGGTGTGGGAATATACACAATTATGACTTAAATAATGTCATCTTTATTGCAGTTTCTCTGATAGAACAGCCTGTTCTCTCTCTGCATTGTGTTTTAAAACAGATTCTCTCTTGAATTAATTTCACACAGATTTTTATTATTCATGTCTGATGGTTGATACATGGTCTTTAGGGGGTGTACATTAACTGCAGCTAGTGTCCTAGATGTCATTGTATTATTTGCTCCATGTTTTCTTGTTAAAAAGATCAGTTTCCACCCACCGAGGTGTGTACATTTTCACTCGATGAGCAATAGAGGTCGATGGTCTTGGTAATGAGAAAGTCATGCATGGTTTTTGGCAGTCACCGTCCAAAGCATGAGAGCCTTATCTGACCTTTTTCAACAGGCCGGCCAGCAGCACTTGACTTGTGGGTCACACGAAAACAAATACACTCTCACCCTTTTTGTAAAAGAAAATAAGAATTATATATATATACTTTTTTATATATATATATTTTTAAAGAAATTTAAATCTAAAAATATAGAGAGAATAAAGATAGAATAATTAGATATAAAGATAAAAAACATTAAAAATGACAAGAAAAAATATAAAAATACTAGTACTAATATAAAAATAATATAAAATCATTTTAAGTCCCCGTGAACCGGAAGTTGCAACCGACTTTACTTTACAGCAATAGCTTTACAGTGTTTCGATGTATTTCCAAGTGAAAGGGAATATTGAATAGAGGGCGGGGTTTTACTTTAACACATTTTTTTTCTGTGTATTATCTTGCACGGATTAATTGTTCATCACAAGACCAGTAATGTGCGCTAACAAAGTAATAGGGGTCAATTTTGATTTCATGACGAAACAGCAAAATGTTACTGGGTTTGATTTAGAATGACCCTTGTCACATAACACCCAGTTTTACAAACACATACATTTTTGTCCATAGATCTATAAGTGAAAACTCCAGCCGCCTCATGACCTTCTGTGCTCTTACACACACATACACACACACACACACACACTGTGTCCAGTCAGTGATGTGCTCACATCCACTTACTCACTAAAATGGTAAAGGCTGATTTGAAACAGAACCATTTTTTTTATGAGATGCAGCCACAGTCTCTTAGAGAAAAAAACACACACCGCAACTGCAATGTAGATCAGAGCGGCTCTCCTCCCCTCCCCAGATAAATGCTGCGCTCGACCTCTCTTTTCCCCAAGCAAATATCAAGTTGTCAGCTGCGCTGTGAGCATGAAAAATGGGAGAGCCCAGTTTGCCTCAGAGGTAGTTAGCATTGATAGTCGGCCCGCAGCGCATTGTGTCTGTTTGCCGGAGCTTTGGGGACTTGTCTTGCTCGTGTGGTGCTTCAAGGGGATGAAACAAAAGTGTGTCAAGTGCAAATAGACTGTTTGTTTCTGTATGTGTGTGGCTGATCGTTGAAATGTGTGTATTAAGTGTAGCTAATTTCATGTCACATGACTGAAATGTCACATGACTGCCATGACTAGATAAAATGGAAATCAAATGAAAATGTGGCTTTCAGTAGTACAGAGGTCAACTTATCTACAGTAGATCTATCTTTATACTAGTACTAATATAAAATGTTACAGTATATATATACACTTTCACTCAACAAGGATTCATTAAATTGATCAAACGTGACAGTAACAGATCAGTGTTACAATTTACAATGTTGTAAATGATTTCTATTTCAAAAGGACAGCATTTATTTGTTTTTGTAAACATACAAAATAAACTTAAGTAATGTTGTATCTTTACCATAACAATGTAATTAAAATTGTATTTATTAAAACCAGTATTTCTCCTTGAGTTTTAAGCATTTTTACACTTATTACAAAATAATACCTATAAGAATGCAGTTACAAATTTCTGATTACATCTATTTGATTTGTGAACTGATGTTCTGCTGTCCTTTTTAATAGTCAGCTTTTTTTTAAGATGATCAGTCATCAAAAGCTCAGTAAACACTGCAGGTGTAAAAAACCCTCATATTCTGTTTTCAGAATACATAAAACAGTGATATCTAAGTGGGTTATTTTTTTACTTACTTTTTAATTAGTCTTCCCATTAACTCTATTATTTGACGAATTTAAGGATGCAGAACACCAAGAAAAACAAGAGGCGGGATTTATAGCATGGAGAGCCATTTCCTCCTATCACATGACTTTAACCCATTCATTCTCTATTACCGCCCATCAAACAAAACCCAATACACACCCTAGAACTTTTAAATAGCATTTTTCATAATATTAGAGGGGTCTTGTGTACTTTGGATTATTTTCTCTTCTAATTTTTTGAGGAAAGGCCTCAAAAAAAAGGAAAGGCCCGTGCACATCCCTAGGATTGAATGTAAAACATATAGCTAGACATCTTTAGAGAAACATTTTACAGTGCGTGCAAAGAACACACATGAAAGCTTGAGTGAGTTTCTTATTTCATATCATAAATCCATCTACAATACATATTCACACTGTAAAAGTATTTTTTCAATATCCTCACCCCTCTGTGTCCGTGTGAGTTTCCACAGAATTTCAGGTCCAACACATTGACTGGTGTCAGTATAGTGTCTGGCCACTGGAGAATGGACATCTGTTCTCCTCATGTCACTCCAGCACTCACTGATTTTTAGTTGTATGTTGGTCTTCTGGAGTTCTGCTGGGGATGATGTATTTTTGTAGGCCAAAACCCAGAAACGATAGCATTTTAGCACTTCCGGTTCCATTGTATTTTAATCAATAGGGTTTTTGAGCAGGTTTTTGTTTAAATGCCTGAAATAAGGTCTTTGGAGAACACAATATTAAGAAATTTTCACGTATTATTCTGACATATACCCCCTAAAGCTTTTACTTGTCTTGACAAGTGGTTAAATAGCACAGAGGTTGAAAACTACATTAAACAGTTAAAGTTATAGTCCACTTTTACAGCCTGGTTGTGTTTATAATCATGCTCTTGCAAACTATTATAACTCAAACTTTCAGGGAAAATGTTTATTAAATAAAGACTAAAAGAGTTGTTGGAATCTTAATGGTAGTGACGTTGAAGTCATGCTTTAGTTAGTTTATAGCCTACATTCAGCTTTTTACTTCCGGTGGATGTATTTAGGCTTCATTATTCATAAAAGTCATGTTCATTTGTGAATATTATCATGATGAACAAAACATATTAGAATCAAACGTTTAGGTTTGATTTTCTGCAATAATCCAAAAGTCAATGGAACATTATTTATAGTCTTTTTGTTGAGGGAACCGGGGTGATGCTGACTTATGGGTTGAGCTACAAAAAACATAATCTCTGCAGCACTTCCACACTGTAAGTGTCCCAGCTGATCTCTAAAGTTGTGGTCTCTGTAGTAGCTGAACAGCGGGAGATCTTTGAACGTTTTCTTACCGGTCTCATCCATGCCAACTTTGAATGGTGTAGGTGGTACAGCAGCAGACATTGGGTGGATTTTTTAGCTCTTTTTAAAGATGACTTCATTGATTTGATCTTCGATTATACCAGTGAAGGAAAAAGTTTTTAGCAACCTCCATTTTGACTTGTCATGGCTCCAGTTTTGGGAATGGCGTTAAAGCGTTAGTCCGCCCACTCACCCTCATGCCATCCCATATGTATTGTAAGCTCTTCAAATGGTCCTTTATTGGCATTTTTGGCTCATATATGGGGATGGTTTGGGCATTTTTTTTGCAAATGACTTACCTTGTGCACTCCAAATTTACTCACATTAAACGAGATTAAGAAAAAATTCATTTGCGTATGTGCGCTTTGTGAATTAGGCAGAGGTTTTTCATGAGAAGTTCTCCTATGCGTACAAATATGAAATAATCCATGCAATTATTATTGAATGAAGCCCAATGTCTACTGAAGTGAAACAAAATATGCGTCTTAAGAAAAAATAGTAAAATGTTATACTTTAACTGGCCAATTGTCATATGCACAGTTATGAGAGGGTCGAGTTTATGCATTGTTATGCTTGTGTGAGAAGTGACGATACAGAGTGTTTCCGCATCACTTCTCACGTAAGCTTCACAATACGCACTTACATTTACGTCAAATATAACCTTGATCGTCTTGTGAAAGTTCGTTCAACAGTTGACTGAAATAATTGTTACAAACGTTACAAATTGTTACAAACGTATAAACGTTAAATTATTTTTTTTTCTTGCACATATGTGACCAAAATGTTTGCTTTCTCTATTTTTCAACCACACCGATCTGTAACGCCCACTTTTCACGATCTAATCAATTCCCAATGTATTCAATTAAGTCCTATATTTTATCCTCGTTAAGTAACCTGTTTCACCCATAAACACATCAGATTATGCTAGTACAGTTGGTTGTGAACTGCGTTTGACTTTAATGCTACATAGGGATACACTGATACCACTTTTTCCAGAACTAGGCTGATACCAATACCTGTATTTTCATTGCATTTGTAATTTTTAAATATATTGGGTAGAGAAACCCCAAAAATATGATTCATATTCATTGGTTTAATTGGTCCCACTTTATATTAAGTGGCTTTAAGTACTATGTACTTACATAGAAAAATAAGTACAATGTACTTATTGTGTTCAGGTTGTATTGTAAAACACTTTTGCTGCTATTGAGATGTGATACTGGTAAGGTTAGGGACAGGTGTGGTGGGATGAGTCGATTTAAGGGTAGGTTAAGGTGTAAGGGAAGGGTCAACTGTGTAATTACAAATGTAATTACATCAGTTAATTACAGTTGTAATTACATGCAGGTATTTTCAAAATATAAGTACAATGTAAAAACATGTATGTACATAATAAGTCCATTGTATCAAAGTAGTAACTTCAATGTAAGTACACAGTAAGCCACTTAATATAAAGTGGGACCGTTTAATTTGTTTGGCAAACATATATTTCCTTCAGTTGTTGTATTAAAATGTATTGTTCAAGCTTCTGTTACTTTCACTTTTCATTCTATTGCTTATCTTATTTTATCTTTCATTTAATAGCACAGAGCATATTTAGAGCTGCTTTATCAGTTCAATCGCAAGAAGACGTGAAAAATAATTCAATGCAGTATTCAAAGTGCTTTCTGGGCACGCGCTTCGGATGTTTGCGCACAGAAAACTTCTTGCCACCCCTACTTCATAGATATCCTTCTCTGATACATCCATTCTGATCTCTGTTTGCTCTGTTGTTGTGTTTCTTTGTCACAAGCACTGCACTGTGCATGCTGTATGGTATTGGTTGTTGTTATCAGATCATTTTAATGAGTAAGCGCAGTGTCAGGCCCAATACTGGTATATGGTATCGGTATCGATGCATCTAGTTGTAGACCTTACAGATTAATTATGGCATGCTTCAGGAATGTGCCTTCAGGCATCTTGCATAACTTTCTTTTTACTTTTTGTTTCATACACGTGTTCAAATATGTTAAAAGGCCACTTTTGTTGTTTAAAGTATTGTTATGTCTGTCCCTGTTGCGCTTTATCAAGATGCACTCACAACTTGAACATAAACAAAACTAGCTGAACTAGGTGAAAGAAAAAGTCTGCCTGACATGGGAGAGGTGATTAAACCTACAAAAACAAAAACAGTTTTCCCTCCCTTTATTCATAGGAATTTTAGTTCTAGCATTAAATCGAAGGGCAAAAAAAGAACAACAGTAACATTCCAATCCCTGTCCATTGGGAAGTTTTGGGGATTCCCTGGATGAGTAGGGTAGTACGTTATTTTGTCTAGCGGAAGTTATTTTTCAAGCAGACACTGATGGTTGAAGTTGAGGACTGCAGTGCTGTGCCCTCTGCATAGTCAAAACAATGATTCAGCGCCTAAGTGTGACGTGACTCTTATCTGTCTGCCCGAGTGTCTGCCTCCAGGTTTCATTTTCTCAGTACGTGTTTACCGAGGAGCTTCTGACTAATGTAGAGCCATACCCTCCCTGTGCTGACGCAAAGGATAGTATGTCTCTTTGTTCATGCGTTTCTGAACAAGCATGCGTGTGTGTAGGGTTGGGCGTTATGACAGTTGGGGGAGTGGGGTAAGATGTGCCACTTTTTACTTAAAGGGATAGTTCACCCAAAAATGAAAACTCTGTCATGATTTACTCACCCTCATGACGTTCTAAACCTGTATGGCTTTTTTTATTCTGTGAAACATAAAATACCCCATTGACTTTCATTGTATGGACGAAAAAAACAAAACGATTATTTCTACCAAGATATAACACAAGATGTGTGTGTGTGTGTGTGTGTGTGTGTGTGTGTGGAAGGCTGTGTGCTCTGGTGGGGGATGGTGTGGCAGCAGAAGGCTGTTATCGATGCTCTGATCTGTCTGTCAGGGTTTGGTTGGGGTGCGTGGGGATGGGATGGCAAGCTGCTCATGGGACAAACACCAAGGTTAGACAAGGGCAACCCAGCCCAGTGCAGCATGAGGACGGCCCCTCCCAAATACACACACAACATGCCCTTCAATCCTATCGATTTTTGTTGAAATAACGAGACGCCATGCTGCTTTGGGGTCAGATTGCTGATGCCACTCAGTGCTCTGCCGGGGACTGCTGCTCAGCATCCCAGAATCCCCATGCTCATCGCCATAGCACCATTCTTGAAGTCTGTTACCCGATCCAAGCCTGATGGGACCTGATAAACCTTTGGATTACGGGCCAGGGTTTTCATGCCTCAGGTTGTAATTAATCAAATAAAATGATTTACAAATATATCAATTTGATTGTAATCCTTTTTTACAAATAATTATAACAATAACAATATAATAAAGTTAGTAAAACTAAATTTTTTAAGGAATATCACCATTTTTTATTTAATTTTCTTTTTAACAGTAAACCTCTTTGTGCAGCACTTTGTTTGCAAAAATATAATTTAATTTGATTACATTTTAAAAGATGAATTAAATTGTTAATGTTTTATGCCTTAATTGGATTTTTTTTTTAATCATTTTGTATTAAATTAAGTACAATTAATGCAGACAACACAGAATTTCTGTCAAATTAAAACATTAATTTGTTTAACATTAATTAACATAGGGCCCTATTTTTGTAAAAATTTTAATACATATTTAAATTATTAATGTTTTATGAATTCAGTTGACTAGACATGCTTTTTGATTATTAACATTTAATGAAACAATTAAAATGGAATCAAGAAAAAATTTTAAACGGAAAACATGGAATTTGGGATTTTATAGGGCCCTAATATGTTATTTTTATAAACTTTTAATTAAATGTTTAATTATTCTACTTAGACTTGCTTTTTTTATACATAATTTAATCCTTTAATCCTTAAATCCAGAATCCGTTAAAAATGGGGTTGGTGGGGGCAGATTTTGAGGGGGGGAAAATTGGGGGGAAATATGGTTTTCATAGGGCCCTATTTATAGATGATTCTGCTTTTTATGCTTGCAGACCTCTACAGCATACACAGCATACACAGTTGGCCATGTTATAGTACAGTATAATTATAGCATAAAAGCCAGAGTTGAAAAATCACCAGATTATATGAAACAAATTATATGAGTCATTGGCTGCATCCAAATAAGCCTACTTCCCTACTATATAGTAGGCGAAATCAGTATGAGAAAATAGTCTGTTTTAATTCAAAGTATTCAAAAAGTACCCAGATGGCCTACTTTACTACAAGCGCATGAGGTGCACATCCACTGGACACTTTACTGTCCCATGAGGCCACAGAAGAGGAGCTGGGAATGGCAGTGAAGGAACACAACTGGCAACGTAGGTCACACGATAACGACAACATGACTGATGCAGTGCGTCCGGATTACATTCATACTACATACATTCATACTATATAGTGTGCTTTATTAGTGGTCGTGAAGTATGCACAAAAGAAGTAACTACTGAGAGATTATGCAATTTCAGACAAAGCAATTGGGACATTTTTCAACTTTGTAAAGTCGTAGAGTCTTCGTAAAGCCTTGAGTAGAGTCCACCTTCTTATGAATATTACCCTTGGACGTTAATGCCCGATGAGATCATCCGCTCAAAAAATAGCACAGTTATCGCATTTATGTCACTGACGAATGAAAAGAGGGATGTAATTTTGCTCAGTGCGCGGTGTGCTCGTAGATCTTTATGTAAATCTGTCTTGGCTACCGGGAGTGGATGAAAAGTGAGTCAAAATGAAAATGGAAAGAGCAGAGAGCCTCTATCAATCATTGTGTCATTTACGTCACCGAGCTCTAGCTATTCGCTTCTCCGCGAAAGAGACACCTGGCCTCTTACAGAAGGCTGAATTAATGAGAAAACAGCAAAATCCTACAGCAAACTGTGTTTATCAAAAGGTGACTTTCTCTTTAGCCATAGAAGTTAAAAGTAATGGCCTAGCTATTAGTGAACATGATTCAGACACATAAGATGTGGTTCTCAACTGGGAGATTTGGGTTCGTTCCCAGCTATATTGTGTACTGATCTCATTCCCCCACATTCTCCCCAATAATGTCAAATCTCAGTTTAACTTTATCTTTCCAATAAAAGTGGTATTTTAAAAGAATGTATTAAAGGGTTAGTTCCCCCCCCAAAAAATTAAAATCCTGTCATTAATTAATCACCATCCTGTCATTCCAAACCCTTAAGACTTCCTTTCATCTTCAGAACACAAATGAATATCTTTTTACTGAAAACCGATAGATTTCTGACCCTCCATTGACAGCTTACGCAACTACCACTTTGACGCTTCAAAACGTTCATAAACAGATTGTAAAACTAATCCATATATGAATTGAGTGGTTCAGTCCAAATTCGACTTGATTGCTTTATATGATGAACAGATTGAATTTAGGCTTTTTTTCACATTAAAACATTCATCAACTCACACATCAGTTGTGGTAAACAGAAGCTTAATCATGCTTGCTTGAAGTGCGAGAACCAATGAGGTTCATTCTCGTGTTACACAGCGCGTTTGAGCTTCAGCAAGAACCAATGAGGTTTATTCTCATGTTACACAGCGCGTTTGAGCTTCAGCAAGAACCAATGAGGTTTATTCTCATGTTACACAGCGCGTTTGAGCTTCAGCAAGAACCAATTAGGTTTATTCTCATGTTACACAGCACGTTTGAGCTTCAGCAAGAACCAATGAGGTTTATTCTCATGTTACACAGCGTGTTTGAGCTTCAGCAAGAACCAATGAGGTTCATTCTCGTGTTACCCAGCACGTTTGAGCTTCAGCAAGAACCAATGAGGTTTATTCTCATGTTACACAGCACGTTTGAGCTTCAGCAAGAACCAATGAGGTTCATTCTCGTGTTACGCATCACGTTTGAGCTTCAGCAAGAACCAATGAGGTTTGTCCTCATGCGGCGAGCAGGTTCTGTTGAGCTTCTGTTTCTGATCAATGTTTATATGTGAATAAAAGCCTAAATTAAATCTGTTCATCATATAAAGCGATCGAGTCTCTTCAGAAAATTTGGAATAAACCCCTCGATTTGTATGGATTAGTTCTACGTTCTCTTTATTAACGATTTGAAGCGTCAAAGTGGTAGTTGCGTAGCTGTCAATGGAGGGACAGAAATCTCTCAGTTTTCAATAAAAAATATATTAATTTGTGTTCTGAAGATGAACGAAAGTCTTACGGGTTTGGAACTTAACTTAAATTAAAAATTAAATTAAATTAAACTTAAATTAAATTACAGCAAATGAAATGAAATGAAATGAAATTGACAATGTAATTGTTAAAACGAGCATGTCCTGAGCCTGTTCCTAAAATACATTCTTAGCATTATTAGAGACTAAGCAACCCACAGTAAGTACACACTGAGAAAGTTCTTTATCCACACTACTCTGTTTCCTCTAAATGCACTTCATGTCAGAATCAGCTCTCACATTTTACTCTGTTTACCTTTTCATTCATGAGCTTAAGCTCAGTCAAAACACACTGTGTGTGGCACAGGACTCCTCTGTCTGTTGATACTCTCACATAAACAGTTGCCTTTTTTAGTTGCCAAGCATCTCAACAGTCGTGTCTTGCCTTGTGTTGGAGTCAGTTCCTAACGTCCGTCCGTTACTTCTTTTCTCTTTTCCTTTATTTTGTCCATGTTGATTAATTACCCCTCGGCTGTATTGCTGGCCAACCAAAACGTCAAAGAGAACCCTAAAGAAATCTGTCCAAAGCCGCCACCTCAGCACGAAGCCTTTGTGATTCCTGACCAAACAAAGATGAGATGAAAGGAGGCTTGTTCAGACAATAACATCTGAAAACAAATGCATCTCTTCTGATGACGCTGGTCCCATTAGACTGTAGCATCTGCTCCAAAGCTTACTTGCAGTAGTCGTATGCATTGTTCAGCTAACATCGTGGGCTTGTTATTGTGGAACTCGTACTGTTATGCTGAAAAAGAGCTTCTGGTTTTGCTATTTGAAGATGTTATGCCAGGTGTCAAGATGGCAAACCAGGCAAAAGTCTCCCACTCAAGATTATACTTAAGGGATGATAGAGTACACTGTTGACTAGACTGAAGTTCCTGTCAAATTACTGCTCCCTTGACTTCCAATTTCCAGTTCTCTACTTCAAGAATATACTTCAAGTCATGTTGTCTGTAACATAGGGTTGCTAGGATGTACCACATACTGCTGAAAACAATGAGATCATCAAGACCCGGCCCACAGTGCATTAAATTAAAAAGATGAGACAATTAAAATGATGCGTTATTTTTTGGTTCTGCTTAAATCCAAAGCAAAGCTGTTTTTGCAACACATTTGACTTCCATAATGTGACTGAGTGTAACAGAATATTAAATGAGAAAAATGTAGGGCTGACTTTTTTTGGGGTGGATTTGATCAGATCTTAAAATGGCTCTATATTACAAGTGGTTGGAGGGTATGGGGTTAAAAAGTAAGAGGGATTGGTAATGTCATCCAAAAAGTAGTCTCAGTTATATTATTATTATTATTATTATTATTATTGTTTATTTATTTATTTATTTATTTTTAAGATTAAGTTCTTATTTATTTAATTTTAAAAATTAAGGTCTTATTTATTTATTTTTAAGATTAAGTTCTTATTTATTTATTAATTACTTATTTATTAATTTTTTCCGCTTTTTTAAATTAAGTTATTTATTGCTTTAATTATATTTTGCTTTTTATAATTAAATTATTATTTGTCTGTTTATTTATTGCTATAATTATATTTTGCTTTAAGTTGTATGTATTAGTTATTATTTATGTATTTGTCATTATATTTTTCTTTTGTAATATTATTTATTTATATAGTATTATTAATCATTATTTTTATATTTATATTATTATTAGTATTATTATTATTATTTTTTTTTTTTTTTTGCTGTACAGGGTGTTTGGGTAACATGGAAATAAAACAAAACACAAAATACAATAATTTAAAAATAAGAACAGATGTCCCAAATACTATGGGAAATACAATCTTGAAATGTAATTTTAAAACGGAAATAGAGGATTCTAAATATAATAATTAAAAAACGCATCAAAATAAAAGTGTGATTTTATAGCTATGCCAAAATTAATTGAAAAATTATGGTTGTGACATTTGGAATGTTTTGCCTTTAAGGGGAATTATATATTAAATGATAAATTAAAATTATAGTAAAGATTACTAAATGACCTGTTAATTGATTTTTTTAAATAAAATATTCAAAATAATGTATAATTTAATAGGAAATTGCAACATTAATCGCAGCTGACAAATAGTACGTTTTTAGTGTGCAAATAGAGTTTTTAATTTATTTATATATATATATATATATATATATATATATATATATATATATAATAAAGTGACTATTAATATGTCTCATTTTCATAGAAAATGCAAATGGCACCTCGCTATACCAGCATTGATAGCTCCTGGTTAAACTGGATTATGGTGGTTAGTGAATAGAACGCAAGCAATAGTCCACCGTTTAAGTGAATTGACCCAGTGCGTGTGCTGTCTGTCTGTGTGAAACACTGTGCTGTCTGTCTATCTGCAATGCACTTGACCAGCCGTGCACTTTGGCTCTCACCTGACCTCTGTTTATCTCATAGCTTTAGCACATGCTGCTACTGTAACTACATCTGCAGGAAATGCAGCATAGACTGGAGGCGCCCTGGGCTGCAGCTCCTGTAGGAATGAAATCACCCCAAACCAGATGATTTATTAGGCCTGACAAAGCACGGCTGTCCCGCCAATTGATCAGTCAAAGCTACTGATTCTAATTGACGCTGCTGTGTGGTCAGAGGCACGGCTCACATGATGCAGAGAGGCATGAGAGCGGGTTGGGGCAATGTGATCAAGGGCCTAATACTGGAACACGAGGCTCATTTTTAACCCCTCTGTCGGTTCGTCAACCTATTTTCTTTTATTTCCTTTTTTTTGCAGCAGCATATGTTTGAAGTGATTGTGGATATATCTGTTATAGCTTCCCTGTTCCCCATGACGTTCCCCATGATGACATCCCGAACCAAAGGCATAGTAGCATAAGGTGGTTTTTGGCACATTGGTTTTTGGTAGCTGATTGTTGTTGGTCCGAGGTGGTTTACCAGCCCAACTCAGCTTGACCAAAATGGTCAAACAGGCCGACCACAGCCCCACCATATGGTAGTCCAGCTGATCAACCATCTGGACCAACTTGGACCAGTTAATGACCATAAATGATACCATTTAAACTAGCTGAAGGTTGTTTTTAGTCAGATTGAAGTCATCTATAACAGTCAACATTGTGCTAGTGCTGTCAATTGGGCTTAAGTTGTCCTAAATATATCTAAATACTCATTCGAGTCTATGGTACTGTATTGCCAAATCTCTTAGAAAAGCAATTGCACACCTCTCCTAAATGTCTGTATACCATAGACAATGTGCAGAAGTTTAATGTTTTGGGTTAGAACACATGGACAACACTAATTCTGATGCATTTTGCATCAGAAAATTTTGCAGCATAGATGTTCCTGTTCTCCGGTAAATGGATTGGACACAGCTACTGAGATTACTCAAATGGGCACTAACATACTAGAAGGCTGAATGGATGAGCACATATGAATCATAACACCACCAGTATTGTTGTTCCCTGATAAGCCATTCCATTATGCTGAAGAGTAACCCCAAAATGACCAGAGATGCTATTAAGGGCTGACATCAATCTCATTAAAGAAAATGGATTCTCCCAATTTAGGGAATGCAAATGGTTCCTGGCATGCCATTTGGGATTTGACGTATTGTCTGAGTGTTCATGGGACCCGGGAGACAATAACAGCCTGTTTTGTCTGGCCATAGGTTGTGGTGCAGAAGTCAATTTTCTGGACTCTGCCCTCGACCCCTGAAGGCACTTTTCCTTAAGTACTGCCTCTCACAGACACTTTTAGGGAAATTGCTTTTCACTTTTAACCAGCCAGGCATAAATTGAGCCCGATCACTCCGTCCAAAAGTCCTTATATTCACATCACTTGTGGAGAGATAAGCTTTTTTGGTTTTGATAGTAATGTGGGTGTTTGAGGAGCACAGAAATCATTCCGAGATCAAATGGCATTTCGTTTTTAACCTCTCGCCTCTCTGAACGTGTTTTCCTTTTTCTCCCCTGCATCCCTCCTACATTGAGAATGAATGTTATCATTAGGTCATGCCTAATTTTGTATTCAATGTATATCACATTATCCTCTGTCCTTGGGTGACTTTTGTAGTGAGGCAACATGGACAGGAAATGAGATCAAGATAAAGGCTGCCTTGTCCCTCTCTCCACACCGGGCCTACTAATTTTGGACTCCTGAGACCCAGCAAACTAATTGTATTTGATTGTGATTGCCCTACGAATGAGACCGAATATGGTGCATAGGCTACATTGGGGCTCAGATGGGGAGATCTCTAATGAAATTGGTGACATACACAGGAGTTCTTCAATTATACAATTATACGATTTTGACTCCTAAATATGTCGTGGATAAGAAACATGTCAAACTGCACATTGCTTCCTGACCAGTCATCGTTTGCCGTCTTTAACGATGTGAATTATGTCATCGAGAAGGCAGTGGCTGACTTCTAGAAACAAAAGCGTAAACAAACAATGGTTTTATTTGCTAAATGCTAATTCCAGTACTCACTGGGTTGCTGAAGCACCTCCGCTATCGTTCGCCAGCATTTCTCTTTTTTCATAAAAGGTAGGAGTATTGTTGCCATTGCCATAGCTCCACGAACCTTTCCTCAGTCTATTGCATAATTGCATAATTCCACCTAGCAGCACCAATACCATCATGTTTGAAAGCTGTGTTGGTCAACATCACAGATGTGATGCAACTCGTTATGTAGGACAGAAACAAAATGAAACTTAAAATTAATTTATTAGCTAGTCTTTCTGTCATGAGAACGTGGAGCGTCGCTGACTGACCGACACACTATACGAGATGAAACGGTTGATTATTGCGTCTCGACGGCCATTGTCATTTATGAATCACAACGACACTCTACGTCAAGCAGATTGTGCCAATATCGGGCTGATATTGTGTAGTCTGAACCCGGCATTATTTGGTCAAGCCGATGCGTAACAGAAGGCCTATTACTCATCCTAATTCTATCTTTGAGCAATCATAGATCCTTGATGGGTTGGGTTCCCTATACCTTGTCATTCTATTTGCCATTAGCTTAAAGATAATCAAACACAACACAGCCGTGTGCCATTCCTTGCTCTAAATGCCTTTACCTCATTGCATTAGTCTGTATTACGTGACAGATGCAAACCATCTCAATCTGAGCACCTCATTCCCCTATCTCACTTTCCCCTCTCTCAGAGGAGGGTCACAGAGTGCTCTCCTTCACCAAATCAATACAGTAATGGCGGTTAGTGGACTCTGAGCTCCCTGTCATGGTTGAGCGCATATACAGAGCACTCTGAAGCAACTGGAGGAGCGCTGCGCCATGTAGCCCTGGGAGCTTTGGGCTCCTGAGAAACAATGGGCTAATTGAAGACCTTCAGCAGACCCCTGACACTGTGGCCAGGCCTGGTCGTGCTCTGTTGTTCAAAAGACAGGAAAAAAGAAAGACTATCTTCTGTCTTCTCTCTTTGTGCATCGCTTCCTGTGCCCCAGGCAGTGATGTGACCTTATTTATGACACAAAATCACTCCTATCCTCTGTACCGAACTGTTGTCATGTGCATTGCAGTCAGACCCCAATGACCAACCAGAACTGAAGAGTTGTAACATCTCTTGTTAGGTTTGGAAACCCTATAAACTCTAAACCTAGTGCTGCCTACTTGGATTTTTTTTAAGGCATCACCAAATCTAAAGCGGTCTCAAACTGTTGACAAATTATGCTGCATTGTAAGACCTAATTTTGGCCAAATTGGCAGCGTGCATCTTTGCAGGTAAAGCAATCCCAGAATGCACTGCAACATACTCAGTGGAACAAAATGGACGACAGAGACGAATGAAATATAATTTAATAAACATAAGAATTAAGGTTAATTGGGACACTTTTTCCCGTTCATCTCAATTGCAAAAAGTGTCCCAATCAACCTGAATTAATTCCTTCAAAGTACCAATACATAGTTCAACCTACAAATATGCTAATTAATGCAATATTTGTATGTGCTATGTATTTTATGTGCTTAGAGTATCACAATAACTATGCAACATGTAGACATCAAACACTTGCAGTTCTATATTTTTGTGTGCCATGTATTTTTGTACTTTAACTTAGCAACATGTTTACATCCATCTATTTCAGTCTTTCATCATTTCAGTCTGTGCTATGTACAATGTTTTTGTGCGTATTAGAGTATTATGTTAGCTTAGTAAGAATTTTTTGTCATCTAGAATCAGAGTCTTATAGATCCTCCCCTTTGGCTACATAGGGAAAGATGCGACATTTGATGCATGAACCGTCCACATTCCACACTTTGTTTTTCCGGTTAATTAGGTGCATCATCCAGGGCTGGGTTTCCCAAAAGCATCGAAAGCTTAAGATGATCGTAGAACAATTGCCACCAACGGTCTCTACGATCAACTTAGGCTTAAGATGCTTTTGGGAAACCCAGCCCAGGTATTAAAGTGCACTTTTTCTTGTTGAATGTTCGGTGTAAACACACTATTTACTACAGAATGGCTCAGAATAGTGTACAAGTACACAGATTGGGACACACGTTTGGTGTTCCATATTTTTCTGTGTTATGTATTTTTGTGCTTATTAGAGTATCACGTTAACTTAGTAAGAATATTTTGTCATCTAGAATCAGAGTCTTAAAGATCCTCCCCTTTGGCTACATAAGGAAAGATGCGACATTTGATGCATGAACCGTCCACATTCCACACTTTGTTTTTCCGGTTAATTAGGTGCATCATCCAGGGCTGGGTTTCCCAAAAGCATCGTAAGCTTAAGATGATCGTAGAACAATTGCCACCAACAATTGCTACGATCAACTTAGGCTTAAGATGCTTTTGGGAAACCCAGCCCAGGTATTAAAGTGCACTTTTTCTTGTTGAATTTTCAGTGTAAACACACTATTTATACTACAGAATGGTTTAGAATAGTGTACAAGTACACAGATTTGGACACACTTTTGGTGTTCCATATTTTTCTGTGTTCTGTATTTTTGTGCTTATTAGAGTATCACGTTAACTTAGCCACATGCCAATGTCAAACTATATTGAGATTAACCATGTGTTAGTTAAGTCACTCATGCACTTCAAGGAGTGATATTTGCGTGACGAATGTTAGCCGAGTTAGAATGCTGCCTTTGTAATCTTAGTTTTAAAACGTAGAAGAATAGTTCAGTGTCTAATGTGCCCACCAATCCCCAGGATATATGGATAGAAGTTTTGCAGCAAGTATGCAGTTCAACAGTGCAAGTGCAGTAGACCTGCTTTTCCACCCACTCTACCTCCTCATTCTGTCTCCCTTTCTTTGTCTGTATGTCTTTCTCTCTCCCCTCTTACTCTCTGCCCTTCTCAGGGGCAGATCGGAGTGGTAGTAGGAGGAGGGTCATTTGCACTTCCTGGTTTTGGCTCACAGCCTGGTCTATTTTAAGTTCAGAGGCCTGAGATTTTTCTTTAGCGAACCCATACAGTACAAATCATGGATGTCACAGAGAAACAGCCCAAAGCAAAGGCCATGCTGTTCACATAGCGCTGCGATGACGTAGAAAAACAGATACTGATCAAGTGGCTTAACTTGCAGCTCATGATCATTTCTGTAGTCTTCTGTACGATGCTGTTCCTGCTCCTCGTGAAACCTTATGGAACAACTTGAATACATGCATGGATATTACTGCCCACACCCCTCAATCGACTTCTTTTCCTGACTTCATTGATCAATGCGGGAAAATAAACGAAACGTGGCTTCTGTTATTGGACTTCACAGATCTGAAAAAGCAGCATGTTGCTCAGGGTCAATAAATCAAATACTGTGAAAATCTCATGTTCAGATGATCAATGTCCTGCTGCTTCTGTGCGTTTGGTTTTGCCCCAAGGGTTATTAGGTGACTTACAGTGTCCTAAAATGAAAGCATAACTGGTTGTTCAAATTCCTAAAGGTTTGTTTTTCTTGTTCCTTGTTATAGATGAGAGATCATCCACCACCCACATTTCCCGCTCCTTGGCTAATGATCTGGGTGGCTCTCTGGCTCCACTGATTGGTGAACGTAAAACGTCTGTTCCCGCCCACTCCAGCCAGCCAATGCTGTTCACATTCGACATACCTATACGCCACTCCAATAGTCCTCTGTCTAACAGTGCTCCTCAGGACTACCTCTTCCTCCATCAATGCATGAGCCGCAAAAGTGAGAGTGCACGGTAAGAGCCATGATGTCTGGGGATGTGCTCATGTTACACCCCTTATAGCTTACAGACCAAAAAAACGAACAAGATATTGTGTTCAGTACTGGAAGTACCTTGGCATAATCTATATTATTATTTATTTTAAAAAAATATGATTGTATTAAAATTAAAATGCTTATTAATTAAGAAAAATAGCAACATCAAGTGGTGCAACCAACAAATATTTCAACGTCAATAAATCAGGCAAGGTTAGGTCAGATTATAAAATGTCATGTGGTGTGACTCCCTTAGAACAGAATATACATAAATAAACAAGCGTGTTTAAAAAAAAATACTTTTTACCTTCAAAAATATATTTAAAATTAAAATAATAATAATGATGATGATGATGCACATCAGTCCAGCACCTGTGTTTCCAATGTTCACTCAAGCATCTCAGCAGATGGATCTGACTCTTCCACTCACACACATAATCATCCTTGCAGAGTGCCAGCATCCAGAGACAAATCATCCTTCATATAAAGAGCTGTCATGTACTGATGTATGATCTTTAGAGAACCCTGCATAAATCAAAAATGTCATGAAAATTATGCAGGATATTGATAAACCATTATGACAGAAAATAGTTGCTGATGTCACTGGATTGGATTGCTCCGGTTGTGGGCATATAACAGAAAGAATACAATGTTTGTTAAATGCCTCTATTTCACAAAAACTGTCAGTAAATGACTGGGCCATAAAATGTAAAGAATTGTAAATGCAATATCGCAATATTAATGTATTTGGTCTTGGCGGACTAGATCTGCTATGCTTGCTTCTGCTGGTATTGTTGCTGCTGTAGAGCAAGTATGGACTAGCTACTGCTAATAGATACACAGACGCACTGCTGTGAGATGTAATATATGCAGCTGCTGCATAAATAGACATACATGAATCCCATAGCAGATCTAGGCAGGTGGAGCTGGGGGAGGTGGAGGGTTTCAGAGGAACAAGGTACAGCAAACAATGAACCAGACTATTTAAATGTTGAGCAAGCAATCTCATTGGCTGCAAGATTTGCAGAGGCCAATCAGCTTGTGCCATGC
Organism: Semotilus atromaculatus; assembly: GCA_031834385.1. Classification (NCBI taxonomy): domain Eukaryota; kingdom Metazoa; phylum Chordata; class Actinopteri; order Cypriniformes; family Leuciscidae; genus Semotilus; species Semotilus atromaculatus. The sequence continues at coordinate 5,827,054 of JAULUF010000015.1, read as the reverse complement.
AGTTATTATGAGATTGCTTGCAGATTGCATGTAAAGGACCTATCAGCCTTTTTCATGGCTGAACTAAATGTGTGTGTGTGTATATATATATATACTGTATATATTCTGCATTATAGTAATTTCCCACAGTATGAAATGATATAAGTATGCTTAAATGCCATAAAAATAATAATACAAAATACTACTAAAAAAAAACATTTAGCTTTGGGATAAAATATGACCTGCATTTAAAACCAGTACAGACATACCAGTCTATACTGGTTTTAACTCTTGTCATCTGTAATTAAGGGAATTAAGAAGATTTTACAGCGATAGTAATGCTATTGGGTCACAAGCAAAATCATTTTCAACCTTAAACAAACCCATGAGACCTTCTTACAAATACGATGACGTATTGTAGTGTTTGCAGAAGGATTCACTTACAGGATGTGCTCATCAGTCATTTCGCCCTGATTCTCTTCCTTTGATTGTAATCCCAGTGAAATAATGCCAAATGAAACAGTTGTGCTGTAATGCCTCCCACTAATCAAACCATGTTTACTATACCTATCATTCACACAAGTCTCTTCACACAAATATTTGACCTATCCCATAAGTTCAAAACCTGCAGAAAGAAAACAAACTCAGTTTTATCCCATGTGTACCAGCCATGCCAGTTTTACTGGGGGAATGTTCATGATATTCATTATTCACTACCAATACAGAGTGTCATAAACACTCTCCATCATTTACTAACAGACTGACCATTCAATTGATTTACACAGCAGACTGTAAAAATTAAACAGTTTGAGCTATAGGCAGAATACATCTTATAATGTTATACGAGAGACTAAGAATTACTGCTTCCAGTGGTCGAATCTTAACATTATTTCTTTACTTATATCTGTGCAGTATACATACGTATGTGCTGCATGGGATACCCGTATGACTTACTACATTTTCGAAATATGCAGCATACACAGCACATTGCATGCAATACTGTATAATGCAATGTGCTCAACTTGACCTTCCATTTGTAGTGTGATAAATAAAGTGCATGTAAATGTAGGAAATTATAAAATACCACAAAACTTTTTTTATATGTGTATATGTTTATACACGCTTAAGCAACATAATAAGGTAATGTGACCTCAAAGCTAATAGACTTTTAAACTACATTTTTAATTCATTTAATTAATGGGATTTTGAAACGGGTGTTATATTGTGGTTGGTATTAAAAGATTCGACTTATGATCAGTTCAATGTCTTCAATATACAGTAGTGGCCAAAATAGATGTCCGGAGGGGATATTTGTTTTTAATGACCCTACAAGTTCGATTAAACCATCAAAATATGACAAAAATACCTTAAATGTTATATATTTTTAATGTGAGGGAAGAACAAAACACTAAACTTGGTTAAAGGCAAACTAAAGCTACACTGTAAAAAATTTTTTTTTAAAAATAAAGTTGCTGCCTTAAATTTGTAAGTACAATCAACTTGGATGTTTAGTCATTTCAACTTAAATTACATTATACTGACTTGAAAAATGAGTTGAATCTTGTATAACAAACTGTTAAAAAATATATAGTACAGTGCAGGTTTTATTTTACTATGCAAAAAATGCATAGTAAAACAAAAAGCTCACAGGAAAATACATACATTGAATATAATCAGTTATTGATATTTCGTTGGTTGTCATAATGTTTTTGTATGACAGCCTGGCCATAAACTATGTCCACACAGTTTGGCATGTTTCATTGCGTTATCAGTAATAAAACAATTTGACTCCCAAGCACAATTATGCAATATGCTTACGCAATATTTTGAACAATATTTGATTAAAGAATGAAGATGTCAAACTTTCTATCACTTTCGGTCATTACTGTAGTTTGCCTTGTCAACATTTGAATGATGAATTAGTGCAGTGTTATTTATAGCAAGAGCTATTCATAGTTTGGCTATTATAGATTAGATTATTCATTTGTTTGAGCTGTGACAGAAGTTATGGATGTGAGAAAATAACGCTTGACTGTACACATATGTTCTCATAAATAACTAACGGATGGCTTTTTGGTCCCACAGGAGTGCGAGTTTCTCGCAGGCCTCGCGCAGCAGTCTTCTGGTGGGCAGTGACTCTGCGGTTCAGAGACTCTCTCATGGCTTCTCTCACTGTCTGAACGGGATGGGCGCACAGCTTCACGGTTTCTACAGTTTACCCAAACCCGGCAAGCATCAGCAGGCCCCCTTGCGGACTGACTTGCGTGACGCTTGCTATGTCGTGCCCAGGGGTTACAGCTCCGAAGGGCCGTCAGATCTTGAATCTGAAGACGTCTACACTTATAAGACCCCCAATAACACTCTAGCAGCCCCTCAAACCAATGAGCAGCGGGCCCTCGACAACTATGATTCACCCAGCAATCCTGGCTCTGTGTACCAGATCCCCCGCACGTTTGATAAGAACCACAACGCCCTGATGCCGTCCAGTGCTGACTCCACGAACGCACCTCCTCCCAGGCCTCCCAAACCCAGCCAGGGCTCAGAGACACGGTGGGGCGTCCCGCTGTGTGTGGGGGCTCAGAACGGAGAGGTCTCCGCGGTGTCCGTCATCCCGAGGAGGAACACACTGCCGGCGGTGGAGAACATCAAGCTTCACAGGGGTACTACACTCATAATCTGATTCAGTTTTATTAAATCTTTATTTTATTAGTCATGTCTCCTCTCATCTCATCTTTCTTCCTGCTTCGTCTAGTATCTCCTGTCATTTTGTCTGTTTGTTTTAATCTGGTTTTATTTTGTCTCCTCTCATCTCTATTTTCCTATTCTCACCTTGTCTCTCATTTCCTCTCGGTTTCTCTCTCATCTACTCTAATTTTGTCTTTTTATTTATTTTAGTTTTGTCTCTTTTCTCATCTCCTTTCGTTTTGTCTGTTTCTTTTTGTCTTGTCTCTTCTTGTTTGTTCTCTTCATTTCGCTTTTCGTTTCTCTCGTTTTTTTTCTCATTTTATGTCTGAGACAAGAGTAGATTGGTGAGACAAAACAAGAAGAGAAACGAAAAGTGACATGAAGAGAACAAACAAGAAGAGACGAGACTAAAAGAAACAGACAAAACAAAAGAGATACTAGACAAAATGAGACAAAAAGAGACAAGAATAAAATAAAATACAAAATGAGAGGAGATGAAAGCGAGAGAAAAGGAGAGACAATGGCAGAAGAGACAAGACAAAAAGAGAAATATAGAGATGAGAGTCCAAATGAAACAAGATGAGAATGAAACAATAAGAGACCAGATTAAAACAGACAAGATAAAAGAAAAACAGAAAAGGAGAGATGAGACTAAATGAAACAAGACTAGATTGAGACAAGAAGAGAAGATTAAATCAAACAATCTAGTCTCCTCTCATCTCTCCTTTTCTGTTTTAATCTCATCTCGTCTTTTATTTCCTTGTCTCTCCTTTCCTCTCATTTTGTCTCATCTCATCTTGTCTGTTCTAATATTGTCTCATTGTTTCATTCTCATCTTGTTTCATTTTGTCTCATCTCTAATTTTCTCTTTTTGTCTAGTCTTTTCTCCCTTTGTCTCTCCTTTCTTTGTCCTTCCTCTCATCTCGTCTCATCGTCTCTCCTTTTCGTCTAATCACATCTTTTCTCTTCCTGTCATTTCCCTTGTCCTCTTCCTCTTGTTTTGTCCAGTATCTCCTCTCATTTTATTTTAGTCTTTTCTTTTCTCTTTTCATCTCTTCTCATGTTGTCTCCTCTTGTCTTCTCATCTCTTCTTTCCTCTCATTTTCTCTTGTCTCTCCTCTCATCTTCTGTTTTTTAACCTCATCTCTTCTCATTCTCATCTTGTGTCATTTTGTCTCCTGTCCTTATTCTTGTCTTTGCTCTACTCTTTTTGCCTGTTTATTTTAACGTCTCATCTTCTGTCTCTCTACTTGACTTGTCCTCTTCTCAAATGCTCAATCAGCTTTATAAACTCATTACATAAAGGCTGTAGTCTCTACACTTTACAGCTGGCCTTTAATCTTTAATCTTTCAGTTCGATTAATATTGTTTTTACCTCTCCGCTAACTTTCATTCTTGTTCTTTTCTGAATGCGTACGCCTGATTTGAAACCAAGAGGCAATCTGGTCAAGGTTTATTCTGCTCTGCTAGGAGGCTAATGAAATTCAAGCCATGCAGGCAGTCCCAGAATGGCTTGTTCCGGCCTGATAAGCAGAGAAAAAAACAGCAGACACAAAGTGGTTTGCGCTCAGCAAGGCCAGACTAGTGTGTCTGCAGGAACAGGAAGTGACCTTTTGACCATCCTCGCCTGATTCCCACACCTGTGCTTGGGAGCCATGCTCCCACAGAAGCAAATCGGGAGGTAACATGACATATGAAGAAATGGCCACAAATAACGCATTTGTGTGAAATCAGAATTTATGTAGGAATAAAAAGCTTGGTCTGATTTGAACAGAATGAACTGCTCAGAGGTTTTTATGACCGTCCCCCCTCCCTCTGAACTGCTGATCACATGGCTGACTTGTTTTTACATCGATTTCTTTTTTCATTTCTTTCTCATACCCACTTCTGTGTTTCAGGATCGTCTTTTGAGACCAGCGGTCACCAGAGGCCAGTCTACTTCAACAACTCTGGTCAGTCAGTGGAGTCTGTAAATGATGGCTTCAGCTCTTACCTGGTAAAGCAGCTTCTAAAACATTTCTACTTCTTATGGTCATTCACAAGAAAATAGTGTCATTTGAAGGGTCGCTTAACCGCATTATTTGATAGATTTGAAATTTCCTTATTGTGCCTAATTTTCAAAAAATTAGGCACAATAAGGAAATTTTACTTTAAATAATGCCATTAAGTTAAGTACTCTGTTAATTATATCCGCAGTAAGTCATAAAGACACAAATGGCACCATTTCCTGATAGTGACCTCATAACTCACAGAGTCACAAACTGACAATAACAAGTCTATTCAAACTACACAAGAACAAATGGTGTGTGTCACAGTGGTTTCCACCACTGATCTGGAAACTGTGTAAGCTGGATTGTTCTTCTTTCTTTTTTTTCCAGAGAACTAAAGCCCCATTGACCCGCTCCGATAGTGCCGGCTCTGAGGATAACTATGTACCCATGAATCCCGGCTCGTCCTCCTCCCCTCTCAGTGCCGCCCTGGCTGACAGTCCTAAAAATAATTACATTCCCATGAGCCCAGGTCCTCACCATTTTGACTTCCCAGGATTCTCAGCAACGTTGCCGGCCAGGAAAGGCAGCACAGCATCACTATGTCTCCGACCCGGCCGACTCAGTGACGTCACACCGCCACCAATCAACCGCAACCTTAAACCTAACCGGACAGGTGGGCGGCACAAGCACAACTTACAATGTTTATTTAGTGTTCGGTTAAAACCTGTAAATCTAGATTACAAGAATAGATTAGTTCACTGGACAATTTTTATGCACAAATAGTCTCTACATAAAACATAGGTAATTGTTTGTCTTGGTTTGCAGCAAAACCAACACCTCTTGACTTAAGGAACAATGGCATCATTGATGAACTTCCCTTCAAGAGCCCCATCACAATGTCTTGGACAAGACCAATGTAAGTGTGTTTCCCTGTTTAGAACAACATTGCACTACTATTATTAAGATTTGCAGTGATAAATTAAATCTACAAGCAAACCCATGATCAAATTATTAAAAACTTTATTTGTTGTTATACTACGGGTCTGTTGAATGCTTGAATCTGATGGGTTGATAAACGTTCTAAGGTGTGCAATTATTTTCAGGGAAACTTACGGCAAAAGTAGTTCCAGGCAGGTTTTTACCGCATTACAGTTCCATATCAATTCACCAAATTATTTCAAAAGGTCTTTACAGCCTACAACAGCAAAATAAACAAAACCCACAACAACACCGACCAAGAAAATAAATATAGGAAACAATAGGAAAAAAATGACAAATTATTTCCATGTTTTTTGTGTGACCAAATTACGTTTTATTATGTACGGAAAACACATACTCTCTTTCTCCCACTCTCTTTCCTACACACTCTCACACAGAAACGTGTTATCAGCGCTGCTCTGATGATTTTATCAGTAAAATAGTTTAACAACTTTGACTAATAACATTTATCACTAGCGAGGTAATAACTGCTCTGTTCTTGGAACAGATAAGTTTACAGTTTCATTAGTTAGTTACTCAGATAATGCACACACACTTAATCTCTCTCTCTCTCTCTCTCTCTCTCTCTCTCTCTCTCGCTCTCTCTCTCTCTCTCTCTCTCTCTATATATATATATATATATATATATATATAGAACTGCATTAATAACTGCATTAGTCTGCTGTCAGTGGCTCAAGTCTCTGTTACTAGCTTTAAAATTATGTTTTGGAATTAGCAAGTCTTGGGTTGAAATGCGTCAGAAATTAGTCCTACACAAAAGAGGGTTTTAAGGACAAAAACCTGACAAATGCCTTGAAATACATCATCTGAACAATGTCTTGAGGTCTGGTAACCGCAGTATATGCAGAATAATTGACTCCGGCCAGTGAATTACTATAAAAATAATACACACCCGAGGTGTAACGTGTCGTGGCCGCATTACCACCTCGGGTGTGCATTATTTTTCTAATAACTCAAAGGCCCATCGTCAATTATTCCTTACTTCGCTCAGTTATATTGTAGTCTCGCGTAGCTTTTGCCTGACGACATGCGGTCTGGGCTCTATAGTCACTTTATATGGCCAAAGACATCTGACTGACATGTAAAGTGAAACAACCACAGTTTGTTAACTAATCATATGCCATTCATTCAATATCAGCATAAAAGTTAAGGCAAATAGTGGCTCAACAGTTTGCATTAAAACACCTAAAAATTAGTTAGAGATGTCTATAAAGTTTGTTCTCAGAATTTTAACCCATCTAAAATGAAAAAGCGAAAAATGCTTTCATGCAATCGATCTTTTACAGATGAATCGTGCAGCTCTAACCAAAGGATGTGATTGAGTGATTCAGTTTTGCTTTCTTTACAGGCCTTTGAACTCCATCTCGTCACAGCACTGTCGTCCCATCTCAACCCAGAGCATCACCAGCACTGATTCTGCAGACAGTGAGGAGAACTATGTGGCAATGGTGAGCGAATGACTTCAAGTTTAGCATTTTATTCACTCAGGATGTGATCAACGTGCATTGGAGATAGGACCTGAACCTTGTAGTTTGTACCAAGTTCTTTTTCAGTCTCGAAGCTATTTCTCAAATAACATGTTTTTTTCTGCAGCAAAACCCAGTGTCTACCTCCCCAGCGATGAGTGGTACCAGCAGTCCTGCACCCAGGAATTGTGGTAATGTGGACTATTTGGCCCTGGACTTTCAGCCTGGTTCCCCTAGCCCACACAGAAAGGTATGTCTAACACTGAGTTTAAATCAACTAAAAAGGTCACCATCAAGCGCTCAAAATGAGTCCCAAAAGCAGAAGATAACATGTTAAAACTGTTTCCTGTGCACTTACGAATCTTTTGCTTTAGAATTAAATTTTCTTTGCCTCATTGTCAGAAGTTAGCAAATAATCAGAATAGACTTCCACGATTGATCAACCCGATCACACTAAATGCGTCTTTATAGCACGCATGTGTATTGTCGTGTAATTTATACGCTAAAGTGAGTTTTTACATGCATATGATACGCATTGGTTGGTTAGGGTAGGTTTAGGTGTGGTATGGGGTACGTGTGTATTATACGCTTGGGTAGAATTAGTGGTGTGGGGTGCGTGTGTATTACACGCAAATGAACTGCGTATCAAATGCACGCAAAAAACTGTGTCTCATATGCACGTAAAAACTAATTTTCACGTATAAATTACACGACAATTTACCATGCGTGTTATAGAGATGCATTTATGTGAGAACAGGCTGGATTGATAGATGTTACCTCATGAAATTTTATTGGTTGAGATTGAACTGTACCTGGACATTTTTGACAATCAAAGATGGATTACTATTGTAATACTATTTAATAATACTAACTCTATCCCCACCAGCGTTTTTTTAGAAGGCACTCAGAATATTTTGTTGTATGAATATCTAAACATGCAATTTATCAATAGAAATAACAGACCCTTTGCTTTTAAATGAAAAAAATATCGATTTTTATCAACACTTGTGGGTAAGTTTCATAAAAAAGCAACATTTTGAGCAAAAAAGCAACATTTTGAGCAAAAAAGCTGATAAAATCAAGTTTTTATCAAAGAGTACATTTGGATCAGATTCAGACCGATGATCAAAACATAGATGGAGTCCATCAAAGCTTCACTGTCCTATATCTTGTCCTGGGTCGACATTTCATACAGTAACATTAGGCAGTTTTGATTTGTATGCTGTTTAATGTTGACGAGCGCGTTATTTTACATATGCATCTGCTTACATATTATATGGCTTGTTTCTGCTGCTTCTTCACATGTGTTTTGATCCAGAGATTCTGTACTCTTTCAAAAGATACGTAATATCGCCCCCTACTGTATAACAGTGAAAACACAGAAAGCCGGAAAATTCCATCAATGGCGGCGAAAGAGTTAATAAAATGTATCTTAGAAATGGCATGACTTCACATTCTTTCACAATCTATAACATATTTTATCTTTCTTATAGCCGTCCACCTCTTCAGTGACCTCAGATGAAAAAGTGGACTACGTCCAAGTGGACAAAGAGAAGACACAGGCCCTTCAGAACACCATGCAGGAGTGGACAGATGTGCGACAGTCAACCGAGCCGGCTAAAGGCATCAAGTCCTGATGATGTTCAAATGTTCACACCAAATGTGTTTCTCCCTGTCACTCGAAATGCTCTTATACCGTTACACCGTGATCCAAAGTGGCTTGTCTGGGACAAAATAGCGAATGATGCACCAACTAAAGCCATAGATCCAATTCATTTGGTCTTTTGAAGACAGACCCCCCACTGAACCTCCTGGACTGTCATGCCATGCATGTTAGACTTTTCAAAGTTCAGTGCAACCAAACTTTAGCTACTTGCTCTCTGTGAGTGTAAGCGAAGAACTATGAGTAGTGGTATTTAACATGTTGGAAATCGTATTTAAAACTAGTTAATGGTGATGTGTGCAAAATATTCAATGTTAAAATACTTTCATCACAGCTTAAAAGTTGCTTTTCCATCCATTGGGTCGAATGGTTCTAAGAGTGGTAAGCAACGGTTATAATTCCACTTGAGCTTGGTTTGGTACGGCACGATTACGAACCATTCTCGGCTAACAAGTTTAAAACAGAAATATCTGATCATCCTCCATGTGGTCGCTATTTATATCTCATATCGTCGGTAAACTCAAGGCAACGACTGACGCATTTAAGTACATTCCAAAGAGCTCTGTTATCAGCCCCACTGTGGAAAATGAAACCATATCTGTACCGGCGGGCCGGATCGGCATGGAATGGAACGGTTAAGCAACGAGAACGGTTTTGCCCGACGGTGGAAAAGCGGCTTAAGTAAGCCATTTGTAGTCAGGATCCCCCCTGAAAAATGTATATGCTGTGACTCTATCATTGCTCTGTTCGTTTGAGTATCCCAACCTGGCATTGCAACATTGGCTCAACCAATGCCGTTAGTTCGAGGCCAGCCTGAACAATACAGGTCGAGTGTTCAGAGAACCTCAAATCTGTTTGGTGGCGCTAGTTGTGCAGAAATGACACACTTCAACTTTAACAGTGTTACAAAAGCAGAAAAGCACTTCAAAGAAAAGATTTTCTGAAATCATGGAGGTCTGCCTTGCCATTGCAATTTTTTATAGATTCATCAATGAGAACTATCATTGTTTTCCAATTTTTAGTCAAGCAATGTAGGAAAAGTTATAAAGTTTTTGCATTAAAAGATCGGGTGTTTTGACACTTGGTCTGACAATGGTTCACATGAGTAGTGGCTTATATTGAATGAAAAGCTAGACCCCTTTCAATCAAACCAAACTCTGATCATTTTAGACATGTAGAGTTTGCTCATATTACGCATTGTCAATTCAAAGGTAGCATGCGACAACTAAAGGTGTGTTTCTTTTTTTATTAATGCGGTCTTTAAAAAGATAGTTCAGTCAAAAAATGAAAATTTTGTCATTCCAAATTCCTATAGCCTTCTTTTTTTTCTTGCATGTAATGTACTGGTGTGGATAAAAAAAATAATATTCATGTTAATACTGCACATATGACAATATCGTAAATAATCCAGTGCCAGTAACTATGAGGTGGACACTTCAGCACAGTAGGTGGCAGTATTCCACATTAATGCTGGTTGCCACCCATCACGAAACAGAGAAAAACAAGACGACAAACATTCTCAAAAAAGTTAGCTCACCAGTGTGGAAGTTTTTTGGATTGCGGAAAAAAGAAAGTGCCCAACAGAGGTTCTTCCGGATCATTTTTCAGATCTTTGTACGCATATGTATAGTTATTGTTACGAACTCTCTCTGCTTCCCTACACTCATATTTTGAGTATGATTCATTTACAAAAAAAGAGAGAACACAAAATAAATATTAAAAAAAATTCTATAATGTAGATATCACGAAAATATTGTGATTTCTTTTGGCCACGATAAGCTCATAATGTGACAGGCATAAAGGCCCGTTCACAGCAAGGACGATAGCAGCAAGAACTATAAGTATACAGTTTTAATAATCGTTTTAATTCAGGGAGAATAGGAAAGAGTGCACCACCAATGACATTGTTGGAATCACTTTCAGCTGATGAATGATAGAAACATTGACAGCCAATCAAAATCCATCCGACTTTAAAGAGCTTAAGCATTTAAAGCGCCAGACGCCAATATAGTTATCTTTATACTTACCTTTATAGTTATCGTTCTTGGTGCGAACAGGCCTTTAGTTCATGAGAGAGAATAAGTGATGTAAACATTTTTTTTGTTTGTTTGAACTATTCCTTTAGGCTTATAGCAATATGTCAGAAAAGTTACAGATCCTCCTTACCTAAAGACTTTTTTAAGGCAACACGTACAAGGCAACATTTACACGACAATGGTTTACTAAAAACGGATTAAAACGCGAACAGACTGAAAGCGATTAAAACCGCTGTGTTCTGCTGCCAGGTCAGTAGATGGCGATGTCACTTTGTAAAGAAACACAACATGCCTATAAACTGAACATGTGATACGCATGTGCATGATACAAATTCACGTTTTTTTCATTTTACACTGACATGATAATGGTATTGTTTTCAAAAACTTGCACTTTGAAACCCGTTTTCAAAAGTTTGCATTTTCAGGCCCCCAAAACGCTGTTGTCGTGTAAATGGCCACAACACAAAAAGTTTTCCGATTTTGGTTAAAAGTGGTCTCGTGTGAACGGCCCCTATAACAGACCACTTCAAAGTGTTTAGTGAACAGTGTTTTACTTGGCTTGCTATCTGATAAGGGATAATGTGACTATCTTTCCCTATAATACATCTCTTCCTTGGTTGTCATTATGGAATAGGATAGAGCAAACTTACATATAACAAATATGTATAATAATACATATAAATTTGATCATCTCCTTCATGTGTTTTCATCAGAGGGGATGTATGTATGGACAGGTAAACACACTCACATTTATCTGCAAACGCTCAGTTATTACAGCAAAACACTTCCAAATATAAACTTTTCCTAGTTTCAGCAAACTGGCTGATGTGAACGACTGTAGCTGTCCTGATTAATGCCTGTTGAGATCAGTGGAAGGACTCCTTACATGTTTTTTAGACTGGACTAGCTGAACAATTTCGGATAAGGGAGCATAATGGAGGGGGCACAGAAATTACACTTCACTGTTAAACTGTGATCATTTATTTTGTTGTTAACATTGGTTTAGCTGTGGCGTTAGAACACTGTTTTGTTGGACAACAGTGCTAATTATTTATAAACGAGTATGGCATTTCTTTCAGCAGCCTAAATGCGTGATAATACAACAATATTAGCATCATTTAAGGTTAGGGAGATTTTCTAGAAATGCAATTCTATTTAAATGTGCTTGCTGAAGGATAGGGGTAAAGAAAAAAGCGGCATATTCATTCTCAGTCAAGAAGACTGTAGAATTTGACATTTCATTCAGTATTTTATGGTGGGCTGGGACCTCCGAATAATACTCCAATTCTAGCAGTTTAGGAGGTTTTTTTTTTTTTGCATTTGAACTCGACATCATTTCATATTCCAAAACCATTTTGTATTAAGTTAGTTGAAACTTTGCATATGAGGTTGTACAGTAAGTGGTCTGGACTTGTTAAATAAACCATGTGTAGATTGTCTGTTAGATCCAAATCCTTTCATCAGTTCAGTGGGTTATTTAAAAATGTGCTTTACAAGACTGACCTTATTTTAGGATGTTAAACTTTGTGGGACATTTAGTGGCACTGGCATTGGCCTTAATGGTTCATTAACGTTTAAGTGAACTTACAGGCTGAAAGTGGTTTCTTAATGTCTTTTTCTATTCTGAAAATAAAATGTAATGTATTATTATGGGAGAGTAGTAAATGAATATAATACTTGTGTGTGTGTGTGTGTGTGAGCTGTGGTAGAATTTATGCTGTAGTTTAAGGGGCCAAAGCAGGGCAGATGAGAAAAACTACTAATGTCTTTCATTGAGTGGATATTTCTGTATAGGATTTCTGTTCAACTCTGTGTCGCTTGTGAATTAATTTATTAATTTATTATGTGTTTTTGCAGGTGGACGAAAAAAGATGTACAAAGAATGAACTTGTGGCTCTACTAACATTAATTTATGCTATGTGCTGATTTTGTGAAGCAATATGCCAAGCAAAGCCAGTAAAATGGTCAAATGTGGTAAATTTGAGATGTCTGTCCTTTGTGGTGTTGTTCTGATATTATACTTCATTTTACCAAAATGAATTCAACACATTTTATCAAGCGGAAACAATTAGACCATTAATTATCTCAATTAAAAATAAGATTTAGCGTTTGTTTCTTAGGAACTTGACTAGTGCCAAACAAGCATTTTCTGGCTATCCTTATTTCTATTCTTCATCAACAGTAAATCTTGCCTAGTGTGCCTTTAAAGTTATATCTTAACTTTAGCCAATATCAGCCAAATTACTTTGTGCAGGCGCTAATGGATCCAAGATCTCATAAATTACCCCACTAATAATGCCCGGGAATGTACCAAACTTTTACAGTAGTACATTATTACAGTCCTATTTAGGTTCTGTACTCATAAAACGAGGCATCGGAAAGTTTGTAAGTACATCAGGAGTTTATTTAAATAACACTTGCCTGATAGCTTATGCTAGCCTACAGCTAACCCGGACATCGAGGTCACTTCCGTGATTTGGGATAAGCCAGTAAAAGTCCTGCCGGAAAGCAATGCATAAGGATGTAGTGTAACGACGCCCAGTTCCAGGAATGCACTAATATTTTGTTAGTAACAATTTATTGTTAACAAATAATTGTTGCAAACTGATACTGATATTACTCTGTAATAAAGTTATAATTACACATTTGTTATTACACTGTAATGTAATATTACAAATTTGTTAATACACTGTAATTAAGGTATAATTACACATTTATTACATTTTAATAAAGGTATAATTACTGATGTATTATTAGTCTGTAATAAAGGTATAATTACACATTTGTTATTACACTTAAAGTGAATCGATACTTTTCAAAAAAGAATCGCTACTTTTCGTAAAGTGAATCGATACTTTTCTTGAAGTGAATAGAATCGCTAATTTTCTTAAAGTGAATCGTTACTTTTCAAAAAAAGAATCGCTACTTTTCTCAAAGTGAATCGCTACTTAAACTGAATCGATACTTTAAAAAAATGGCTACTTTTCAAAAAGAATTGCTACTTTTCTTAAAGTGAATCACTACTTTTCTTAAAGTGAATCGATACTTTTCAAATAGAATCACTACTTTTCTCAAAGTGAATCGCTACTTTTCTTAAAGTGAATAGATACTTTTCAAAAAAGAATTGCTACTTTTCAAAAAAGAATCACTACTTTTCTTAGTGAATCGCTACTTTTCGAAAAAGAATCGATACTTTTCAAAAAACAGAATCGATACTTTAAAAAAAAAAGAATCGCTACTTTTCAAAAAAAGAATTGATACTTTTCAAAAAAGAATCGCTTCTTTTCTAAAGTGAATCGTTACTTTTCAAAAAAGATTCGCTACTTTTCTAAAGTGAATCGCTACTTTAAAAAAAAAATCACTTTTAAAAAAGAATCGCTTCTATAATTACACTGCAATAAAGGTATAATTACACATTTATTATTACACTGTAATAAAGTTATTATTACACTGTAATAAATGTATAATTACACAGTAATAAATGTTTAATTAAAGCTGTTTGTTTTACACTGTAATAAATGTATAATTACACATTTATTACACTTTTATTAAAGGTATTACACATTACATTTTAATACATTACACAATATATTATTACATTGTAATAAAAGTATTTCACATTTATTACATTACACAATATATTGTTACATTGTAATAAAGGTATTATTACACATTTATTACATGTAATAAAGGTATAATTACACAATGTATTATTACACATAAAGTTATAATTACACTGCAATAAAGGTATAATTACACATTTATTATTACACTGTAATGTATAATTACACATTTATTATTACATTTTAATAAAGGTACATTACACAATGTATTTTTACATTGTAATAAAGGTATTACACATGTATTACATTGTAATAAAGGTATAATTACCTAATGTATTATTACACATAATAAAGTTATAATTACACTGCAATAAAGGTATAATTAAACATTTATTATTACACTGTAATACATGTGTAATTACACATTTATTATAACACCGCAATAAAGGTATTATTACACATTTATTATTACATTTTAAAAAAGGTACATTACACAATGTATTTTTTCATTGTAATAAAGGTATAATTACACAATGTATTATTGCACATAATAAAGTTATAATTACGCTGCAATAAAGGTATAATTACACATTTATTATTACACTGTAATACATGTATAATTACACATTTATTATTACACTGTAATAAAGGTATTATTACACATTAATAATTACATTTCAATAAAGGTAATGTATTATTACTCTGTAAAAAAGGTATAATTACACTGTAATCAGAGGTTAAATTGGGCTGGAGACGGCTGGAGATCGACGGAGAGCAACATTACAATGGAAACCCGCGAACGGCGAGAGCAATCAAGCAGCTGCTACCGAAGTCCTGAATCTTTGATTTGTATTTTTATTTTTTTTATTTTTTTTGCCGTTTTAAAAAGGTTTTTTTGGGCAAGAAAATGTTTTATGGTCACGGTTCATCTCGTGGCTGCCTTGGTTCCAGACTTAAAACTCTTTATAGCAGCAGTTTAATGAAACGTCAATGGAGATATTGAAAGGGGGGAAAACATTTCAGAAACAGAGTAGTTAAAAAATGGACGTCAATGATGATATCTGGGTCAAACGAAAGCGAGGCTCGTTCTTCTTGGTGCCTGACAGACGGCACCTCTCCATTGAGGTGAAAGGAAAACAATAAAACTAGGTTACATTTTTATTCAACAGTTCAATTGAGCTAACATTAATGTTAGCGAGCTTAGTAACATTAGCTTTGTTAGTTGACATCGCTCCGGCCCAATTTAACCTCTGATTACACTGTAGTACAATGTGTACAATAATTAAATAATAATACATTGTGTAATTATACCTTTATTACAGAGTAATAATACATTGTGTAATAAAACCCTTATTACAATGTAATAATAGTTTAATTATACCTTTATTACAGTGTAATTATACATTTATTACAGTGTAATAATACATTGTATAATTATAACTATTACTATGTAATAATATGTATGAATATACCTTTTCATATACCTTTCATTTGACCCAGATATCAACAGTGACATCCATTTTTTAACTGCTCTGTTTTCAAAGTTTTTTCCCCCCAGTAAATATCTCCGTTGAGGTTTCATTAAACTGCTGATATAAAGAGTTTTAAGTCTGGAACCAGGACAGCCAGGTGTGAGATGAACCGTGACCATAAAACATTTGATTTGGCAAAAAAAAAAAACTTTTGAGAATGGCAAAAAAAAAAAAAAATAGATTCAAGACTGTAAACAGAGGACTTCAGTGGTAGCTGCTCGATCACTCTCGCCGTTCGCGGGTTTCCATGGTAACGTCGCTGTTACACTTAGAATTGTGACAGTTTTCCCTTAATGGCTGTGGGCGGGGTGCTGAACCAGAGAACGCAGAGATTAATGCATTATGACAACTGATAGTTCCATGTAGCCTGGTTGTCTCTGTGTAGTCTTGCTAATTATGCAGTCTCATATGCCATGTATTTGCCAAGAGATGAAAAATAATTCAAGTGGAATAACAATATTTGGTGCTGAAGGAGATGGAGCTGAGCTCTGGCAAGGTGTGTCGTGGACCTGAGGAGGCGGAGCTGCGCTCTGGTGCACTCCGGCCCAATTTAACCTCTGGTTATGTCTGTAAACTGTCCTATTCCCGTTCCTCTATTCCTTCACATTCTCCCCCAATACAGGCACTAGTATGGATTTCTCAAATGGTGTGAAGGCCTGCTCTGCTAATGGGCTCTGGACCCTACAATGTTGATATTGACATTAGTCAAGGATCGCCCAGAGGCAACCAATCACAGTTTATTTTGTTCAGCATCATGTTTTAGGGGCGTGAAAATGTAAAGTCGACGTCCCGACAATAACAGACCAGTGTGTAACACTCTTGGACGTCTTCACATCACATACTTTTGAAATTCCAACATTTAGTTGATACTGCCAAGCGCTCATTATCACTGTTTTAATGCTTTCTTCTTCCATGAGGGGGTTTGGCGTCACAACAACGGCTTTGTTTCCAGGTGGACCATTAAATAACGCGACACACACGTCTCCCAAAAATCCTATAGAATTCATTGACTGAAATGACTGAAACTTCCAAGCGTTTCCAATTGTGTGTCTTATGCATCAGACGGTCCGGAGGTCAGGCGTAATGTCTGAGGCTGAGACTGAGGGCATGTTTACATGCCAAGGATGTACTAAGCATTTGCATTCATTGCTTTTGCATACAGATGACAACGTTGTTAAAATGATCCCCATTCACACAGATCTATGAAAATGACTAAAATGCTGTATTCTGTTGCCTGGGCAGTAGATGGTGATGTCACTTTGTAAAAAAACACTATGAGCCTATAGACCAGGGACAGGCAACTTCGGTCCTGGAGGGCCACCGTCCTGCAGAGTTTAGCTCCAACCCTAATTAAACACACCCAAACAAGGCAATCGATGTTTTCAGGATTACTAGATAGATACAGGCGTTGTGAGTTTTTAATCAGGGCTGAAGCTAAACTCTGCAGGACAGGACCGAAGTTGCCTTTCCATGCAATAGACTGAACACGTAATACGCATGCGCATGATGTCACCGTTTTCACAAATTTGCTATTATGTAATTTACACAGAGACGATAACGGTATCATTTTCAAAAACTTGCACTTTGATACCCGTTTTCAAAAGTTTGCATTTTTATGCCGCCAAAACGCTGTTGTCGAGTAAATGAACAGCCAAAACGCATAAAAGTTTTCCATTTTTAGTTGAAAACAGTGTCATGTAAATGACTTCTAAGTGACCCTGGTAATGAAGTACTGGCAACACCATACATTTTATGTTTCCCTAATCGATCATGCCTCCTTCAACCTGTAATAGGAGCACCAAGGGGATGTTTACACAATGCCGTTTTCAACTAAAAACTTAAAACTTTTTTGGCCATTCATTTACACGACAACAGCGTTTTGGGGGCCTGAAAAGTGAAAACGCAAACCTTTGAAACGGGTTTCAAAGTGCACGTTTTTGAAAATGATACCGTCATCGTCTCTGTGTAACCTACACAAACACAATTAATTTTTTTAAAACGGTGACATCATGTTCATTACGTGTTGCATCTAGAAGTGCATAGTGTTTTTGTTTTTTTAAAGTGACATTGCCGACTACTAAATTAACATTTAAGTCGTTTTTCTCAGATCATTGTGAACATTGTTTTGATAACTTTGCCGTCTGTATGCAAAAAAAGCGAATGAAAAACATTTATATTTTTGAGCACATCGTCGTATACCTTAAGAGAGACATCCAAAATATCCACTATTGTGGGTAGGGGAACACTGGAATGGACTGCAATTTTTTCCATCCAAGTAACGAATTTAAATTTATGCTAAAACAATATTTTAATATTAAAACAATCTGTGAATAGAGTAGTCCTTCCATGTATTCAAAATATTCCCAAGGCGTCATATACTGACGCTCGTGACATTTCGTCTACATTCAACGCGCATGGCACCCGTTAGCGTCAATATGAGACGCAGATATATATGGGTCAGAAGGCGCCTCCTAGCGGTCTAACCCTAACCCTACACCAGACCTAAACCTACCCATATCTGTGCGTGTTATATTGACGCTAAAGGGTACCATGCCAGTTGGATTTAGACGAAATGTCAAAAGTGTCAGATATGACGCCCTAGGATGAGAATGCGTTGAAGCTACTATGATGTCATCATGTGTGCTAGTTCAAGGTGTTAAACATGAAACTTGCATTTTTTTTAACTAGGCCTACTCGCTGTCACTTTGTTGTCCCAGGGCAGTCCCGCGCTGTCGTGATGAGTAACAGGCTGATGTGAGTTAGTTGCTCACACTATGACAGTGCAGATAATGGGCCACTCCCTGTGACTCCTGCAGTCTGAACATCCCCAAAGCCCCACTGACCCCTTCTGGCAGAGGCTGGAATGACTCTGTATAATATAGACCTAGACATTGGGTGCATGTCAATTAATCAATCGATCACTTGCTCCCTAGGAATCAGTATATCATATAGCCTACACAAATTCAGGCAATGGTAAGGACCCTGGCTCACTACACATTAATGACTCTATTTCCAGTGACATGACAGTGTCCTTATTGTATACAACTAGTATTTATGAACAACAACAGAACTGTGCCCAGTTGCATATAAATGTAAGCACCTTAAGTGTAAGTTTCCCATTAAGATAGTCATTAAGTTTCCCTTACACTTATTGGCGTAGCACTTAGATTAGCCTATAGCTCTCCCAAAATGTTTTTATTTATTTCTTTATTAATTCTCACCCTCATGTCGCGTAAGGCTTTCTTTCATCTTCAAAACAAATTTGAGAGATTTCTGTCCCTCCATTGACAGTCTACGCAACAACCATTTTGTCACTTCAAATAGTTAATAAAGCTAATATGAATCTGTTTAGTCCAAATTTTCTAACGAGACTCGATCTCTTTATATATGATCAGCAGGTTGAATTTAGGATATAATTGAATTAATATGAATATAATATATACTTTTATTCGCATATAAATATTGATCAGGGTAACAGAAGCTCAACAGAACCTGCTTGACACACAAGAACCAATAAACCCTCATTAACTCACTATTCCCTACATTACTCTACGGCACCACTAATATCCACTTGGAGAAAGAGTGTATGGAAACGAATGTGTGAATTCGGACACTGAGTGGGCCAGAAGGGCTGCTTCTTTTAGTTTGTGCTTGCTGTTTAATAATTTTTTTTTTGAAACTTCACTTGAAACTTAACAAACTGGCAGCTCCAGTAATAAGATGAAACTATTTATATTGAACCCTGTCATGAAAACTAGCATGTATAAACATTAATAATTAAACTATTTAATAATCAATTCAAAAAGGTTTAGGCCATCCTAACTTTACCGAGAGTAGCCTATAAATTTTTTTGAGAAACACACCATCTAGTGGACAGATGTACGTAATGAAGGATCTCACTTCAGCTATAGACAGATGTTGTGTTTTTTGACAGACCTGTATATAATTGTATTACTAATTATGTTTTTATATTAGGCTATATATAAATATGAAGAAAGCTGTCAGAAAAAGAACATGTAGCCTATTTAGACCTGGCACCTTTTTGCTTCATTGAAATAAATAAATAATAATTCTTTGCAAACAGTGGAAAGGTTGAGAAGGCCATATTTTTGTTTGTTTAAAACTGACTCCTAAATTGACTTTAGATTCTTAAATTCAACATTTAGCCTAATTAAGGAATAATAAAAATAATTTTTTTTTAAAAAAAAGCCTATAGCTCATATGCCTGTAATAATCATATTTAACAGCCTAAGCTTGTAGATAATGAAAAAAAATTAACTTGAGAGGATTCTTGCGTCGCACGCATTATAGACAAACAACATCAGTTGTGGAGTATTTCGTGGAAATAACATTTTATTAATCATGCAATTAGGCTACCTATAAAAAAAATATGAAAATGCTGGGAAAAGTTTGTCACTCATGCACTGTAAAAAGTGAATATGGGTGTAAGTTGGATTGGGCTACTAGAACTATTTGAGTCTATTTACTTCGTATTTCTGCTTTCCTAATCGTAATTGATTATTGTACACTCATTCAACTTGAACGCATAGAAATGCACAGACACTTAAATATGGTGAATGGTGAATCTTCAGAAAAATTATTTTACAAGGAAAATCACAAATGTAGCCTAAATGAGAGTCAGTGGGAAGAGTCCGTCAAATATGGTCTGTGATAGCTAACGAAAATTATGTTCTTGTTGTTTTATTGGATTATTGTCACAGTAATTGTTTTACAGGAAGGTAAATATTTTATGTTAAAGCAAATCTAAATAGCCTACAGCTACAAATATAATAGGCCTATGCATATCAAATTTGGGTAAATAGGACATAAGAGGCTAGGGAAAGAATCTTTCAAAGACGTGGGTCACAGAAAGCATTCGTTTGCTTTGTTTTACAAAAAACGTGAAATTTTGTTTAGAACAATTTGCTGGCATTTTTTTATCCATAGAGTTATTGTCTAAAACAGCGCCGTGAGAAGATAAAAAAAATATTATAAAGCGTAGGCTATTGAATTTTTAACCTTTAAACACACTAGAATGAAAGTAGCCTATAGGCTATTAAAAAGTGATGCGACATATTGCGTTGTAACCAATGAAAAATGCTTTATATATCGTATTATAGCTAGACTATGGTTTTAAACTTTTGATGATGTCTTTGTAAATAACGTAAAACAATAAATATTAATATATTTAGCCTACACAACGGAAGATTTGCTTTGTTATAGCAACTATTCTAATTTCCACGTTTTGAACTATCTTAATATTTTCAACAAAACGTAATTAACAAATGATATATTTCCTAAAATGTATTTCAAACAAACATTATAAGTTTACAACATAATGTTTTCAAAAATGTTTAGCACTATTAGGCCTGTTTGATTACTGTGACGTTCAATTGATCAGCTTTTTAAAGTAATAGTCATTAGTCAGATTAACTGTAAGCATGTGGATGCCGTGAAATATTCCTCTTTATTCGATGAGATAATAGCCTGAAATTTAAAGTGTTTTAAAAAAAACATTACAGAACATAATTTTTTTCCCTCAGCAAAGTTATGCCTGAGCCAACATGACGTCATAAAGAGTTCGATTATTTTTAGAACGTCAACTGTCCACACTTTACTCATTTACTGAGTTTGTAGCTGCTTTAGTGTGATTGATACACAACAGCGATTCAACATGGGAGTCAGAAGTTCACGAGTACAACCGTTTACGGATAGCGAGCCGATTCACGACCTCCATCACCGTGACCTCAAACTCTCAAACCCCAGCAGCAGCACGGCGGAGAAACATCTTCCTCATCGGCCTGACGAGAAGAAGCCTGGGGGAGAGGGAGACCAGATTCCCATCTCTCTTCTGAAGAAGAGGAAGAAGAAAGTGGGCTTCTTTAAGAGTCTCTCTTTCAGATGGAAGAAAGCAGATCAGGGTGAGAGGATGAAGGATCAAGACACGGAAGCATCCAGGAGAAGTACCGACGGTAAATGACAAACATGTTAGAGAATATATATTTAATATCCTACATGAAAAAGTCACTTCATATTTTACACCTGAGTGACCGTGAGTAACAGGAACTTTTCTGCCCCCTATAGGATACTTTTAAATAGAGCTTTTAACATTCTCTCAATAATAAACGAAGAAACCTCAAAAGTATAGAAATTTGAAATATTAAACTTTGCACTTTGAAAATCAGTCACTTTAATATCAAAGAATAGCTGTTCTCAATAATCAATATTTTCTTTGACCAGTTAATGGACTGCTAGCTAACTTCTTGTGCTGATATTCTCCTCTTTAGATCAAAAGTCTCTACAGTCCATCTCTAGATCTGTAGAGATCATTGATCTCGAGGAACCTCCTGTCGATGATCCTGAAGTCCTTCCCGCTGCTGAGTCTCTGGTGCAAGAAGAGCTTCAAACTCGAGTCCACGACGCTCCAGTCCGTCTGACAGCAGTTGAAACGTCTCCTCTGACCATACAGCTGGACCGTAACCAACTGAACATGAGACCTGAGGGTGAGTTTCCTGACACAGTCCCCAACAATAATCTCACAATATCTGCAAAGCACCACTAAACATTGTCTTCCTCTCTTCATCTTTTAACAGAAGACATTTGCTGCCGGTATGCAATCGGCCGTAAGCTGGGGCAAGGTGGATTTGGTGCCGTCTATGAAGGCACTCGTTTGGAGGATGGCCTGAAGGTTTGACTTTTTTTCTTTCTACTTACCACTTCTAGTTCAGCTAATTGTTTTTGATCTGAATTATTTCTCATCCTTTTGATATCTCACTTTATATGCAAGACATCTTAGTGTATCATATAGTCAGTATTTATGGCTCTTCTTGACCTGTTAGGATTTAAGTTCTTGCTTGGAATTTATATGATATGATCTCTACACACATTAATTGCTTTTTGTTTTGTCCATCAGGTGGCAGTGAAATTTATCCAAAAGACGGAACACATGGAATATATCAGCATTGTGAGTATAAGTGATTTTTCAGCAGACAAACTGAGTTAAATCCCTATTCAAAACCATCTGACATCATATCATGTTTCTTTCTTCCAGCCTGATCATCCCAAACCCCTTCCCAAAGAAGTCGCTCTGACAATCCTGGCCAATAAAGGTCCAGATATGGACATTATCAAGCTGCTGGACTGGCAGGACCAGCAGGACTTCTACGTCATGGTCCTCGAGCGTTTCTCCGACTGCATGGACGTGTCCGACTTTGTGGGAAGCAACGGCGGCAGCATTGACGAGAAGTTTGCGCGGCTCATCATGTGGTCGGCAACACTGGCCTCTGATGCGTGCTGTCGCCGTGGAGTTTACCATGGCGACATCAAATTAGAGAACCTGCTGATCAACGTTAAGAAACTCGATGTCAAACTCATTGACTTTGGATGCGGCGATCTCCTGACAGAATCTGCGTACACGAGTTTCTCTGGTGTGTATTAGTTCTCAAAACTCTTGTGAATCAGTTAACTCAACACTCATATGCTAATGGATGCTGAGAAGACATGCTGTGGTAGAGACTTACACATCGGACAAACTCTCTTTCCTCCAGGCACAGTTCGGTACTGCCCTCCCGAGTACAGAACGAAGGGCGAGTTTCATGGAAAGCCGGCGACGGTCTGGTCTCTGGGGATCCTCTTGTTCAGAATGCTGTGTGGAAACTTTCCAGATAATTTTGACTTATACAGGATCAATATGAACACCTGGTACAAACCTGAATTGACAGAAGGTGATTTGTTTATTACTTCAAGTACAATTCTAATGCAAAACTTCATAGGCTTTATAGGAGATGGCTGTATAGACCTGACCTGAAGATCTCACAGCTTAGAATAATGAAAGTAGAGTGGATGTAAAGTTTGTGGTAATAATCGGACGTCTCTCCATCTTTCTCACAGATTGCTGTGATTTGATCTGCTCTCTTCTGCAGCAGAAGCCAGAGCGTCGGCTTGATCTGGGCAGGATTGTTCAGCACAAATGGTTTTAGGTACTGAGCCATGAGCCAAAAACTATTTAAGAAGACATTTTTAAATCTCACTGTTCTAAGTGTAATGAATTTAGCACCCTTATTTCTGTTTTTTTGTTCCAGGTGTAAAACCTGTCACAGCCACTCCAGAAGTGTCATCTTCTGTCCAGAAGATCTCTTTACGTTTGATGAAAAAATCCACCAAAACCAAGAGCTCAGGATGAGATGAAGGACCTGAGACGGAAACATCCAGGAGAAGTACTGACGGTAAATTACAACCATGTTATGAGAATATTGAACTCTATGTAGTTTCCTGGAGCTCTATACATGAAGTCACTTCATAATTTACACCTAAAAATGAGAAACTGGATCTTTTCTCACCTGTTCTAAGAGTAATGAATTTATGCAGTAAAACTAATTTGTGTTTCATTTGTTGCAGGTGTAAGACAGCCACTCCAGAAGTGTCTTCTGTTCAGCTGTGTGTCCGGCGGACTGAATCCACTGTTCTCTCCATCATTAGCCTTGAAGCAGCAACATTAGCATCTGGCGCTATTGCAGGATGTGAAAATAAATAAACATACTTTTGTAAATAATTTGAGAGTTGATTAGTTCTTCTGAACAGCCGCAGAGGTTCCTGTCAGAGCTTCACAGAGATCTACTGTTAAGTAAAAAAAAGTGATCAGCCATGATGTTACCACACTGTGCTGTCAACTTGTGTAAAATTGTATATTTTACATTTCATATTTGGTTTTGCTGGTTAATTAATTGATAAAAAAAACAAAAACTTTTCTACATCACAAGAAGGAAGATTCAGTCTTAGATTTAAGATTTTAAGTCTTAAAATTGACATGTTGCACTCTTTAAATTGAATCTTAAACCTAACTTTACATTCTAACATTGACCTATTTCTTATTTAATTCAGAAAAGAAAATCTTTTATTTTAATATGCAGATGTAAAATTGTATTAATAATTTTGCAATATTGGTCATACATAATAATGTAGGCTAGTTACAGGAAAGGTTCTATGTCTTTTCACGAGTTCACACTTACATGTAATTAGAGTGGATAAGGTTTAATACGTATTTGGCGTGCTGTCCGGGGGGAGGGCTCCGAGCTCGGAGTTTGGCCCGAACCCAGAGTACTCCCCCATGTAAGTGGTTAGGACTAGAAGAAGTGTGGAGAAGGGGCACGGGAGGGATGCTGCTAAACTATCAATGGATTGAGGTGAGATTGCTGAATCTATATGTACCTCTTATCATTGATTTCTGAGTGCACTCCACTCGTGTTAATTAGCTGGAAGTGCTCCTCCCGAACTTTGTTAATAAAACATTTATTTTGAAATGGTCAATTCCGGTTTATTTATGTGTAGTAGTACTCCTGTAAATAAACAAGAAAATGAAGAGAAGAACGCTGATATGATGGCTTCTCGTTTTCTGCATTTACTACAAATTAATCAATAAAAGTATTACAACTGTTCAGCACAGGCAACATGTATGACTTTTGCATAGTAATGCCTGAATATAAACATTAACAACTTTAAACATTTGGCATATTCAGCATTTACAATTGCAAAAGTGATACTCAATAATTTATATATTTTCACTAGTATTTAACCTTTATCTAAATAATAACATGAGAATGTTGATGTAAAAATACATCTAGAATACAATCCATATTCTCAGTTGCGAACATACTAACGTTACTCAGTTCGTTGTCTGATGTATTACATTGAATGACAACACATGAAATTCACTCTTCATTCACTCAAATGTAACGCATAACACAGTTAACAGACATCACCGCAGCAGATTTAACGATCACGTACATTGAAGATAATTCATAACGCTAAACACTATTGAAGAAAATGAAGAGAAGAACGCTGATATGATGGCTCCTCGTTTTCTGCATTTACTACAACTGAAGCACGCTCACCAAACTAGCTTGAGATGACGTCATGCCAAATGAAAATAATTAATTCACTAAATGCACAAAACATATTTTTCTTCTCATAAACACAAATAACGAATTAAATACTATTTTACAGTATTAGAAAAATAACCTTAAACGATTTGGGAACTTATTCAATATATCACACATGCATGTCAACTTGGTATAATTTACCTGTTAATTAATTTTGCTGTATGCGTATGGAATGAAGGAAGGAGAAGTAGCTGGGATGCTCACTTTCTGTTGTTCCGTTTTATTTGATTTCTGTTTATTTTCTTTTTTCTACCTTACTTTCTTCATTAAACATGTTGCTGTTAATTTAGATATTGTAATTAAAACCTAATACATTTTTGCTCAAAATAAAAATAAAGCTTGGACCAGTGACCAGTCTGTTTTGTAGGTTATAAAGGGGTTTTGGGCACTTAGCTGTCCGACCAGTTAAATGCATGCTTAACCAAGCAAGAAGACCACCTAGTCCAGCCCAAACCAGCTAAGACCAGCAAAAACCATCTAAGGCTGGTTTTGTTTACCAACAAAATTGTCAGAAAAACATAGTGAAATGCATTTTGTTGAAACTAATGTTCACCATTGCTATTTATTTCATGCGGACGAATAAATTGCAATCAGAGAGTTGGTTAATAAAAGTTAAGTTTTCTGCATCACTGTTACTGTAGCCAACAGAGGTGGTAAAATATTCTACTCAAGTAAAAGTACTACTACTTCAAAGAAATTTTACTTAAGTACTAGTAAAAGTACCGGTCTAAAAACCTACTCAAGTAAAAGTAAAAAGTAGTTCATTTAAAATTTACTCAGAGTAAAAGTTACTGAGTTACTTTTTTAACAGCGGGGGTGGGGGGCTCTCCCGTGTAGGGTTGTAATGGTATAAGATTTTCACAGTATGATAATGTCTCAGAAAAAAATACAGTTTACGGTATTAAAGGGATAGTTCACCCAAAAATGAAATTAAGCCCATGATTTATTCACCCTGATGTCATCCTAGATGTGTATGACATTCTGGTGTCAGACCAAGCGGCAACATTCTAATCTGAAAAATTACGCCTACCCGGAAGTGCGAAAAATTGCAATACATCTAAAATCCGCTAGGGGCAGGTCCCAAAAGGGAGCAAATGTCCATAGACCCCCATGTTAAAATGTCTGTTTTCACAGCATAAATTCATGTTTTTACAGGTTGGTCCCGTGGACTTTTATTGTATTTTTCGATAGGTTCCGAGTGCCTGACAACTGTGAGGGGGGTGAATTTTTTTCTAACTCGTTATTTTAGATCATATTTAGATATAAAATATATGACAAATAAGGGCGAGGTTAACTTTGATTGACAGCTGATAACAGGCTGCGCCGAGTGGAATTCCTGACATTTGACGTCTCGGCCATGATCTGACACAACACATCAGACCACCTCTGGATCCTGTCTAAACATTTGTATTGAAATATTTCCAAGATGGCGCCACCCACACCCCACATAAACGGCCTCAAAACCGTTCTTCAGAAAGTCTATGGGTGACGTCACAGATGCTTTGTCCATATTTTTTACAGTCTATGTGTCAGACGAATAAAATCAGAGTTAGATTAAAAAATCCATTAAAGTGCATCTATTCAGCATAAAAGTCCTCCATATGACTCCGGGGGGTTAATAAAGGCCTTCTAAAGCAAAGCAATGAGTTTAAGAAAAAAATCCACATTTGACATGTTACAAAGTAAAATTCTAGTTTCCGGCCAAACGCAGTCTACTCATGTAGACTCTACTCAGCGCAACTTATGACGTCGAAATAGCGTAGTGCGTCATCAGCAGTACGTTGCATTACTTGCATAAATTGCACTATAGACTTAAGTGGAATCCGTATGTTTGTGTGGCCGGAAGCTAGTTATTTTACTTTAAAAAGTTTGAAATATGGATTTTTTTTTTACACAAACTCAATGCTTCGCTTCAGAAGGCCTTTATTAACCCCCCGGAGCTGTGTGGAGCACTTTTATGATGGACAGCTGCACTTTTATCATGGATAGATGATAGATACTTCAACTGACACGGCCATTCACTGCCATCATAAAGCTTGGAAGAGCCAGGACATTTTTTAATATAACTCTGATTGTGTTCGTCTGAAAGCATAATGTCATACACATCTAGAATGACTTCAGGGTGAATAAATCATGGGCTAATTTTCATTTTTGGGTGAACCATCCCTTTAATTAATTATTAAATAAATAAACGGTATCATTAAATCATGGTTATTATTATTATTATTATCATCAGTTAAAATGACAGTTAAATTAATGAAAACAGTTTTTTTTTGGTTTAACAAATGCTTTTATTATAACAAACTTAAAACCATTTGTTTGTTTTGTTTAATAAAATTTCAATAAAGCATGTCTAATCAACTAAATTCAATAACTGATCATTAGATTAACAACTATTTTTAACATTAATAATTAAAATGTTTAAGAATAATAGAGTCCTATGAAATGTATTTTATTCAGAAAATGAATGTTTCTTTTTATAATTAATACAAATAAATGTAAACTTTTATCCTTTTATTTTTGGGAAGGTTCAGCAAAACAGATTTACTAAATTAAACTACTGACAAAAAAAAAAAGATATCCTTGAATTATGTTTAAATTGTATTTTTAAATTGTTTGTTATTATTTTGAGAAGTACTTTCTATTGAAGGCCTAAAATAGTAGGCTGAAAACACAATGAGCATCAGGCATACTTGAGTATGTTGTGTAGACGACGCGGCGCAGCTCATTCACACAGAGGCACGCATAACAAGCGGAATATTTACATAGCAGTCTTTTGCGCTTTCATATTCAGAGACCATGTCGCGATTGGATTTATTGCACAGCTCTACTTTCAATTTATTCATATAGCCTACATCATTGCGTGTTTTAAATTCTATTAGCATAACTGGATTCTGGGATTCACTCTTCAAACGGGACATACCTTTCTCTGCACTGATGGATGATGATTTGCAGCCACATTGCGTCAACATTTTTGGCAAATTGGATATCCATCCTCGAGGACAACCATGCGTTTTTCCTACATCTAAAAGTATTCACATACTGGCCATGGTTCGCTTCATAAGAATTCGACGGCGTCACTTTCAGCTGGGTCTGCATCACCTTTTTTGCGCGTTTGTTCTCCCGCCCTTCAATCAATGCAGTAGTTTCCGGAGCGCGATTTTTTTTTTTTTTTTTACTCAGTAACGGATTACAATACTTCAAACAAAACGTACTTAAGTAAAAGTAAAATTACAGATTTGAAAAACTACTTAAAAAAGTAAAAAGTACACAAAAAAACTACTCAATTAGCCTACGTAACGCGAGTAAATGTAATCCGTTACTTTCCACCTCTGGTAGCCAACATTATATAAAGCACAACATTCTGACATGAACATAGCGCAGCAAACACTCACATATCTCCGCAGCTTCTTCTCGGGTGGCGACTTTCTCAACCATCCCTGACAGATGATTTCCCCTCCGCTCATTTTACAAAAAGAAAAGGGAAAAACACAAGCACAGCAGTAATATCACTCTGAAGTCCTCAGATGATGCGGGTCCATCTATGTTGAACGCGTGTCGAACTGTGGAGTGGATGTAAATCTGCAGCGCTGCGGCGCGTCATTTAAGGATGATGGGACGCGCGTCCTCTAAACACAGCCGGACTCACTGTAAACACTACGCGCGAGAGAGACGCTTGACGCGAGATAACGCTCGAGTAGTATGGTACGAAGATGTAGGAAGTACTGTTGTTTGTCTGCTGTTTGTTTTCCCACTCACGCACACGAACACCACGCCCACTGAACTGAAGGGACGGGACTCTCACTCACACACACACACACACACACACACACACACACACACACACACACACACACACACACACACACACACACATGTCTGGTTCGCTATCTTTGTGGGGACTCTCCATAGGCGTAATATTTTTTATACTGTACAAACTATATCCTATATTCTGTCCCCTTACACTGCCCCTATCCCTAAACCTACCCATCACAGGAGACATTCTGCATTTTTACATTTTCAAAAAACATTACTTAGTGTGATTTATACGCTGTTTTCCTCATGGGGACCGCTGACTGGTCCCCACAATGTAGGTGATTTCAGGTTTTACTATACTTTTGGGGACATTTGGTCCCCACAATGTAATATAAACACGAGCACACACACACACACACACACACACACACACACACACACACACACACACACTCACTGTAGAACCACAAGAGTGGAGTTCACTGTGCCGATGCCGGTGAACTCACTGCCAAATGATTTCTCACGAGAGAAGCAGCACAATTCAAGTATTAAAATATTAAGAATAATTTGTCGGGAGTCGAAATTCGGCACAACACCTGTTCACACATATGGGCTGGTTAGTTTAGTAGCGTACTAGATTGGAACGCTTTTATTCATTTTTAAGTCTATATAAAGTTTGTGAGCATTTGTCAAAAATCCAATTTTCTTCAAGGGATATGTCTAATGTTATAAAATGTGCCTCAGCAGAATGGAACTGAGTGTTTCTCCAGGATTAGAAACAGCCGTCACGAACTTTACCGAGTAAGAATTAGTTTGAGAAACACGCCATCTAGTGGATAGATGTACGTCATGCAGGATCTCACTTCTATCAGCTATACACGCGCTTCATGATAATAACCTATGATTATATTACATATTTAAATATGGATTATGTTTTCAAAAAGGGAACGTGTCTTTAAACAGTCTATGAATCAATGCTTCATTAAAAAATATGGTCAATAGCGGTGGAAATGTTGAGTAGCTTTAATGTTTTTCTTTACATTAATCGACTTTATAAATTAATCAATGACACATATTCACTGCAGTAGTTTGACAACCGCAGATGAGCAGTAATGCTTGTGCAAATTCGACTTAATCGAGGGATATGTGTCCGCAGCTGTCTGTGTTATGCATTTAAGTTTTTTTCTTCTTTTTTTTCTTGTTGTTTTATGAGATTTTTGTGGGTCAAAGTATTTTTTATGCAGGCCAATTCTGCAGAAATAAGATTAAGATGTAATTCTATAACCATATAGATGACATAATATTACACATTGGTCTGATGTTGTTTTTTAAATTCCTCAGCTACATTAACTAGATATGTCGTCACAGTGACTTTTAGAACGTCGCTTATTATAACCACACTTTACTCATTTACTGAGTTTGTAGCTGCTTTAGTGTGATTGATACACAACAGCGATTCAACATGGGAGTCAGAAGTTCACGAGTACAACCGTTTACGGATAGCGATCCGATTCACGACCTCCATCACCGTGACCTCAAACTCTCAAACCCCAGCAGCAGCAGCAGCAGCACGGCGGAGAAACATCTTCCTCATCGGCCAGACGAGAAGAAGCCTGGGGGAGAGGGAGACCAGATTCCCATCTCTCTTCTGAAGAAGAGGAAGAAGAAAGTGGGCTTCTTTAAGAGTCTCTCTTTCAGATGGAAGAAAGCAGATCAGGGTGAGAGGATGAAGGATCAAGACACGGAAGCATCCAGGAGAAGTACCGACGGTAAATGACAAACATGTTAGAGAATATATATTTAATATCCTACATGAAAAAGTCACTTCATATTTTACACCTAAATGAGTGACCGTGAGTAACAGGAACTTTTCTGCCCCCTATAGGATACTTTTAAATATACCTTTTAACATTCTCTCTATAATAAACGAATTAAGAAACCTCAAAAGTATAGAAATTTGTAATATTATACTTTGCACTTTAAAAATCAATCACTTTAATATCAAAGAATAGCTGTTCTCAATAATGAGTATTTTCTTTAAACAGTTAATGGACTGCTAGCTAACTTCTTGTGCTGATATTCTCCTCTTTAGATCAAAAGTCTCTACAGTCCATCTCTAGATCTGTAGAGATCATTGATCTCGAGGAACCTCCTGTCGATGATCCTGAAGTCCTTCCCGCTGCTGAGTCTCTGGTGCAAGAAGAGCTTCAAACTCGAGTCCACGACGCTCCAGTCCGTCTGACAGCAGTTGAAACGTCTCCTCTGACCATACAGCTGGACCGTAACCAAGTGAACATGAGACCTGAGGGTGAGTTTCCTGACACAGTCCCCAACAATAATCTCACAATATCTGCAAAGCACCACTAAACATCGTCTTCCTCTCTTCATCTTTTAACAGAAGACATTTGCTGCCGGTATGCAATCGGCCGTAAGCTGGGGCAAGGTGGATTTGGTGCAGTCTATGAAGGCACTCGTTTGGAGGATGGCCTGAAGGTTTGACTTTTTTTCTTTCTACTTACCACTTCTAGTTCAGCTAATTGTTTTTGATCTGAATTATTTCTCATCCTTTTGATATCTCACTTTATATGCAAGACATCTTAGTGTATCATATAGTCAGTATTTATGGCTCTTCTTGACCTGTTAGGATTTAAATTCTTGCTTGGAATTTATATGATCTCTACACACATTAATTGCTTTTTGTTTTGTCCATCAGGTGGCAGTGAAATTTATCCAAAAGACGGAACACATGGAATATATCACCATTGTGAGTATAAGTGATTTTTCAGCAGACAAACTGAGTTAAATCCCTATTCAAAACCATCTGACATCATTATGTTTCTTTCTTCCAGCCTGATCATCCCAAACCCCTTCCCAAAGAAGTCGCTCTGACAATCCTGGCCAATAAAGGTCCAGATATGGACATTATCAAGCTGCTGGACTGGCAGGACCAGCAGGACTTCTACGTCATGGTCCTCGAGCGTTTCTCGAACTGCATGGATGTGTCCGACTTTGTGGGAAGCAACAGCGGCAGCATTGACGAGAAGTTTGCGCGGCTCATCATGTGGTCGGCAACACTGGCCTCTGATGCGTGCTGTCGCCGTGGAGTTTACCATGGCGACATCAAATTAGAGAACCTGCTGATCAACGTTAAGAAACTCGATGTCAAACTCATTGACTTTGGATGCGGCGATCTCCTGACAGAATCTGCATACACGAGTTTCTCAGGTGTGTATTAGTTCTCAAAACTCTTGTGAATCAGTTAACTCAACACTCGTATGCTAATGGATGCTGAGAAGACATGCTGTGGTAGAGACTTACACATCGGACAAACTCTCTTTCCTCCAGGCACAGTTCGGTACTGCCCTCCCGAGTACAGAACGAAGGGCGAGTTTCATGGAAAGCCGGCGACGGTCTGGTCTCTGGGGATCCTCTTGTTCAGAATGCTGTGTGGAAACTTTCCAGATAATTTTGACTTATACAGGATCAATATGAACACCTGGTACAAACCTGAATTGACAGAAGGTGATTTGTTTATTACTTCAAGTACAATTCTAATGCAAAACTTCATAGGCTTTATAGGAGATGGCTGTATAGACCTGACCTGAAGATCTCACAGCTTAGAATAATGAAAGTAGAGTGGATGTAAAGTTTGTGGTAATAATCGGACGTCTCTCCATCTTTCTCACAGATTGCTGTGATTTGATCTGCTCTCTTCTGCAGCAGAAGCCAGAGCGCCGGCTTGATCTGGGCAGGATTGTTCAGCACAAATGGTTTTAGGTACTGAGCCATGAGCCAAAAACTATTTAAGAAGAAATTTTAAAATCTCACTGTTCTAAGTGTAATGAATTTAGCACCCTTATTTCTGTTTTTTGTTCCAGGTGTAAAACCTGTCACAGCCACTCCAGAAGTGTCATCTTCTGTCCAGAAGATCTCTTTACGTTTGATGAAAAAATCCACCAAAACCAAGAGCTCAGGATGAGATGAAGGACCTGAGACGGAAACATCCAGGAGAAGTACTGACGGTAAATTACAACCATGTTATGAGAATATTGAACTCTATGTAGTTTCCTGGAGCTCTTTACATGAAGTCACTTCATAATTTACATCTAAAATTGATAAATTGGATCTTTTCTATCAGCATTGTGTTTAGGAAGGATTTATGCAATAATATGTATTTGTGTATCATTTGTTCCAGGTGTAAGACAGTCACTCCAGAAGTGTCTTCTGTTCAGCTGTGTGTCTGGCGGACTGAATCCACTGTTCTCTCCATCATCCGCTTTAGCCTCTTGCATCTTGGCTTGAAGCAGCAACATTAGCATCTGGCACTATTGCTTTCAGAAGGATGTGAAAATAAATAAACATACTTTTGTAAATAATTTGAGAGTTGATTCATTCTTCTGAAGAGCCGCAGAGGTTCCTGTCAGAGCTTCACTCTTAAATTAGAGACTCTTGATATATTTGTCCTGTTGTTGTGCATCTGCACCTTTCACTGCTGTCTCTGTGCTGATAAGAACCAGTTTATCAATAAATGTGAATCGAATCTTGATGAAGAGTGGTAAAACATTAGCTGACCAAAGGAGGAAAATATGGCACCTACCTATTAAAGGAGGATGCAAATTGCCTACCTGTATCACATGACTGATTTTTGCATTTGTCAGTATTGAGCCTCCCCTCTTGATGAAGAAATAACTCATGATTTTAGTGGTATGTTGTTCTAGTGAGGCAAATCTGGTCAGGGCAGCACATTATAATAACTCTTGCATCATTAACTCTCTTTTATTTATTTTAGTTTTATTTATCTCTTATTTTATTTATACATTTATGTTTGTGTATGTATTTGTTTTTAATGTGTCATTTCTTTCGCACTGGTCAGGGAAAATTTGTTATTGTCAATATTGGCAACTCTGTATAGAAAGCGCAATAAATTGAAACATGAAAAGTTAATTAAATACGTTAATTTAACCTCAGTAAAAAAAAAAGAAAAAAAAAAAAGACTAAGCACATTGAGTCTTTTTTTTTTCTTTAATTTCAAAGCAGGCAGGAGTGTGAGAATCTTGGAAATGGAATCACATCTTTGATATTGTGGAGTCCCAGAATGCACAGCAGGTACCTCTCAAAGCCCATCCCGAAACCACCATGTGGGACAGATCCAAACTCTCTCAGCTGCAGATACCTTTCAATCACAAAGATGCTCTCTCAGAGGACGTTTACACGACAACCTTTTCAATTAAAACTTTACATGTGTTTTGACCACTCATTTACACAACAACAGTGTTTTGGGGGCCTGAAAACACAAACGTTTGAAAGCGTGTTTTAAAGTGTAAGATTTCGAAAACTACACCATAATCATCTAACATAAAAAGTGAATAGGTGGCGTCATGCGCATGCGTGTTAGTGTTCAGTCTATAGCCACGTAATGTTTATTTACAAAGTGACATCGCCAACTACTGGCCAGGCAGCAGAATACAGCATTTTTATTTGTTTTTACAGATCCGTGTGAATGGGTCGTTTTGACAATGTTGTGGTCTGTACATGAAAAACGCAAAAAGTGACATTGTTGTTGTGTAAACATACCCTCAGTTTGGAATAAAAATATGGGTGAGATACAAAAATTGATCTTCTGAACCTACCATTCATATGCGTCCTTCAATCCAGCCCTGGGATGAAAGGGAAAATATGCAGTATATGAGAGATATAGAACCTAAAAGATCTGTCAAAGTGTGCAACATCTGGAAAACATAACTTTCTATTTTGGGTACTTGTGTACAAAATTCTAATAAAATCTCTTTTAAAAAAAGACCATTTTAACATACAGATAAACAGTGCAGCCAATTAAAGGGGTCATGACATGAGAAACCAAATTTGCCTTGATCTTTTGGTATAGAAGAGATCTATGTACTATTAAAACGTCCTGCAAGTTTCATAGCTTAAGACGTCCTCCCCATTATAAATGAAGCATTTATTTAATCAAGCTCTAAATACAGCTCGTTCTGGATCCTTTGTACTTAGTGATGTCACGGTACGAAGTGACGTACCAGTCGTTTGCATATGACCGCCTCCAGCGCAGGACAACTACGCCTCATTTCAAGAACGAGGAGAGAGAGCCCCGGCCGCGCGCGCGCCTTCAAACTGTCACTGTCTCTCTCTCTCTCCCTCTCTCGCGCATAATGAATCAAAATCAATTGAGAATTGACACGATGATAAAAGATCGGAAGACCGAAGTTTCACGTGGTGGAGCATTGTGTAGTCTACATGTGATACAAAATGATTAACGTTAATAATTTATGCATAAGCAGCACTGACGTTAGCCGATCATAACAGTGGGCGTTAACACTGAAGTCTTAAAGGGGAAACGCAACCAAAACAGACTGTTTGAATCAGAGGTGAGAAACAGGGTGGGAAAAGGTCATAAATCACTTCATTTTTTAAAAGTTTTTTTGTACAAAAAACTATAGTAATTGCACCTAAGGGAACATACTAAAACAAAACAAAAAAACATGTCATGACCCCTTTAATGACATTTTCCAGAAGAAGGTTTTCAACATTATTCAGATGGTAATAGTTTTTCATGGGGACAACTGTAAAAAATTAATTTCCATGGCACCTCAGTGATAAAAACTCATGCATTCCGGTGGAGGAGTGAATTCTGTGACCATACTAGAAGTGAAATGGTTCTCTGTAAAAAAAAAATTAACCATACCGTTCTCCACCCACGGATCGGCACGCACTTTTCACTTTTTATTACTTATATCAATGCGAAGAGGAATTGTTTTATAATTCTTACTGTGCTAGTCGTTGGCTCAGAACTTCTATTCTCTCTTCTCTCAGGGATCCACCGCAAAGCTCCCCGACTCCAGGCACCAAGAGGTCTACGGCAGCTGCCTGTCCAAAAAAATCATCAGGAACGATTGAATTAGCAGTGAGCGCATGGAGGTGAGGAAAAGAAAGAAGAAATAGGGCTCATGGACATGCCGATTAAAAAATAGCTACAACTCATAACATCTTTAACCCTGTTTGATATTTTGCATTTACTCTATAGGCTTCAAACACATGAAATATAATCGTATTTAACATTTTTACACATATGAGCTGGTCTATGAGTGAAACTCGTGGCAGGGCCACATGTAGAAAGGGTTGATGGTAAGAGCTCATTCTTACAGTGTGCTTGGGCTGGTCCTGGTTGTCTCGGGCATAGAAAGGCTTTAGCTCATAGGGATAGTTAATGACAAACACTGGGACGTTTCCACAATGTTTCACTAGGAACTTCTCATGTTCTGTATGAAGATCACAGCCCCACTGATGTAATGCATATGACAAAGAGAAAGACAGAATAGATAGTCTTAAAACAATTTTATATTCAATCTATATATAAAACATAAATATTCTCAAACTGAATTATACACTCCCACTGAAAAGTTTGGGTTGGTAAGAACATAAATAAAGTAAAAACAGTAATATTGTGAAATATTATTACAAT
Source organism: Semotilus atromaculatus (assembly GCA_031834385.1). Classification (NCBI taxonomy): domain Eukaryota; kingdom Metazoa; phylum Chordata; class Actinopteri; order Cypriniformes; family Leuciscidae; genus Semotilus; species Semotilus atromaculatus. Next base: position 5,789,969 of record JAULUF010000015.1, on the reverse strand, counting down.
TTAAAATAACTTTTCTATTTTAATAATAAAAAAATTAAGATGGCAAAGCTTTCAGTTTTCAGTGTCACATGACCCGTCAGAAATCCTTCAAATATCCTGATTTAATGCTCAGGAAACATTTCTTCTTATTATCAATGTTGAAAACAGTTGTGCTGCTTCATATCTTTTATGGAAACCGTGACACAGCATTTATTTGAAATAGAAATCATCAACAACATTATACTGTAACTTTTAATCAATTAAATGCATCATTGCTGAATAAAAGTATTAATTTCTTATGGACCCCAAACTTTTGAATAATAATGCACATTATTTTACTTCATGCATTTCATATATAGTGTATCTTTATGTATAGTAATTTACTTGCCTCGGTACTGAATGTAAAGTTCTGTGTACTGCTCTTCAGAATGTCTATTGCCTCAGTGTAAGAAATCCTGTAGAAAGCAAATACAAGTCGATTAAAGAAAGAGGTGTGTAAAAATGTATAGTTCACAGAGCTCACGGTTACACATAATTGAAAAATTACAAATAATGAATTCATTACTTTCAAGAGAATTCTTACTTGTAACAGCTTGTATTCAGCCTAATCCCAAGCTCAAGGCCCATTTTAAGAAGTAAAATGACTTAAAAATCGTGAAAAGCCGACTGAACTGAAATATTATACATACACATCAAATTTCCTTTTCAACATGAGGTCCACTTGGTCCTGAGGATGATCAAAAGAGTTGAAACAGTTTATTACAGCCGTCGTGGTGGAGAAACTCAATGCTCTTATTACAGCTCCTTGCATAAAAAACAATAGTACAGTTTGTTCTACCCTGTGTCCTGGTGCCATATATTTGTGGAATAACTCAACATCCTCTGTGCAATGGGACAGCACATGCTCTGTGGTCACCTTGAATAAATTCTCCATTACCTGGAAAATAAGAAACAGACTTAAAAAAGAATGCAGCTTCCAAAGACAAAATTTTTTTTTTTTTACATTTGATAATGAATTATTTTATATAACTCATATACCACAACAGTGAAAATGTCCTTAATGTTTAATTTATTTTGCTGACATTTAAATACAGATCAGCACAAGCAAAAAATATTTATAGTTTGTAAAATAAAATGTATAGTTTTATCTGCCGTCAGACTGTCTGAGACGTCATTGCCATGGGTTACTTTACTGACAGACCGGCATTATGACACATCATGCTTCCTAACCTTATCCCCACTTTTCTTTTTGTTGCAATTATTCTGCTTATTGTACATATTAAATACAAGAAGTTTATATCAGTAGTCCCATATTAATAATTGTGCCCGCACAGTCTGTTTACAATGTCTACCATTGTAACAGATGTTTAAATCTTGTCTTTAGGCCTATAAATATAATTACTATAGTAATTGTATATATATATATATATCTCCGTAGTGATACAGTAGATGCCCCTTTCTAACATTTGAGCACCTGCACATCTCCGAAACTCTCTGCACATCCCTGTATACGTTGGATTGATTTTAATAACTTTAATATGCACCAAGCACTTTAAAAATGCAAGTTTCAGATCAGGACTCATTATCTGCAGACACTCAATATTCAATGACTCGGATTGGATCGGGGGATCAGGACATCCCTACTGTACACAGTATCAAATCCATTTAAAACATAATCATTTGCTTGTGGATGTTAATTCAATGAGTGAGGAGTAGTGCGTTTTCTACCTTCATCAGGTCGTCTAGTGACTCAGTGAAGCCAATCTCTGCCTCTACCATGTAAAACTCTGCCAAGTGTCTCCTGCTTTGAGAGTTCTCCGCTCTGAAAGTAGGACCGAATGTGTACACTGATGAAAAAGCCCTGCAACAGACAACCAGCAATCACAAAATAGTTTAGCATTCACTTTTAGCTTAAGGTTCCCATAAAGCTACAGATCTGAGTTATCATAAATACATTTTGCAATGACTACTCAATGCCGCATTAAGTAAATAATGGTTTTCAATTATTTTCATTAAGGGCTTTTCTCAAAAAATATTGATATGCAATACAACCATTCAATTTCCTAATCAACTGACATCCCTAATAATTATTAAATAAAACTAAGATCAACTTTTGAATATTGATACCTAGTGTGTATGAGTGTTTAAAGTGTTTTTGGCTTTACCCTGCCATCACCTCCAGGTGTAGCTGTCCTGAGACTGTTAGGTAAGCTGGCACTGAGAAGAAATGTGGGTTGGGGTCATCCGAGTCTTTTTTATCACCCGCAGGCTTTAGAGAACACAAAGAATGATCATTTACAGCAGATTCAAACAGGAATTAAAAGTATCCATGTACCATGTTTTAAAACAATATCATTTTGCTTGTTGCTACATCTCACAGTTCACCCTTTAACTAAGCAATACATACTAAAACATATAAATGATCTAAATCTGAGATGCACCTCAACTTGGAAGAGTTCTCCAGCTCCTTCACAGTCATTTGAGGTGATTACTGGTGTGTGTATCTGCACAAAACCGTTCTCCTGTAACAACAATAAACACAATAAATCTACTGCGTAAGAATTATATTTACACTCATTTGCCATTCATAAATTATACAGGATTTAAATGTTTATATGTGGGCCTTGTAATAAACATTTTGCAAAAGAAAACCTCAAAATGTTTATTATAGATAGGCTACAGTAAGAGTCTTGGGCGGCGCTAGCGAGGGGCTAGCAGGTGCTTCAACTTATCTTGTTTTGTCGAGATATTAAGTCGTTATTTCGACATAATATCTCGCTATTTTGACATAACTCTTTTGACATAATAAGGGGACATTCTAGTCTGGATTAAGCCAAATGAAGCGTTCTTATAATAGTTTTCTATAGGAGGAACATGCTTAACGTGTAATTTAACACGTTGCATTCATATTCATATCTGATTTTTTGTACATAGTATAGCCTACTTTATTATAATTTTAGTATCATAATGATTAACAAATGCACGCACAATTATCTGTGAACTTAATTAATTGCAGATATGTTTTACTATGAACAAACAAATGCTTTTCAACTTATGTATGCAAAGTTCAGAATTAAATGAATGTGCAGCAATTTGTACAAATAGAGTCTGTAGGCCTATATGTGTTGTAGCCATTAAATAAGACCATTTAGTTTAATATTTGTAAAAATATGATGTTATTTTTTCCATGTTTATTATGAAAAGTGAACTAACAGCGTGAGTATGAACAATAGGGAGACATGAAGTGGGTCAGACATGATTTTGACCACTTCATTAAGTTTTGTTTTGTAGAAAGCCTTTCTTTAAACTGAATCTCGTTTTGTATAAATTGTATCTTAATTTTAATAAATTTTTCATCAACCAATTGCCTGTATTTAATAGATAAGATTTAATTGTGGTTGCATTGCACGTGAACTGGAGCTCATATTATCATAAATTAACCGAAACTCAGCGTATGCCTTACAGACATGAGAAATATATCTATAGAAATCTTGAAAAGTCTTTAAACGAAACAATTCAAACCGAAAAGAAATAGAATGTAAAATGTAATCCGTTATGTGTATTTCTCTCTATGGGCGTGTTCACTACGGATATGGGGATATCAACTTCATATTTGCAGCCGACACTGACATAGAAAACACTAGTTTTTTAATAAAAATGAATGCACACGTGTCACCAGATTTACAAATGCACATCTTCCTTGTTGCACGCACACATATTATGTCGAAATAACGAGATATTATGTTAAAATAACATTATTAATAATAACAATAAATCTTTAAGAATATTTGATTGAATGCTGTACTTTGTGCTTGTTCAATTTAATAAAATTAAAACTTTAGTTTTGATAATTCAAATAATTGAACATTAAATATTGAGTGGCAAAGTTTTGCTCATATATTAATAGTAATATTTTATATATATATATATATATCTCTGGGCAAAGGCAAGTACATTTCAAATCAGTGCTTCTCTCGGGAGACTAGCGCTAAATTAATCCCCTATCTTAGCGCCATCTACTGTTTTAGAAGAGGAAGTTGCTCAACTGCATTTGTGAGAAAATCTGCCTGGTCGAGAAAATCGAGCCGAGAGATCTCATAAAAAGCCAAGTTTCTCACAATCGTAACAGACAGATATGCATTTGTGTGCACTAGATTTGGAATTTGTTCAAAGGTTACATGCAATTTGTAGGATGGTTTGTATTCATTTGTGAAAAATTATCTAGGCTCATTTATTTATATTTGTAAAACACAATATTTGTTACTCTGCGTTTTCGCTCAAATTGACCTTTGTATTTGAACATTGCTTTCTGTTTGTTTGCGAGTCGAGCTTTCCTTTGCAAAGCAGATCGAGTTTGTTTGTTTAATTATGTCACATAATTCGCTCCAAACACGCCCCCCTACTGCTGATTGAGAGTCTGATTGCTCAGTCCGATCCACTTTCAACAGTGTTTCTCCGAAACCAATTAGTGCACTTTTAACTATCAATGAGCAATACATTTGTTACAGTAGAATGATTTCTGAAGGATCATATTACTCTGAAAATTCAGCTTTAATATTACTTACAGGAATAAATTACATTTTAAAATATACTAAAATAGAAACAGTAATAATATTTGCAATAATCAAATGCAGCTTTGGTGAGCATAAGAGACATCTTTCAAAAACATTAAAAAAAAATGTTACTGACCCCAAACTTTTGAACGCTAGTGTGTTTAAAGTGACTTTAATACCTTGAAGAACGACTGGATAGCAGTTGTAGCCTCACTGCGTATCCTGAGCAGGGAGCTGAAGGCATTTGTTCGGCATCTGAGGTGAGGAAACTGCCTGGTGTACTCCAGAGAATGACGCTCCTTGATCTTGAAAGGAAAGTCCTAGAGCAGACATACACAGTCACTATAGCAAGTGTGACCTATTCATGACTTTATATAAATCACTTTTCATCAAAATATAAAACTATCTGACTGATTCAATTTAAATGTAAATACTCACCACAGGATTGCATTCTCCAACCACTTCAATGCGCTGAGCTTTTAACTCCACATTCTGTTTCTTATTTGGGCTCTTCTCTAAGGTGCCAGTGATGTCAACAGCACAGCCAAATGTGAGGTCTCTTCACAAGAAGGGAGGATATATCAAGAATACATATCTCTAGTGGCCCAAAAAAGTATTTGAACACATACAAATGTCATTTTCATATTCATCACGCATAGCCAAAGCACAACCAAAACAATGTTCTTCTGCAAAATGTATGCAGTTTTCGATTTTTATCCACTAGAGGGTCAAAAGTTACCTTTAAATCTGAACTGTATTTATTGTTTAATAATTTAAAACCTGATTTTGTGAAATTTGTTTGAAAAATATGCTTGTCCTTAAATACAATTAAAATAAATGTCACTTGGATTGTTATTTTAATGCAATGACATTCAAACACACTTGTGTGGCTTAAGTTTCCAAATAACCTTTGAAGTCGCTCTATATATCAAGACTTTCATGACATTTGAAATAGTAATTCATATTCATTCAAGAGTGTTAAAAATACACAATTGCACATGAACAGAATAGCACCTGGTATTCAGGTGTGAGCTGGCAACAACCTGTAGAGGTTGCAATGAACTTCCATCGTTCACATGTAAGAAGAGGTTGTCTTTCTGTGGCCTGACGGATCGAACCCAGCCCTGCAGGAACAGCATACATGTTCACATACAAAAAAATTAGCACAGTGTATACCAGAGTTCAAATTTATATTTTGAATTAGATTTCATTTTAGTTAAAGTTTTAGTAAATTTGTGGGGTTTATTTTTTCTTCATTTTTGTTAGTTTTTAAACAATGTCTATATAATTTTTTTTTTTCTTCAGTTTTTGTTATTTTAGAGAGCATCAAATAGATAGAAATGCTGCATTGTTAACGAGGTGCAATAAGTACATTTTATTTAAATTTGTAGGTTTTTATTTTAGGTAACTAAAATGAATTACCCTGGTTTATGCATAGGCCATCAACTTTCTACCACATCTCAATTTTTTTTTCTTTTTTTTCTGTAGATATAATTTTTGTTGTGGGGTAAATTACATTACAAACATTTTTGGAGTAAAAAGCTTCCTCTGTCTTGTTAGTATCAAATATACACACAAATAATATTTTTGCAATGAGAGGATGATAAAAATGTTTCAAAGATAGTTTTAATGTGATCGTCACATAAAAGGGCATATACTGTTCTCTTAAATTCAAATGAACCCAAGCTGAAGAAACACCATACTAATTTCGGGTAACGTTATACTGTTCTTCTCACCTGTATTCTAACATGTGATCCTGTCTCTTTGCTTGCGAGCGCATCGGATACCCTCGTGTTCTTGGACAACATGCGACTGCAGTGTCGTTGAAGGAGTTGTGAGCTACATCTGCAGAATAATGATGTGGTGAAAGCAGGAATCCGCTGAAATGTGAGCGACAACATGTCAAATGAGCGAGAGATTCAACACAGCTTGATGTTCTCTGCTTCTTCCGCTTTGAATAATAGTGCAGTTCACGTCCAGTAGATTTGATATGATGTTATTTTTGGTCAATGTGTGGTGATAAAACTCATGCACTTCTACAACAACTCAATTGGTTAGTCTCATCGGTCTCTGTTTTGACATTCACTGCTCTCCATGCGCTTCCTGAAATCGAATCAACGTCATGAGTAACGTAACATGTACGTAGCATCCCATTGGTTGAAATTGGACATGCGCAGTAGATTAGTAGCTAATATTAGTAGCTAATAAAGTGTCCGAATCATTTCCACGAATCATTTAAAAGAACCGGTTCAAAAAATATTTAGCAAAAAACAAAAACAAAGCCTTCTTGGCGTGCTATGTTACATGAATAACTATGTGAATTACATATTACATTCCAGTAGTGCCATAGCCACATGGCTGTTTACAAAGATTTTAATAATACAGAGATTAATGTCGCTACTGACCAAACATTTCAGAAGGTAACCGAAGCTCATACTTGATATAAACATGGTTTGCAAGAATTACAATTTAAAATGAATTACAATTTAAATCTCCCAGCACCCGTTATCGTTCTTGGTGCCTTGGTGCATAACTTACAATAACAATCTTTTAAAGACTTTTGCAAAGGTCAGTGCAGGTGTGCTGTGGGCTTCTAAATAGGCATCATTTTACTTTAGGGGATTATCCAAGATTATCCAAGTTTAAACTAGCTTGCTGCTGGGAATGCTTTTTAAGACAGCACATTTACTTGTAAGATTAATTGTAAATGTTTTTTTGTGTTTTTTTTGCTATAGTGAATATATTTTTTCCAGCTATTCTTGATTGCTTTCATATCCTTATCCAGTAATCATAAAATACTGGAATGGTCATGGCAATTTATTGATCATAAAAAAAGAGAAAAAAAGCAAACAAATATGGTGCATCATGAAGGCATGTCATGTAAATTATAAAGCAATAAATTATACAAATCACTAGGGTTAAACTGAGGCTCACGCGGTTTCATGTAATCTATTTTGAATGTATTTATTTTATTTTATTGTTTAAATCATAATATGGCCCTTAGCGCGCTTCCTGTGTAATAGGCCTATACATGAGTGTAGATTCACATTCCCACGAAACCATATCTATTCCACTAGATGGCGCTGTAACTCCATCAGTCCCCTATGCAGGGAGTCACAATATCAGCCATTCACAAGACAGATCTATTTAATTACTTATTTATTAGCTCAGCATCTACAGCAGTGAATTATTAATGCAGGTTTAGGGTCTCTGAGGACTGCATCTCACCAAAGGCAATGCTAATGTTATTTTTACAGCATGTTATATAATTGTATTTATCTATGCCTTTGTTTGCTTTTTGGTGCCATTCAATTTTACAGCAGATTTGATGAAAGAAAAGGATTGTGACTGTTAGCTGTTCGTTGCTTTCAGCAATAGGCCTAGCTATTTATTTCAAATTCCAACATCTAGGTAATATTATCTCTCTGTATTTATTGTATATGCAAATGATAAAGAGAGACATTGTGTAGTCAAGTTCAGGGCATCATTATTTCTCTGTTTCTTGGCCTGAATCAATATGTGATTAACCAACACAAACATGGATCTTGTTTTAAAAGCTGGGAGCTCAGCAGTGTCCTCGCCTCTCTCCCGACTGACTCTACAAGCTGTATTGACCCTTAATTCAAGCGGCTTATCATCAATTCCTGCGCAGCTCACGATATGCATGTGCACCGTAAGCAGCATTGATTTCACGTCACGCTGTAGCCAAAATAGTGATGTCATCCGAGGGAAAGACTTTAGATGCCTCTCGCCCCAAACATGACAGCGATCAAAACAGGTCCTGCTGAGAGAAGCCTTTGCAACCTCAGCGTTTGATGATGTTCTATTGTCCACTGCACTGACACTGTCGGGAGTCTGAGAGCTTTTGTCCTTAAGCACCAAAAATGTGTACCCAAAAAGAAATGAGTTTTGAATGTAGTGTTAAAGGGCCCCTATCATGGTTTTTGGAAATTACCTTTCATGTAGTGTAATATAGCTCTAAGTGAATGAAAACATCCTGCAAAGTTTTAAATCTGAAAGTGCACCACATTATAAAGTTATTGTCTTTCAAATGTAAGAGTCGACTCTGAGTCAATGAAATGAATTGTTTTTCAAACGAGTCATAAGCCGTTTCGTCGTGACGTGAAGACGAAACATTAGCCCGCCCACTTATTGCGCACGCACCAGGGAAACTTAAACCTCAAACCTGCAGCTGATCCTGTGGATACTGGAGAGATCATGTCCAGGACACGCTGTTTGACACAATGTGACGGTAAAGACATTTTCTTTCCACTACCAATGTTTATGTTACATCAGTCATTCACTAGAGCTCGGCTAATGTATACATTGCATATCCTATGCACTGTTATTGATACAATTTCCACGTGTTCACCGCAATATACTAGAAGCATACTCGTAAATAAATTAGTACAAGTAAAATAATTACTTGCCCGTTCCACAGATGATTAAATTGATTAATTTTCATTTCAGTGCTTCTAACTCAGTGGCTGTAAGTGGGTTGACAAAAAAGAGAATCACATACTCCACCTTTTACTGCAATTTATGTTTATAAGCAAATACAAAATCTTTCCATGCTGAATTCAGAAGAATAGTGCACTTGCTCTTTCTAAACCAGATAAAGCTATATAAACATTATACTAAATTATTAAACTAAAGTTTATAAAGTATATTAGTATAAGGTAATTGTGACTTTTTTAAATGTCAACTCGGACTTGGAATATTACAATGATATCTGAAGGATCACTTGACACTGAAGACTGGATTCAGCTTTGATCACGGGAATAACTTATATTTGAAAGTTTATTCAAATAGAAAACTCATTATTGTAAATTGTAATAATATTTCACAAAATTACTGTTTTTTTTTCTGTATTCTTGATCAAATAAATGCAGGCCTGATGAGCATAAGAGACTTCTTTCAAAGACACATAAAAAATAGTCATGTTTCTATAGTAGATTAAAATATACAAAAATATACAAAAATAAAAAAGATGATATCTCAGATGCATTTTAATGCAAATGAACTGAGATCTGACTTGGTTCTGAAGGAAATTTTTGTAAAATGGCAAAAAAACAAAACATCCTGGGACAGAATCGAAAGGAAAGAATAACAAAGGCAGCGGAAAACAGCGGGTGCGCTCTATTGATCTTATGGAATTGTCACTGCTTAATGTTTCATGAGCTTAACTAGATAAATCCTTCAGGAGTGGCCCAATATCTTTACAGCAGCACCTTCACTCCAACATATCAATTTGTTCCTTTTGTTTGTGAGAAGCTGATAAGTGAAAGTGGGACTTCAATTTGCCGATTACACTGCTTTCTCTCTGCGGCGTCTTGCTCTTTTTTCCTGTCAGCTTTTCATCATCGGAAGTGAAACTCGAAAAATTTGAATATCGTGCAAAAGTTATAATTTTGATGATTATGGCTTACAGCTTATGAAAACAGGTTTCACCTGTAGCTGGATCGAGCTCACTTTATCATGTGTTTAAACCCTCAGCATTTGAAACATCTTTTACATGAAAAAGTGGTAAAATTCAAATACTCTTGCTTGTTATTCAAAATATCATGGGACGAAGGTTTAGTATTCAGAGTGTGGACGGGGAGTTTGTGCCATGATGCATATTACTGATGCATATCATCTAACCACAAAACATCTTCCCGTAACTTGGTCATTATTATGCCAAATCTACTTATGCTTTCACGTGGATCTCTTTGAGACCTGGCCTCTTTTGTGCCGCCCTCCGAAACAGGTCAGTGTTATGCAGAGCTCTTGATATGGTTGACTGCTGCACCTTTACTCCATTCTCTGGAGATCCTGAAGAGTGACCCTTGACCTTTCACAAGTCTCTTTTGAGATCTTTTTTTGTGGAAGTTCTGGTACTTTCTTTCAAATGCTCTTCAGTTCTCATTTTCAGTTTTCCTGCAGGTTGCACCCTTTATAATGACCTCCATAACTTTTTTTTTTTTATATATATCATACTGTGATGGTTATTTTAATAACTCACAAATAGAGGTCAAATGTAAGGCAACTGTACCCTCATTAAGGCCATTTTTCATCTGTGCGAAAGCAGTCCCTCTGCAAGACAGAGACAAAATACTTTCGCAAACAGCAAATGGTATACAGAGGGGTTCAAAAGTCTAATGAAAATTAGTACAAAAGTTTTAGTAAAAAATAAAATAAACAAAGAAACATTTTTGTGTAAATTGAAGGAGAATTTCAGATTTCTAGGTCACTAATGACGGTTTTTACCGAAGGTCAGGTGTTCTTGGTTCCACTGAAGCATAAGATGCTCTTTGAAACTTTCTAAAAATTGTTCTGGAGAACACGATCATCAATGGATTGTTATGCTGGAAATAATGAGAAAAAAAAAGTACTCAATTAAATAAATGCAAAATAGCATTAAATTTCCTGAAGTGGACTGAAATGGACATTTCACAGAGAACTATATTTTCATTCAGGGTTTGTAGTTCAGTAATTGGCTCTGTAGCAAGTCACAGTCTGTAAAACACTATTTTTATTTCTAACAAATGTAAGTTGTGAGGTTTTAAAGATTTACTGAAGTTGCTTGATAAATGCATTTTATTTCCTGCATTTCCTATTGAAACAGCCATTGTTAAAAAGAAGTCCACTTAATTGAATTGAATTATCACTTGAGGCCACTTCACATCTTTAAAAAACTGTACTTGCAGTCAGATTACAGTTTTTTATTAATTCAATCAAATGCCTTAAGTGTTCTTAAAGTGTTAGGGTACGATATACAAATTTGATAGGGTTAGGTAAAAAACAACTTAAATTGAATATTATTTAATTTTATTATTTAATGAAAATCCTGACCATAAGTCTCTATTAGCGCCACAGTTCACTCTGACTCACCCAGAAAAAATACACAAGTTGTGAGAAATCAAGACTAAGAAAACCGTGCCATGAAATACAAAGCTCTGGATCCCCAAAAAGTATCCACTTTCTTCACAGAGTTGAATATCTCCTGACCAGAACTCCGGTTGTTAGATGACAGTTGACAGATGTGAAGGTGATAACTTCTTATTGCGACAAACGAGATGGACCCAGATAGCAAATGTACTGTAAGATGTCTGCTAAAGATCTGGAGATCTAGATAACATCTGCTTTGTAAATACATATCCTGTATATAAAAGCTATCAATCTGTCAATCCTTTCCGTGTCCGGGCCGGGTGAGCTTTCCCGTGTTGATAAACATCTTAAAAAGAGCAGTTTGACATACATTCTAATAAACATCTTACCGACATCTTCTAGATGTCTATATGACATCTGACAGGAGACGTCTCAGAGATGTATTGCAGATGAGCAAACACTCTAAAGAATACATCTTGCAGATTTAAATGCAGACATTAAATAGACGTCTCTGAGATGGATTGTATTACATGTCATGCTTTTCGTCATGCACCAAAGACCAACAGCCAAGGTCTGGATTTTTGTTAAATAATACATTAAACTTTGGTTTATTTTTCTCCAAACCCTATCGTATACCCCCAGAACAATATACGACACGTGTAGCATATTTCAGGCGTGACAATTTTTCGTCTTTTTTTCAAAAGGTTGATGCTGATCGCTTCACTTCACATATTCCCATATTATTTGGGTGACCTATACTTTTATGTCAAGGTCAGGTCATTACCAATCACTGTGAGCTTGTATTCATTCAACAGAGAGGTTGGCTAAAATTTGCATTTTGATTAGGAAAAACTATATCCTGAAAAGGCAAAGTTGTTCTTAGCATATCAGAGGAGTTCAAGATAACATATGCACATGCTGCTGCCAGCCCTTCACAGAGAGTAAAGAACAGATCGTTGCTGCTGTCGGTTTGCTTAAAGCACAGCACTGTGGCATTGCTCTTATTTACAGCAGCATCATGCTCATAAAGCAGGCCATATGCCCTCGTGTTAAACTGGGAAAAATATGCCGTACATAACGCTCTGTGAGCTTTTGGCAGAGAGAAGCTTGAACAAGGTCTTAAGGTGAAGGAAAAAGACAACGCCTTTAGAAACAAAGCCACCGAGATAACAAGGTCATAACAAAAACGTCAAAGCAATTAGAATATTATAAATGATGCAAGCACTATTCATTTCTCTAAGGATAAAACTTTGTTGATAAGGGGAAAAATATTGCAGATTTCAGGAGGGGCTGAGATGTACGCCTATGGAAGCTCGTTTCCGCCACAAAATAAATAAATAAAAAAGTTAATTGCTACTTTTTATCTCACAATGCTGATGTTTTCTCACAATTGGGACTTTTCATGACATCTCATGATTCTGACTTTTTTTCTCAGAACTCTGAGATATAAAAATGTGCAATTGTAAGTTATACAATTCTAATTGTGTTAAACAAGTGTGAGAAAAAAGTAATAATTGTGTGTTTATATATTTAAGAGCAATTTTGTCTTTATTTAAACCTTGTAATGTAAGTGTGTGTCCAGGGTCTCTCTTTGGGTAATTGGTTACTGAATATAGGTGGGAACCTTCGTTCAGGTGACAGGTGTTGCTGGAGGGAAGGTGCACACAGTTTTTTGACCGCTACGCTATGCTACGCTATGCTACGCTATGCTACGCTATGCTACGCTAAGTTATACTATGCCACGCTGTGCAGAAGGAAATCTGTTCTGGTGAAGAACTTGGAACTGTGAATTTATTGACTGTTTGTTGGACTCTCACTTACTTGAAGACCAGTGAATGAAGACGCGTCACAGTAAAATAAATCTACATTGTAAGCATATTAACTTGTGTGTGGACATTGCAGTGAATAACAACCCGAGCGTGCGCGTCCATTAACGAGCTCCGTCCAGCAGCCCTCAGCTGCTTTAAGTAATAGACTTGGCTGCTTACAATAGGCTACATATATAAGTAATTGTGAGACAAAATGTCACAATTTCCTTTTTTATTGTTTTATTCCATGACAAAAACAAGCTTCCTTTTTAAAAAAAACAAGTTCACTTTTAAAAAAACTTTTGCTGATAATTTACTCACACCCATGTCATCCAAGATGTCCATGTCTTTCTTTCTTCAGTCGAAAAGAAATTAAAGTTTTTGATCAAAACAGTCCAGGATTTTTCTCTATGGGACCCAAATGGTTCAAGGTCCAAATGACAGTTTCAGTGCAGCTCCAAAGGGCTTTAAGCGATACCAGACGATGAATAAGGGTCTTATCTAGCGAAACGATCGGTCATTTCAAAAATAAATAAAAAAGTTTAAGTTTTATAAGCACAAATGCTCGCCTTGCTCTGTTCTGTGATGCGCATTCGTGACGCCACGTAATACGCAATTACGTTGAAAAGGTCACGCTTCTGTCATGACGAAAATTATTATTATTATTTTTTGGTCCGGACCAAATGAACCAAGTGAACAGAACTACAAGTGTGAACACACCCTAAATTATCAGCCACTTGGTTTGATATTGTGTTGTCTAATGCACTGACATTGACATCTAATGCACTGTGTAGCCTGCATACTATTCAGTGCCAAAATGCTTTTTGAGGCCACTATACACCACACACACACACAAAATCAATTTTCATAGACATAATTATTCCTATACTGTACAAACTGTATCTCCCCTTAGACTAACCCTACGCCTAAACCTACCCATCACAGAAAACTTCCTGTATTTTTTATGTTTAAAAAATATATACATTGGTTTGTGTATTACTCCATTTCCCCAGTGGGAACCGGGTGGTCCCCACAATGCAGGTTATCTCAGGTTTTATACTTGTGGGGACATGTCACACACACACACACACACACACACACACACACACACACGCACACACACACACACACACACACACACACAGTAAGCAACATCATGTATACCGAGTCCTCACCCTCAGTGCACAGCCCCACACATATTCATGAGTAATTGCCTCTATTTATAAGACAAGACCCATACCTCACTAATTAGCCCAAATATAAATTACAGAGCTTTGGCCTTCACCAGAGCTTAATTTGAAGAGTACCCTCAATACACATGTGAAATATGTTAACTAAAGGTAGAGCTGTTGGCAAAACTGCATCATGGCCCAATTTTATATTTAGTAATAAGCACAAATGAAATAGCCTATATTTTTTTTTTGTACTGATATAACAGTAATTCATTCAATTAATTTAAGTGTTGCGTTTGTGTGTGTAGTGAATCAATCTTCGTTCTTAAAATCTAGTGAACTTTCTAAGAAACATCCAAACTGAACTGGAACACAATTGACTGATTTGGAACGCTCTATATACAAATGGTGCGCCTCACCCGAAGCACAAGAAGAAGACTTGCAATGGAGTACAGTCGACTGCAACAGTGCCCGGCCACTTTTCCAGAGACTCTGGTTCTCATAGGCATTTAAAACAACAAAACAAAACAAACCAAACCAACAAGCTACAAGGTTAATTACAACATTACAAAGTTTGATTAGAATGAAAAAAAAAACATTTGTAAATCAGACTAAGGTTAAAGACTAATTGCTGTTAATGAGGAAAAGAAGCATTGTGGACGACAAATAAAAGCAAAGGAAATTTTAAGATGTTGACTTTAGAAACAACATATATTTTGTTTAATGCTAAATATGCATGGTTTAAGAGCGCAGGGAGACCGACTCGGTAACGCCATATACTTCATGGGAGTGGGCGGAGCTAAAATTAAATACTAATTTAATGCGATTTGCTTGTTTTGATTATCTGAACCATGGATAATATAGTTTTTCATCAGAAATTATGCTGTTAAACAGTTTAAAGAATAAGAATACAGTTCAAGAATGTAGGCTGATGGCTTCAACAAAAGCTTATACCACCAATTAAACAATTACCACCATTTTAAAAAACAATTCCCCTATGTGTTCAACAATCTCATGGCAATTGTAGCTATTTTACATTTGGCTAATTCGTATTCAAATTTATTCAATGTTGTTTGTATGTTTTCCTATGATTTGCTTAAACCCAGGCAGTTAAGTTTAGGGGAGGAGCTTTATGCTTTTTTTGTAAAAATTGTGCATTTTCGCACATTATCATACAAATTCATCCAAAATGGCACCTCGTTAAGTAGTTACGTTGTTTTCCTGTGAGACTGAGTTGGACTGTTGCACGTATTTTTGTAGGCCAACTCGGAAGTTTGCATGATCACACTGGTTCCCTTGACTAAAACCCAATAGATTTCTTTTGAATTATAAAAAAAAAAAAGCTCTTTTATGAACTTTGAAGCCCAAATACAATCACCAGAAATAAAAAGCTAACCTTAGGCTATAAACGAACTACACCGCAGTCGCTCGACATCATGTCCCCAACAACCTCTGTAATCCCATTTAGCACCTTGTTAGCAACTGCCTTTTTCAAGACACATAAAAGCTTAAAAAATCATGAGTTTCCAGGTTTTGGCCAACAAAAATACATAATCCCTGCAGCACACTATAGAGTTTGCCGTTAGCCTGTTGTTAAGCTAACAACATGATACTCTAAGAAGTATAAAAATAGATTGCATATAGAAATATTGAGTATAGCACATGTTGTAACTATGTTGAACCGTATTTATTATAATTGCTTCGTCTACTCTAGGATCTTGGATGATTTTTTGTTTTTTTACATTAATATTCTCTCTATGAATGTCTTCTGTACATTTGGTACCTTTTGAAACACCCTTGGTTGTGAGTTCCTGTACAATAGGATCTGGAACAACCTGAAGAAATAAACCTGAAAACATTTTGTGGCTCGCTATTGACATAATTAACCAGCCCAATCAAATTTTCATAGAAAAATGAGAGAGAAACAACCTCTGTGATGTCTGAATCTGAATAAGGCTTTGCTCCAAAACCTTGTGAACTAGTGATTTACACTTAAAATGTTTTTAGCTTAGCAACATGCTAACATGCTCAACTGAAATCTGCGAGTCTCTTGTGCGATTGATTTGAAGAGCACTATTTGTGTGATGTGTGGGTGATAGATGCGTTGCTCAGTCAGAATGCAGATGCCTGTGTAGGCAGCAGACAGCCGGGAAGCTCGCTAGGTTTTGGAACAGAGCCTAAATGCAGTTAAAATTCAGAAGAAATGGGTTTAACACTTTGAAGGAACCGTTTAAATGACTGAGAATGTAACCCTAGAGCCGCCTGGGGCCTTGTAAGGCTTTATTATTTATTCGTATTTTTATTAGCTATATTATATTATTTTATTAGAACTGAGATAATATATTCTATAATAAAAATCTGATCAAATTTCATGGTCTTTGCTACTGTTATTCATTTAAATAACCCTTCTATCCTTACAGGATGTGCTATGCTAGAAAAAAAAGTGTGTGTCTGAATCTTTTTCATGCTCATAGAAATTGAGCTTAATGGAAACTGATAGGACCATTTCTGAACTGAATATGACAATGCTAACTGTATTAATAGTATCATATTTTAATCTCACGTACGCACTGAACTCAGCTCTGAAGTTGGAAACTGCTCATATTGATGTATTATATGAGCGTAATGGGTATTTGAAACCCCTGTGATCACGGACGTGTATCTAAACAGCTTTTCTTCCCAAAACTACACATGATTTTTGACATATGCATATTCTCAAATATGCCGTGCTTGCCTGATGATGCAATATCTGTTATTCTGAAACCTCTGGAAATTAGTGCATGCCAACCCTGACAAGTAAACATGTATAAGAGGACAAGAGTGTAAGATGAATGGCAAGTTTGCACACATAGAAATGTAATTCTGGTAGTCTTTCTGAATTCAGAATCCTCATTACTGGATGTGCAACTCACTTTATGTCTATCATGCCTGTCACGTAGAAAGCTGTTGAAAATAGAAAAAGGTTGCGTCAAGAATCCTTTTAAGCCAGTGCAAAGATTGGACTCATTTTCCAGGAGCCATTTAGAAGCGGAAGTACATCAAGAGTGGAGCTTGGTTTTTTTAAAGCACAAAATTACTGGATTTTCATTTTATACAAAAGGTTAGCAGAAGAAAATCTTCACATTTATTACATTTTCATATAAAAGAAATCCAGCATCTCGATTAGCACTTACGAGCAGGTGAAAAACATTAAAGGAGAAAGTTCGCACAAAAATATCCTTTTCAAACACTCATTTCATTTTCTTCTTCAGAACACAAAAGATTATATTTTGACAAATATATATATTTTTTTTCATCCATACAATAAAATAAAAAAAAGTCTGGGCTCTATCAGTCTATGACAAAAACAGCTAAAACATTCTTAAATGTTTTTTGTTCCACAGAAGAAAATTAGCATTTTTTTTAGATTTATAATGTAAACCAAACTGTTATTTTAGTACATTAAGTCAAAATTAAAGAAATTAAAGAAATAAATGTTTATATGTGAATAAAAGCTAAATTAAATCTGTTCATCATAGAAAGCGATCGTGTCTCAGAAGACTTGGATAAAACTGCTCAATTAATTTGGATTTATTTTAAAGGGCACCGATTATGGCATTTAAAATGTTCCTAATTTTGTTTTGGGAGTCCCCAACAACAGTTTTACAAGCATGCAATGACAAAAAAAACACTTGTGTTGTTTTATAATATGCATTTATTTTTACCTGATTTGCTCAGTGACTCCCATATGAATCATTTTTCGACTCATTTTTCCAAACCCCGCCTTTGCGTGACACTAATCTGCGGTGATTGGTCAGATGACCCAGTCAGTTGGTTAACACGGAGTACAGTGTACAATGCTTTTATTAATTACATTGTGTTATAATAATGATTGTAATGCACCGCTTAGTAGTAAAAAATTCAATATAAGAGAAGGAATTTAAGTTGAGTTATGTTAGCGACCATAGCCCAAAGTTCAGTGGTAAAAGCACGGGTAGCCACTTAGTCTTCAAATGCTCCTCCCTGGGCAGATGAAAAAAAGTTCGCTTTTGCGTCGCACTTCAGAACAGCGTCTCGTCGACATGATGTTTTCATGTATTCCCTGGCGTCTAGGAGCGCAATAAGTTGGCGTGTCTTATTCAAATAACTTGTCAAGTTGACGTCATCTAGACAGAGAAAAAGCATCGTTCGTCTATCGATTCATATCAGCTCTACTTTTGAGAGACAATAACTTTGTATACGGTGAACTTTCATATTTAAAACTTTGCAGGATGTTTTTGTTCACTTAGATCTATGTTACACACTACATGAAAGGTAATTTTCAAAAATCCATAATAGGTACCCTTTAAGATCTCTTTATGAATGTTTTAAACTGTCAGAGTTGTGGATGAATAGACTGTCAATGAAGGGACAGAAATCTCTCAGATATCTTCATATTTCAAAGATGAACAATCTTACAGGTTTGGAACGACATGAGGATGATGACAGGATTTTCATTTCTGGGTGAACTAACCCTTTAAGTACCAACAAAATGAAATTAAACATCGATAAATGATTAAATCTTTATTTAAAGTACAGGCTCTAAACCTTGTGCTAACATTGTCTCTCTTACCAAACTAGTTTTCTCCTTTCCTAGAGTCTAGCCTTGGTGCCAAAAACAGAAATTACCTTAAGGCTAATTAGCTTGATAAAGAGCATTAGCTATGCTGTCAATATGATTTGCATAATGTGTGAAGTCGGTCTTACTGGCGAACACACACAATGTCAGTTGGGTTTACAGACATGGCACAGAGACATTTCTCGGGCCCTGGCGTTGTTCACACCTGTCACGAGGAATGTGGGGGGATTGGGGACAACAACACACAGCTGAGGACCCTTCACTGTCCGTCTGTCCAGCTGTCCGTCAACATCAACACCCGCTTTAACACTATTCGTCCCTTCTTCTGCAACATTCCGCTGAACTATACGTCTTTTGTTTTCCACTGAAGAAAGAAAATCAAAAAGGTTTTGGAACGACATGAGGGTGTGTAAATGATGATCAGTAAATGAGTACCCTTTTTTTTTTTTTTAAGATATGACCTTTCGTGTAGTGTGTATTTAGCTGTTTGTGAGCGTAAAAAGTCTGGAAATATTCATAGATCAAAGTGCACGATGAATGGAGTTATTAGCTGCGTCCGAAATCGCATATTCAGATACTTATTTTGAATAAGTACTTACTCCGCACCATGCAGTATAATGGATAAGCTAACAAAAACAAACCGCGTCAGCTACGTCCTCATGTCTCGTGCGCCTCTTGACACACCAAAAATTCGAAAGCATGGTTTTTGCATTCGATTGTGCTTTTTTTTTTTGTTCCATGAAAATTCAAATGTCAAATTTTTTATATGACAGCCCGTAAGTGGTTGACCAATCACAACAGAACAGACTGGTTCATCTGACCAATCAGAGCAGAGTAGGTTTTCGGAAAGGAGGGGTTTAGAGAGAATGAATCCTTTATAGAACCGTATCAGACTCTGTGAGGAAAGTGCAAATAAAGTGAAAATGTAAGTGTTTTTGCCCTTGCATACATGTAAATCTATTGTAGGAGGTCTCCAAACCAAAATTAGTAACATTTAAAATAGCATAATAGGGCTCAATTTAATGATATAATGATGAATATGCAGCTAATTTGCATCCTGCAGTGCTCATAGTTTGACATTCACGCAGACAATCCTCAGGCAACATCTTTGTCAAGGAAAACGTGTCCCTTCTTGCAGGAACATCATGTGACCTCATGCTGACCTGTGAAAACTAGACAGCAGGAACAAGAGAAATAAAGAGATGAGAGAAAATGAGTGTTGACATCCATTCCCTCCTTCCATCTTAATACTCGTCTTGGCACAAAGCAAAAACACAAGTTCTCTTTGGTTTTTCTATTTTGTCTTTCTTTCTTTTCTCTTTCAGCTTTGTGCTTTTCAGTGACAGGTGGCTGATTGGCTCTTTCAAAGATCTCAGGTTACATTTTGTCTTCAAACCGGCATGTTTCTGCTTAAGTTTCACTAAATTTATGTTTACATTTCATCAAGTGCATTGTGGGACAGCAGTGGTTAGGAAACATCAAACGCTTGCAATAAAGGGAAGATGTATTTGATGTGTAACGGAAAATGTTCTCAAAGAAGTTTACTTTGATAAGAACTTCACTTTTGCTATAAGCCAGATTCTTTATCTTGGATACTATAATGTAGGTCATTGAATTTTATACAGAAAATATTGGATCATATTTTAAATAGTTTTTCATCAAGTCAACATGAAAATAGACTCTCTTAATACGCATAATTATTGTAGATTAACCAGTGAATTTTTATTCCAAATAAATTGTAAATAACTTGCTTTGCCTCTTTCTAATGGTGTCAAGAATACCTCTACAATTCAACCAATTCATATAGATAAAGACTTTTTCTTGCTGACTATTTCACTATACTGGAATTAAATTGCAGAAATAAAATGGTTTGTGAACATTTTCATGTTGACTTTAAATTCTTGAACTTTCTTTTGAACAAATCAGGTTTATGCAAGTTCTGTATTTATGGAGAAAAATAAATGACTGCCTCTCAAGGCATGCATATGGAATCAGTTCTTCACTGATTTTAATAGTACCCACTTGTCTAATGTTTTCTCAACACTCTCTCAAGGTTCAATTTGCAGTCAAGTAGGAACAGATGGATAGCAAGAGGAAGTCCTGGAGTAAAACTATTTCTCAGCCTTGAGCCCTGACTTCAAAATCATTTCATTTGTGAACAGGTTTCTGACTAAGAGCTTCAGAAATAATAGTCAATCACTTGAATACAGCACTTGTCGTTTTAGACACATACAGCAATATATAACATGAATAGAAAGTGACGCCTTTTCCATTCTTAATGTTATAAGGCAATCTACAATTGCATTTGTATTTGCACATATCACTCTTAAAGGTTCTTCAATGGAATCTATGGTTCCATGAAGAACCTTTAACAATCGTGGAAGCTTTCCATTGCAGTGCACTAAAGGTTCTTTGGAAAAGTTTCTTCTTCAGATTATTACATTGTTCTTTACAACAAGAAATAAATGGTTCTGTTAAGAACTGTTCACTCAAAGGTTCTTTGCGGGAGCTAAAATGGTTGTTCTACAGCAGTGGCCACGTGACCCACATTTTCCCAAGGTCATTAAAGGCAGGGTAGGCAATTTAGGCAAAAACTACCTCATGTCTCAAAGCACAAAACATTACAATAATACTGGACATAAACTACTTACAGAGCCCTGACCTGTTCCACCTGACTGCTGCGGCTTCATTTCAGCATTGATGTTGACATAGAAACACATGAATCCGAGTATGAGGATGTGTGAACAGCTTCAGGTAGAACGTCACTAGTTGCTGTCTCGTAATTACGGTTATGAGATGGTGTGAACGCAGAATAAGCTCGTTGTTTTGGTTCAGGAGGAACTGTTAATGGCGGATGCTGATCCTGCATGCAAATCCTTCCCAGATGATAAATGATGTAACTAGCTCTTTATATAGTTATTTATTTATATAAGTTATATGCCTTCACATTTGCATGCTTGAGTGAGCACCGTAAGCACAGTATAACATCTGACAGGACAGAAAATACTTTTTATTTCGTAACAAGCTATGAAAATAATGTTCGAATATTAAAACCGACATATAGCCTGACAACATCTCATCTGACAGCAGATACTGAATCAAGATAAAGTCCTGGTTTCACAGACAGGGTTAAGATTGAGTCAGGATTAGACATTAGTTCAATTAGGACATTTAAGTAGCTTGTAATACCATACCATATAAAAAAGAAAAAAAAAACAGTACTACTGTGCATCTTGAAACAAAACAATGACACTGATAAATTTTAAGATATGTCAGTGCAAGTTACTTTCGGTTAAAAGCTCATATCTGTTCTTTAGTCTGGGACTAGACTTAAGCCTTATCTGTGAAACCAGGGAAAGCGTTTCTCTCATGCACAATTTACCTAAACTGCGTCTGACAGAAGTCAACAGCGTTCACGCCGGTTTTTCAAAATAAAAGTCTTGCATTAGAAAAACACTTAGAATTAGGTTTTTTGTTGTTGTTTCTTTGACTACATACACTCAAAACAGTCTTGCCACCCACCACTAACATCGCTTGTAATCTGGTTGTTTTACAGTACAAGTAGTTGTATAAATAGTTTTATTCTGGTATTTTTTAAATTAATGTTTTTATCCCAAAGCTGGAAAATTTACTTTAAAACATCACAGAACAAATTAAGCAACACATACATCTGGACATGTTTGAAGATATTCATCTATTATTTATGGTTTCTCACTACTGTTGAGTGTAATGCTTTCTCATGCACTGGTTTATTTATTGACATGCCTAAAAGACTCGTGTCTTCAGAACTGATGCTCGCACTCAGAGATATAGATTCTAAGGCTATCTGTCAAGTATATCAAGACATATTAATCCAACTTTTGGTATTCTTTCTGAAGTATTCAAAATGCATCTGTTGCAATAGTGCTAAAACACTGTGCACATTTACATTATGACTCATACATTCATGTTTATAAAAACGACAACTACTTGGTGGTGCTTTATTTTGTTTTTGTGTAACTCTCTCCTACTCCACAACCTCATTGCTTTGTATGAATATTTCAATCACTTGTGCAAAACTTCCGAAAATTGTAAACACCTCATTAAACAATGCACAATTAGATGCCAGAACCACTTAACGTCAAATTCCACATTAAAGGCATTAATTTGCAGCTCCACTTTAGAGGCAAATTGACATGAAATAGAGTCAGACAGTGTACTTTCCTCCCTGTGTGCCACATTGTTTGGAGATATTTGAATCCATAGTGTTTGCATGCATCAAAAATCCTTCAAGCTGGAGCTCTCGAGTAGAGTAATACAGGAATGATAAATGTAAAGGATGTGAATTCTGAACCATACTAGTATTAACATGCTAATCTCGGTAGTTTTGCAGTGTACAGTAAGCACATTTCTGCATTCATGAATTATCTTGATGACCTACTGTATTTACCATATCTAAAATGTGCACCGTAGGCCTATCATAATATAACGTCATAAACACATTATTCTAGTGTGACATTGACCCAAACAGTAATATCAACCGCAATTATTGTAGCATATCTTTCTATTGACTCATGATATGATCATAGTGCAAAGAGAATGTAAGTCCACTTTAGAGTAAAAATGTAAAACAGTAATTATGTCATAAAGGTTAAAATAAGACATTAAGGCACACTCTGAGGTTTAAAGTGTAAAATCTGACAAATAAAGTCTAAGTTACGAGAAATAGTATCAATTGTTATATACTTGTTTAAAGTCTAGACTTGATCTAAAGTCACAATTACAAGAAACAAAGTCGCAAGTGATTAAGTCATATGGCAGGACATAAAGTAAATTGTGAAAAAGGTTTTTTTGATCTCCATAGTTTTCACATAACATAAGTAAAAAAATATATATAAATAAGGCAAACAGGAGTGTTTGGGAAACCTGTTTCTAAAAAAAAGAAAAATTGCGGTGCAAATCACAATGAGGTGAAATAAATGTAAACACAAAATATTCTTTATTTTTTTTTCGTCTAGACTACACAGATTCACTGCTGTAGCTCTAAAAGGTATCTACATTTGCATTTTATTTACAGCCCACTTCTCATCTTATTTACATTTTCAAAGAGAAGCATTTAGAAACACAGTGTTGAGAACAAACGAAAAATCCAAATGAGTCCGAAAGTTTAGAAAAAAATCAAATAAAAGCCTTGCGATGCATTTCAGTGCAATTGAACACAAATAGTATTTTTTTCCTTCATTCAGCGTTGTTCTTTTTAAATACAGCGATGTTGTCAGACTCATGATGCCACTGCAATCAATGACAGTAAAAGAAACCAAAATATGCTCGACAATATTATACAGCTTAAAACACTTGATCTATTCATCTTGGTGACCATCCCAAAGTGATTTCCCCATAGAGCGACAGCGAACACAGAACGCTAACGCGAAGCGCCATCATCTCCGACATTAACATCATCCAACCAGAAATAGATGCTCTTTGAAGTTCACATATCCAGATGGTGGGTTGACGTGCATTTCAACCTCTAAACGACGCACCTTCAGGCCTTAATGCATTTCAGGCAGCTTGGCTTGCAGACTTTCACGTTCAGAGCACTCACGACGTCGCCTCATGCTTGGAGATCCTTGGGGCAAAGGCTATTCACAGGGGTTGTCACCTTTCCTTACCACGATGTGCAGTGCTTGGAGCACTAAGTACATTTCTTAAAAAAAATAAAATGAGTCTGAGTGCACGTTTAAGTAATGTGCTTATTTTTTTTAAGCATTCATGCCGCTTTACGCTTGAAGCGTTTATTTAACTGACAAACATGAGGACGTATACTCCTCTAAAAAACACAGCACTAAAATAAATACTGTCATTCTTCGGACCGGTCCATATGCAACTCTTTGTTTTGTTTTTTAACATGAAAACAAATCAACTGAATCGACCAACTCTCTGGACTTTATTCCATGTGTTGAAACATTGTTCAAGTACAACAATTAGCAATAAAAGGGACAAATGTTCACATTTTTGTATGTTTTCACAACTGTTATTATTCTGTGTATTGTGAATGTTTTCATAAAATAACATGTTGATCTCAAACTATTTTATTAAAAAAACAATCCTTCTTCATAAGTCTTAGTAGCTTCATTCCAAAACCTAGCGAGCTGCCTTGCTGTGTACCGCCTACATAGGGAGCTGCCTTCATAGACATCCTAACAAAACGGGACCTCATAAGTGATTGATGTGCACACAAATTGCGCTTTGCGCAGAGAATCAGTTCCAATAGTTTGACGTTAGCATGTTGCTATGCTAAATGCACAGTACTCTTATGTGCATAAAACAGCATAGCACAAAATATTGGGTAAGTGTCCAATTAGTTCAGACTACTTTCGAGCACTAAATCAAATATAAAAATAATAATAAAAAGAAATATCAACATTTCTCTCATCTCATGGGATTTTTATACTTGCTTCGCTGCCTTGAAGAACAAATAATGTTCTACCTACCCATGAGAACAGCTGTTGCATCAGGATCAAACCTTAAACTGTTGTCTAGTTGGGCAGATCACTAGGTTTTGGAGCTTTTTTTTCCCCAAACAGTGTAAATTTAATTTTCTCAAGCATCTTTAAAGACCACGGGGCTACCTATTTTCTATTTAGTTACTAAATTTGTCAATTTTTCAGATTTTAAGTGGCGTTCTTAATTTGTCTTTTCTCTTTCTAAATGTGTTTTAAGCCATTTGGTCAAGATGGTAGAAATAATAATAATAATAATAATAAAAATGGATGTTACCAGCAAGCCACCCAGTCCCAAAACACAAGACATCACAGCAAGTTTTGGAAAATGAGATGGGTTCAGCTAGGTATCTGAACCGCAAAGACCAATGTCCTGGTTTAAGTATGACACAGCCGGTAGGCTTTCAAGTATAAAAAGAAGCGATTAAAAGAGGTCTCTCCTTGGCTGAGGCGCGGGGAAAAAGGCAGAGTGGAGTGAAGCTCGTGAATAACAATCTGCTCGTCTGGCAGCAGGCTGAGCCAGTGAGCATAATGCATTACCAGCCTTCTTCCTATATTCCTTTGAGCAAACCCACAAAACACCAAGGCAGAACCGAATATACCGCCGACACCGCCATACGCCGTCTTCTAGCAGGACGAAGAGGGTTTACGAATTACCAAAAGAGAGAACGGCACTCTGCTGTCGAAACAGTGCAACTGTTTGCAACCATGTACGTCATGTATTAAAAAAATAAGTCTGGCACTGTCAACATAAAAATAAAGTAACATAATATGGTCACAAACGAAACTTGTCTTTGGCAAGAAGTCCCGGACGCTGAGTCCGAGCACGGGTTCCCCTTGCGTTCATGTCACCTGCGACCCATCTCAGTCTGTCGCAAGAAGTGGACGTTATTTACGTTGTCGGCCAACTCGGGGAACTGATCGACCGATACTATGTAGAAGCCCTCGTAGCCCTGCACCCGTCCCGCGCTCAGGAGCTGCTGCCTCTCGCCGTCCGTCCAAACTCGAGAGCCCTCTTCTCCTTGCCGAAGTCTGTGGCGTTCGCGAGCCCACGCGGTAGCGACGGCCCTCTGGCGCGCCAGTTCCAGTACGCGAACCTTCTCTTCGTCCTGACTGCTGCCGTAGCGGACGTTGAGGCTCAGTGACCCGTACTGCAGCTGGACGTCGGTTATACGGCGCGAACGCCCACCGAGGACCGTGTTGACCTGCGAGACGGTTACGTTAACGCCCGACTCCAGCGTGCGCTGGCCCACCGTCATTCCCAGCAGAGATAGGTCTCCCTCTACCGGTCCCGATTTGACAAAGTAGTGGGTGTCCAATCCCGCAATGGTGAAGTGTAAATCCTGAAGATAGGTTGCCTTGTCTAAGACTGCAGCGATTCGCCGTCCGTCCTCGTTGGCCAGGCTGATGATGTCAGCAGAAACACGGCCCTCCCGGATGGCTACTTTCACACCTTTCCCGAAGAGCGACCCCCCTGTGGCGAAGAGCGTGTAGAGAGGGGTTTGAGGGCAGCCGGAATCACTCGCTCCGTAGATCTGGCCAAAACGCTCCAGTCGGACGAAAGACTTAAGCTGCCTCTGGACTTCACATTGTACCCCCAGAATGGACTGCAAAGAGACAAACAAAACCCTGTGAGTGTCCTGCCATCAACTTTTTGTGGATATCACTGTGATTATGGATGACTACTACCAGTCAAACGGTTTGGATCAGTAAGATTTTATATGTTTTTAAAATAAGTCTCTTCTCACCAATTGATGCATTTATTTGATAAAAAACAACAACAACAACAACAACAACAAAAAAAACTGTAATTTTGTGAAATATTATAATTTAAAACAGCTGTTTTCTATGTGAATACAGTGAAGAAAATAAGTATTTGAACACCCTGCTATTTTGCAAGTTCTCTCACTTAGAAATCAAGGAGGGGTCTGAAATTGTCATCATAGGTGCATGTCCACTGTGAGAGACATAATCTAAAAAAAAAATCCAGCAATCACAATGTATGACTTTTTAACTATTTATTTGTAATATACAGCTGCAAATAAGTATTTGAACACCTGAGAAAATCAATGTTAATATTTAGTACAGTAGCCTTTGTTTGCAATTACAGAGGTCAAACGTTTCCTGTAGTTTTTCACCAGGTTTGCACACACTGCAGGAGGGATTTTGGCCCACTCCTCCACACAGATCTTCTCTAGATCATTCAGGTTGCTGGGCTGTCGCTGAGATACACGGAGTTTGAGCTCCCTCCAAAGATTCTCTATTGGGTTTAGGTCTGGAGACTGGCTAGGCCACGCCAGAACCTTGATATGCTTCTTACAGAGCCACTCCTTGGTTATCCTGGCTGTGTGCTTCGGGTCATTGTCATGTTGGAAGACCCAGCCTCGACCGATCTTCAATGCTTTAACTGAGGGGAGGAGGTTGTTCCCCAAAATCTCGCAATACATGGCCCCGGTCATCCTCTCCTTAATACAGTGCAGTCGCCCTGTCCCATGTGCAGAAAAACACCCCAAAGCATGATGCTACCACCCCCATGCTTCACAGTAGGGATGGTGTTCTTGGGATGGTACTCATCATTCTTCTTCCTCCAAACACGGTTAGTGGAATTATGACCAAAAAGTTCTATTTTGGTCACATCTGACCACATGACTTTCTCCCATGACTCCTCTGGATCATCCAAATGGTCATTGGCAAACTTAAGACGGGCCTTGACGTGCTGGTTTAAGCAGGGGAACCTTCCGTGCCATGCATGATTTCAAACCATGACGTCTTAGTGTATTACCAACAGTAACCTTGGAAACGGTGGTCACAGCTCTTTTCAGGTAATTGACCAGCTCCTCCCGTGTAGTTCTGGGCTGATTTCTCACCTTTCTTTGGATCATTGAGACCCCACGAGGTGAGATCTTGCATGGAGCCCCAGTCCGAGGGAGATTGACAGTCATGTTTAGCTTCTTCCATTTTCTAATGATTGCTCCAACAGTGGACCTTTTTTCACCAAGCTGCTTGGCAATTTCCCCGTAGCCCTTTCCAGCCTTGTGGAGGTGTAAAATTTTGTCTCTAGTGTCTTTGGACAGCTCTTTGGTCTTGGCCATGTTAGTAGTTGGATTCTTACTGATTGTATGGGGTGGACAGGGGTCTTTATGCAGCTAACGACCTAAAACAGGTGCATCTAATTTAGGATAATAAATGGAGTGGAGGTGGACATTTTAAAAGGCAGACTAACAGGTCTTTGAGGGTCAGAATTCTAGCTGATAGACAGGTGTTCAAATACTTATTTGCAGCTGTATCATACAAATAAATAGTTAAAATATCATACATTGTGATTTCTGGATTTTTTTTTTTTAGATTATGTCTCTCACAGTGGACATGCACCTACGATGACAATTTCAGACCCCTCCATGATTTCTAAGAGGGAGAACTTGAAAAATAGCAGGGTGTTCAAATACTTATTTTCTGTATATTGTAAAGTGTAATTTATTTCTGTGATGCAAAGCTACATTTTCAGCATCATTACTCTTCAGTCTTCAGTGTCACATGATCCTTCACTAATCATTATGATGATTTGATGCTCAAGAAACATCTGAAATAGACAGCTTTTGTAACATTAAACACTACTGTTCAAAAGTTTGGGGTCAGTTCAAAAGTCAGGGGGGGGGGGGGGTAGATAAAAGAAATGATTATTTTTTTATTCATCAACAAGGATGAATTAAATTGATCAAAAGATACAGCATATTAGAATAATTTTTGAAGGATCATGATTCATGTGACACGGGAGTAATGATGCTGAAAATTCAGCTTTGATCACAGGAATAAATTACAATTTAAAATATATAAAAAATAGAAAACAGTCATTTTAAATGGTCATAATACTTTAATAATATTACAATATTAATCAAATAAATGCATACTTGGAGAGCAGAAGAGACTTTTAAAAACGTTTAAAATCTTACCGATCCAAAACGTTTCACTGGTAGTGTACATTGAGTGTATGATATTGCATCTCCAAAACAACATTAGCGCTACTGATCAAATGTGACATATTATGACATGGTTCATCTCAGCAAAACATTGTACGTTGTCAATCCTTGCGTGTGATTTTCACATTCATTATGTTATCTCCTCCAGTGGCAGGCGTCATTGCGCCCACCGCCTTCACTGCTGCTTCTGTCATTTCCTGGGAGTAAGTAACATTTCCTGATGGCGTGTGCAGGATGGGTGATCTCAGCGGGAGACTCATCTTACCCCCACGTTCAGCTGCTCAACTTTCCCCTCACACAAGAATCACGCTGCCTCATTAACACTTCAAACAGTCACCTTTCCTGATATAACTACTGTACGTAGCAGAACTCATTCTATTTTATGTTCAGGTGAGAACGGGTGTGAATCATGCGATTTATTTTGAATATCTTCCATCTGACTCTTCAACACTTAAATAACTTTTTGTTTGTAGGGAGTAAACAGGTTCCCGAGATTTTTACCTCCCACTGGCTTCCGAAGAGGGCTTGGAGTTCTTCTCATGATTCTTTTATTAAAGTATCATTTGCAGACGATTTGCAGTATTTAAAAAAGGAACATCAGCTGTGGTTTAAACGGCATTCACAACCCATTTAACTTCTGTAATGTTAAACAACATTTTCAACAAAGTCCCTCCCTGCATTTCTATTCATGCGCAGATTGGATTGTGATAATAGGTGTTAATCTGAGTTCACGATCAATTGTGGAGAACTACCACTTCTGAGGAGGTCAAGTTCTCTTCAAAGCATCTTTTAGTGTCCAAATGGCATCACTTCTTTTTCAAGTCTGCAGTTATTGCATAACCTTAACTGAAACTGCCATTAAATTGCCGTGTGGTAAGCGTTTATGGTGCTGTGTGGGGAAGTTTAGAAATAAACGTGCAATAATACATTAAATATTCCGTAAGGGTTTCATGTTGACTTTCACAGAAATAAAGGGACTTTACGGTACTTTTCAGGCAGTTATTGGCACAAGCAAATAATATATTGAAAAGAAACTAATACAAGACTCTCTCTTTAGGACAACAATAATGCAGTGATAAGTGAATCTCTCCTTTAATGTGACTTGGCGGGAAATCCTCGCCCCGAGAGGATTTAGATGACCGTGAGGGACCTGTACGTATGCAGATGGATGGTACCAGTCCTAGAAATCACGAGTTCTGTGTATCAGACTCCAGGGCTCCTGGCCGGAAGGAGAAAAAGAGTCCAGCTGAAGCTCTGGCACTGGAACAAAGTTCTTGTGTTATCTGATATTATTGCCCCCGAGTACATGTCCCCATCTCTCCTTTTGCCTTCCTTTTACTCTCCGAGTGTCGCCCTTCACTACAGATTAAGTTACTGAACATGTAAAAGAAAAAGAAAAGGTCTCTGTAATGTCTCAATGGCTTCTTCTGGACCTAGACAGTGATGAGTTTAAAGGCCCTTCACGTTCTGTGTGCTGCTCAGAGAGAGAGCCTTTTAAAGTCTACTCCTCTGGACGTGCAAGACGCGCTCGCCGTGTGAACGCTATCTAGTGGACTCAAGCGCTCAACTCACTCGCTGTTGTACATGAACACAAAAATTGGGCTGCACATGGACAGTGTGCACGGACCCTCCTGTTATTACATTTTATTTTTATTAAGTGTTTTATTTGTTTTATTTTAAATATATAGTGCTGGGCAATGATTAATTGCATCCAAAATAAAAGTTTGTGTTTACATAATATATGTGTGTGTATACTATAAAATTATTTTGTATATATAAATACACACACGTATATATTTAAGAACATTTTGTTATTTATATATAATATAAATTAAGTATAAATATATATACAATATTTACATGCAAATATTTCTTAAATATATACATGCATGTGTGTGTATTTATATATACAAAATAATTATACACAGTACACTACACACACATGCAAATTATTTAAACACAAACTTTTATTTTGGATGCAATTAATCGTTGCCCAGCACTAATATTTATTTAACATAAAACACTTAATAAAAATAAAATGTAGGCCTAATTTTTTTTAACTTAAAATCTCAGGGGTACTTCAAGTAGATATTTTAAGTATTAAAAATGTTTGCTGACAAAAAAAGAGAATAAAATCCCTGGCTTAGAGGTATAATACCGTAGACCTCTCCACAGTATGTTTGTTTACTCCACCAGCCTCCTCATTCTGGTCACAGTTCACAGGGCACAGAGAGATAAACGGCTGGCCGTCTATGCTGCAACCTACCAAATTGACTCTTAAAAAATAAAAAATAAAATACTGCATCATTCAAATAGCACTGATCAGGCAGTCTGACAGCATGGAGGCCTATCAGTGCAGGGCTGTGATCCAAGTCCAGATCAATCTGTGGACATCCAGTGGATATCAGCACATTTCTTCACTTCTCAACCACATAGGACTTCAAAACCCAAACGGCAAGGAGAAAAAGAGTGATAAAAAGTCAGCGCTCACTGTCTTGTTGCTGGAAATTTTCAGAGAACTGAATCCATCATGTTTGGTGTAAGAAGCAGAACTCCTGCTCCAAAAAAACCCCTCCAATTGAATTAGGAAGTGCTGGCTAAGAGTAAGAACACAGCACTGGGCAGGTGAATCTCATAAAGCTACTATTTCATAAAGTCGAGGTCATATTTCAGCCAAAGGCAACTGAAAAAACATCATATTTATATTAAATTGTATTTTGTGAATCGCCAAAAAGGCATCCTTTTACAAACATTAATTCCATTGTGCCTTTATGACATTTAAGCACTTTTTCCACTAAATTCACATTAAAGGGTTCGTTCACAAAAAAATTATCTGCCTTTATTTTTAAATCTTCAATTCTTTGATAGAAGTAGTGATGTCTGATTTGTGAAGGAATCATTTGAGTTTAAGAATGTCAATGAACCAGTTGATCCAGTTTACAAAAAAGTTAGTTTTTTAGCAAATCTTAAAGATTAATTCAACTGATCTGTTTGCAGAGATTCTGGGTCAGGTGTTTTTCATTGAATAACAAATTAAATTTGAACTATAACTATTTAACTTTTAACTAAACTATTGTATGGCTTAAGACTTTGAACATTGCGCATGAGTTGTATGGACCACATTTATGATACTTTTATGATATGATTTTGTCCTTTTAGAAGCTTGAAAACATCAGTCCTTTTAACACTGCCAAAAATAATTAAGGCTACGTCTACATTAATCCGGATACATTTGAAAACAGAGTTTTCGTTTAAAAACGCTCTCCGTCCACACTAGCGTTTTCAGGCGTTTTCCGACGTTTCAGTGTGGATGAGAAACTTCTAAATTCGCCTTACTGCCGCGCATGCGTGATACCTCACAAAAGCTTACTGAGATGATACAGATGGAAAATAAATAATAAAGTTATCGTGCAATTCTTCTAACAGCATCATTTTATTTAGCAAAATATCTGACCATTCACTGATGCATCCAGCCAGGTCGCACTCAGTCACCATATGTTTGGTCTAAAACGCGACTGCTCTCCTGTATTGCCGCAGGACAGCAAATGTGAGTACATTTTCTGTCATCTTTGCAGTAGGCTACTGTGATATGAAGAGTGTGCAAACTGCAAAGTAACATTTATTTGAGCAACAGTGCAAAAGTGAATCGCATATAATTAACAGGCACAATAGACCTTATTCACAGCAGCGCCATCTTTGATTTTTAACAGGAATGAAAGCGAGGCTGTGAGGGATCCATCTCTTCAGTGGGTTGTACTGCTATTAAATGTGTTTGTGGATTGTTCTGCTGACGAAACCATGCAAAAATATGTTTCTGAGAAATTCCAGTAGACCAAATAATCCAGACAATATGATCTGTTTAAAATGATAAGTGATCTAGGAGCTTTATACAGCTTTTTACATCGGATCCCATTGAAAACACAGTAAGTCTATCCCTCACAGCCTCACTTTCATACCTGTCATGGCGCTGGTCTGAATAAGGTCTATAGCGGTAAACATGAATATCTATTGGTACAACATTGATCACATGACTAAACTGACATCATCGTTTTCAAATACTTCTGGATTCACAGTCCACACTACAACGCGAAAACGGCATTTTCAAATGTATCCGCTTTGGAGAGCGTTTTCCAAAAGCGAAGTTTTTGTTCACTTAAAACGCCGTCTCAGTGTGGACGGAAGGCCAAAACGGAGAGAAAAATATACGTTTTCAAACGAAAACGTATTAGTGTGGACATGGCCTAATACATGTCTTTATTTAATCAGAATTAAAATTTGTTAAAGACATCATATTAATGGGAACTTGTGGAGAAGTAATGTGCTTAATTGTAATTAAATTAATGTCACTTGGTCTCATAAACAGTTCTTTTTTTTGTACGCAAAATGTAATTTCTCATTTTTAGGGTGAAACATGAATCACGTTATTTGTGAGATTCACCTGATCATCCCTCCTTCAGTTGTTATTGTGTAGGTCGTAGGTTTCTTAATAGTTGCAAAATAGCAAATTTCAACAAAAAAAATCTGAGAAAAGGCTCTTAGTAATGAAGGGTCATTTCCTCTATGCCTTTAGATACTCTGCACTGCAGGTCTTGTAAATGTAACATGG
The DNA here is from genome assembly GCA_031834385.1 of Semotilus atromaculatus. Lineage (NCBI taxonomy): Eukaryota > Metazoa > Chordata > Actinopteri > Cypriniformes > Leuciscidae > Semotilus > Semotilus atromaculatus. The sequence continues at coordinate 5,755,928 of JAULUF010000015.1, read as the reverse complement.
GCATTATGGTATAAACAACCCACTTTAGATTCTCAAAAGAGCAGCAGTGCAGCTGCAAGGGCCATTAGTAGATTTTTTTTTTTTTTTTTTTTTAATGCAGCTGCTTTAAAAGCCCATAAAGGACCCCACAATTACATTGCCAAAAAAGCTAATTGGTTGGCAATTAGAATTGTTTACTGCACCCTAATAAAAGGGGAACATATCTGCTTGTGGCGTTGAGCCTGGGAGAGCTGATTTATGGGTCATTCAATATGACTATGCAAAAGGCTGTGGGACACAAACTGTTCTTTTTCGGTCTCACTTCCACAGTAAAGTTTCAATCTCAGAGTAAACATTCAAAAGTTTTTACTCTCTTGTTGAGAAAAACACACACAAACACACACACATATATATATATATATATATATATATATATATATATATATATATATATATATATATATATATATATATTTGAAATGGAAAATTCAAGCAAGGGTTTGGAATTGAATTAGGCTCTTCCTTTGAGAAGCGCCTTGAAAGAGCTATTGGATGCACTTCTAAGGTTCCCATAGGAGAGGAACCCTACGAGGAACATGATAGAGGGGGGGTCTCCCTGGAGGGTTGAGATTGCTGCCCAGTCCATCGTTGCATCTTTGCATTGTGTCCAAGTTGATTTGAAGTCAGCCCACATCACTGCCAGAGAAACAAACCTTCCAGTGCAATTCTTTTAACTTTTCACAGGTTTTTGGGAAGTAGTCACACTAGAAAAGTCTACTTTCCCGTTGTACATTTGGCATAGTCTTGTTTTTGATCGCTAAACTCTGGAGTTGATGGTTGGATCCAATGGCCACAAGTAACTGAGACCTAATATTTTTGTGCTGTACTGATGGAGACTTTTTAAATGCATGCCCTGACAATTTAAACGGCTTGGCAAGAGCAAACTACGAGAGAAGGCTCTGTGCTTTTGCTCAAATTATAATGGTTGGTTCCCAAAAGAGAATTTATTAGAGAAAGAGAAAAAGAAAGGCTCTGTTGAGATTTGGGTCAGCATTGTCATGAAAATCTAACAAAACTCTCGAAAAAGAGTTTACCCTCAAAACTCAACTAAATAAAAACTAAATCTGGGGTGTCTGAAACATGAAAGTCCTTTTTTTTTTTTTGGATACTTCAGTTTTCCTTGAATGTATTAAAGCCATATGAAACCTGGCAGGCCGATGGCTTCAAATAGCTCCATCACAGTACATTTAAAATCTCATATCTCATGTCTGAGGCACACCCATGGCGTTCAGCTTCAAATGCTCGCTTATTATATAGCTTGATAGCTTGAGGTTGTGTATACTTTGACACATTGGAATGGAAGCCCTTATCAACAAGGGGACTGGACTTTCCATATACAGTACATCAGTTTAAATTGCACATCAATTATGGCCCTATGGGGTGGGCTATATGCAGCCTGATATCATGAAAATGCGTCTCTTTAGCACGCATTGTGTTTATCATGCAATTTATACACGAAAATTAGTTTTTACGTGCATATGATACATAGTTTTCACGTGCATATGATACGCACTTTATTGCGTGTAATACACACGCACCCCACAACACTAATCCTACCCAAACGTATAATACATACGTACCCTACAACACTAATCCTACCCAAACGTATAATACATACGTACCCCACAACACTAATCCTACCCAAACGTATAATACATGCGTACCCCAGACCACTACTAAACCTACCCATGCATATCATATGCATGTAAAAGCTCATTTTCGTGAATAAAGCGCACGATAAACACAATGCGTGCTATAGAGATGCATTTAGTGTGACCTGGTTGCGATATGACAATCTTTATACTATAGAATGGTATGATTGACTTTATAAAATGCAATATACCACAATATATATTTTCATTATTTTTTGTGGATATTTTTTTTATACATATTTCATATGAAATAACTGTTATATTATATTAAATAAAATAACTGTTATTTAATAGAGAATCATTTGAGAATTATTGATATATATATATACATAACAAATATTTTTAAATAACACTCTTTGTTGTGTAGTGACAGTCATGTTCAAGTAAGATATGCGCAGATTCTGCGCAATACGCTGTATTTAATATATCATGATGAGTCACGAGTTGAGTGTTTGCGCTAAATCTGCGCAGATTTGGCTTACACAAACTTACCCAGCAAAGTAAATAAACCTAATAAGTAACACGCCAAATTGACTAGTGATTTGACAGCGTTACCCGCCACAGTTGATTTTTACCATCATTTGGTGGGTGTTAATTTCAAACCCTGAATATATACATAATATATTTATAATATAATATATCATTTGCTAAATTATGTTTAACAATTTTAGATGGTGTACAGCATGTCAAACCAAAGGATATGTCAACTTCCCAAAAAGTATTTGATTTGTCACCTACTTCAGCCCAGCTCTATATACCCATCATTCTTTCAGAAGAAAAATTAGTTTCAGCTAGGAGAGCTCAAGAGGTAAGGTGTCCTTAACAACCGCCAAAAGAGCCGCCACCGTGTCCAACTAGCTTCTTAATTATTCAGATGGCTTAAAGGAGGCTCGATAATCAGTGCATGTCTGAGGCTGAGAAAAACAGAGAGCATTGAGACAAAGAAGCATAAAGAGAGGAAAGAGAGGGAGACAACATCTTTTAAAGAGCTAAAGAGTGTGAAAGACTGAGATGAAATCAATGGTTGCTGGAGGAAATTTGGAGTGAATTTCCCTAATGGCAGTCCTATTACAAGGGCTCTTTAGCTTGACCCCTTTCCCTCGGCTCGAGGAGCCAGAGCAGAGGCCACGCTCTTTCACACAAGCATCTGGGTTGATTGCTGTGGACTCCTCAGGGAGGTGGCAAACTGAAAGGTCAAGTTACTGCAAATAAAGTCTACAGTTAAAGGCAAAGGCCAGGTGTGTTTTTAAAGAGGTGGGCAAACAAACAGAGAAATTTGTTGGATAAATTACCTTGGTGCTATCCCACTCTTGAGTCTTTATCTGAGTGTGAATGAGCTCGTAAGACGGCTCCATGGCGTCCGTGACAGGTTTGTGGTAGCCAGGGATGACATTGTATAGCTGGAAACCAAACGTCACTAGCCAGCTGTTAACATCTGTTGGAAGAGAAATGCTGCAATGAAGTAAACTTAAAACAGAGCAAAAGGAAACTGCAACACTCACTGACAATGCCTGTATACCAATTTGGTCTATTTGCGTGAACTACATTTCAAAAGCATAATTCATTGCAAATCAGGACACATGCCAAGTTAGCGCCTTTTCGAAATAAGCTCCCACAGTCATTACAGGCAACAGTAGTTTTAGAGACTGGACTAAATATGATTAATCCTCCACAGGAAGAGCCAAATCTCTCTGATATAATTTCTTCCAGCATGTGAGAAACTCAGTGTTTTAGATCTGCTGGTGCACTTGATAATTATACATATTTCATGCTGTGACCAAATGTGTCACCCTTTCTATAATCTGAAAATGTTTTTTGTATTTGTGCATATTTATAAGCAGTAGCATTGATAGCAAATCCCATCACAATATACAGAGAGCATGAACCTTACCATAATCAAATATCCTTTTTAGTGACTTTTCCCTGCTGCATCAAACACATTAGACATAGATAGAAGAAACAAGACTAGCAATAAAGTGCACACTGAGTACTGCTCCTTTATTTAAGGCTGTCACTTGAAAGAGTAGTTTTAAATATGAATATGATTGAGGACATTGAAAGTACCTACTGTACTTCAGAGAGGAATGAAAATGTCAACGCCATCATTTATAAAAGGCTGACGGCCCACTCAAGTACATCTAATATCCAGCCGAATCTTTAGATTTCCTTCTTCAAAGCTAACTTTAATGACATAGGGTAAAACCTAGCGGCTAAGTATTTATCTGAGCTTGAAATACAGCTAGTCCACCATAATATTAGCTATACCCTGCTGCAAAGACCAGCAAAAACTAGTTCGGTTAGTTCTGGTCTGGTCAGTGTACCAGTATACATGCTATTTGCTAGCCAAACTTAGCTGGTAAAGTTAATCAACCAGATTTCCATAAGAATAAACAAATGAAGCACACCAGCATTACATCTTGAGAAATGGTATAAAGTACACAACATAAGCAAGAAACCAGGCATAGTCTTTTTTTAAGCAGTGATGTACTGTATGAAAGGTAAACATTGTTCTGGAAAACTATCACGAGGTTCACTTTTGTTGAATCAAAGGTATGGTCTAGGGGCAGGGTTGTTTGCGTCTGAATTTTCAGAGAACAAGGGCTCATCTTGCCACTAATCTTTTCAAGAGGATATGCAAAGGAAATACACAGAGGAACACACTTAAACACAGCTACTCTAACATAAACAACTGACACGATTCTATAGTATTCATTTCCTTTGGTAGCAAGGGCATGAACCAAGGCTTTGATTTCAGTCAAAAACCAGCATGCATTCACTGTTATAGACTACAAATGTGACTATAATATTTTGTTTTCTTTGAGTAAGGCTGCAATTTTGCTTTCAAGTGGAGAGAAAAGTGAATCAGCCCCTAGCTTCTAGTTCCATGGATACCTTTGTGTTATTTGTCTAACACTGGGGAGCATTCACCACTATTTACCTCCCGCACAGGCTGAGGAAGCAAAGACTGATGGGATATTTCAGAGGAACAACCTGAATGAAGAACAAAGGGGACTTTGTTGTGCTGTCATTGCTCACAAGCAGTGTTTGTGGAGGCAAGAACACCCCAAGCTGGGGCTGGGACGAGAGCCTGAAAAATAATCACTCTAGTGCAAGGAGGATTCTTGGCACCATGTGCTCATGGTGTTTTAGGTTGTTGAAAGTAAAATGTAACATTGAAGTGATTTACAGGCTATTAAATAATCCTCCCAGCCTTCGGCCAGAGACGCTGGGATAGGCTCCAGCATCCCTGTGACCCTACACAGTACAAGGGGTTTGGATGGACGGATGTATTAAATAATGTTGCCCTCAGTGTGTTTCAACAAAACAGTTATAAAAAATGTTGTGTTTACCTGTCATATAGCACTTGGTTTCTTGGGTGTTGCTCAGGGGGTTGTTGTTCTTAAACATGTAGAGGTTGAAGGGCACAATGTTGTTGCTGTTGAGCCGCTTCCAAACATCAATGTCAGGTATGGTCCATCGGCCACCAAGAACATCGTAATCTCTGCGGCCCATGTGGACAAGCTTTGTAAGTGGCTCATAAAGGCCACCCTGGTAGCCTATTACTAGCTGGAAGCTTGGATTGGAGTCCAAATACACCTCCCCAAAAGCTGTGTGCAGGATCTGTTTGATCATGAGACCGGCACCACTGAATACGGCCAACGGTGTACCAATGTTGTCACAGGCCACGTAGAACTCATCCCCACTGCTTAACTCCATGGCAAAGAGGTGGCCCTGAAGGTCATAGTAGAGCGAGGTGATCTCTGAGCTTGAGTGATTGTACATGTGCGTGACTCTGGTGGGACTGGACAAGTCTGCATAGAAGAATTGCAGATGGTGGCCTTGGCTACTTCGACTGGAAACTCTCCTGCCCAAGCCATCATAGCGGTACTTGATGGTCCACCCGTTAACTTTGTTGTAGACTTTAACAAGCAACCCAGCAGAGTTATACTCAAAGAAATCATTGCCTCTCTGCCTGAGGAATCCATCCTCGTCCAAACGGTACTGAACGTCACCTAGTCGAGTAATGCGGTCCCGAATATCGTAGCGTAGCGGTGTAAGTCTGGCACTATTACCGGGACTAAGGAGGTGCAAATTTCCATTCAGGTCATAGCTGTAACGCCAGAGAGGCTTGTCGTTGATGGACACCACCTGGAGTTGGCCATCAGCATCGTACTCGTATGCGTAACGCGTGGTATTTGCATAGGGCCCGACTTTAAGCTCCTTTGCCACCACTCGCCCCATGTTGTCGTACTGCACCATCATCCAATACATCAGCGAACGGAAAATCTCATACTGTACCTCTTTAACTCGTCCATAGGCATCAAAGTGTTTTGTGTGGGTCATGACAGCTGTGGTAATGATCTGGTTAATATCATAGTAGATTACTCCAAACTTGCCAAACTGCTCCGTTTTGCCTGAGACATCATCGTAGCGATAGAGGTCAATGGGCAAGGGGGTTTCATTGATAACTGCTTGCATGCTGGTGACCCGGAAGCTGTTGTCGTAGTTGTAGTCGAACCGGGCGTTCACCATGCCCTCCTCACTGAAACGAAAGATCTGTCTGTCGATGAGCGGTCCAATCTGCCTGTAGCGTATGGTACACGCAAAGCCATCGCTTTGAAGCCCCACGGTTTTCAGCATGCCTGCAGATTCATCGTAAGAAAACGCAATCCGTGTTGTATCATAAAGTATTTCTAGCAGACGGGAGAGTTTCCCATACTTATAGATGACTCTACGCCCCGTTCCTTGGTGGATGGTTTGCAGAAGCAGTCCTTCTTCGCTGTAATCTTGCAAAACTGTGGCATTGCCCTCAGGTGGTCTGTATGTGTTTCTGTAATAGCCAACAGAACGGGTGGTCTCCAAGGTCTGTCTGGCCACATTGGGCATGGTTACTGAAGAGAGCCGGTCATTCTTGTCAAACTCGAAGATGTATTGCCGCTGGCTGTAGAGCAGCAGCACCATGGACTGCCAAAGGAAAATGACAAAGCGATGTTCAGTAAGCTGATTTAATGAAGCATTGTAATTCCCAACACATTCTGAGAGCACTTCAAACTGTTAAATGTGAAATTCTACACCCAGTGAAACTGAAGGTCACTAAGTACCCAGGAGTCACATTGCACCACATGACTAACTGCACAACAAACTGTAGGGTGTCACAGAATCACTTCAGGGTGAATAAAAATTACAAATATGCTGCTCTACAACACTGACTGAAAAATGAAGAAGGGCAAAATCTCATTAACGAGGATTAAGTCATCATACCCCCCACCTCTTCCGATACCATTTTTAATAATGTCACCTTATATCGAGGTCAGTGGGAAGATATACAGGAGTTTATATTTCAACAGGAAGAAGCTCTTCTTATTTTTTACTTTGAGGCTATTGATCTAACCAGCACATGGTCATTTTAGAATTGCAAGAAACATTAAATAGAGTGAGTTTAGGGCTTATAATCAATACTTTTAAACCCAAATTACACTGGGTCTTGCATTTCTCAGATATTGGTTCTAATTATCAGTCTAATAAGACAGTGACATTTGTGACATTTTAAGAACGAGGAAGTTGTCAAGCTGTGTGCGGTGCATAACACAAGCTGACATTAGAAAGGAAAAGCATGCAAGGTTAAAGCTTATTAATGTAACAAATTAATAGGGTTCAACAAAGAGAAGTCTAGAAGAATAACAAATAACAAAAGATCATTATTTTTCAACCTGATCATTTTCTAGATAAAGATGTTTACTTTTTCAAGGTATGTGTAGCTCCATGACTTCCCATCTGCAAATATCTTTGAGATGATTCTCCCATTTTGGTCATATTCCATTCGGACCGACATAGTGCCCCTCTGGATGCCGGCGATGTGGCCGCCAGGTGAGTAGGTTACATTAACACCGTTTAGCCGACTACTTGGAGCCCACAATGTAGGTCTTCCGGCATGGTCATAGTGGATCCTTAGGGTGAACTTCCTGTGGTCATCATAGACTTTCTCGGTTCTGGTTACGCGGTCAAAATCCATGGATAACAAGTTCCTGTTATGAACCTACAAAAACAAAAAACACAGAGATTGGAAGATTACTATAGGCTTCTGAATTCAACATGTGGACATGTGGACAAACTCTCATAACGGTTTACTCGAATGACTTTTTACTGTCAACCTCTAGAGGACACAAGCTTTTTAATTAATTGATTTTTTTAATATATTTTTTTATGTTAAAACTAATATAATGAGAGAAGTGCTCCGTATTCACCATGCTTTTAAGGATGAAATTATTGAGGGGTAGACAACTCTAATTGTATTAGCAGGAGGAGGAAAAGATTACACTTTTGATGTACGTTTAAAAATTCAAAGCCCACTACACTGTTTAAATGACATGTCATACTGAGTTTTCAGCTCAGTTCGAATGCGCAGACCCCTCTGACCCCGGCACATGCTGAGATCAGAGCTGAGAACTAGTCTTACATGGCTGGTAATCCCAAAGGCACACACAGGTCAATGCAGGGGGGAAATCCAGGATTTAAAGACTTCAATACCTTCAACTCTCGGTACAATGAATTGGAACCTTTATTTCTGTGATATGAATTTAGATATTGGTGGATAAGATTAACAGTTAGCAATTAATAATTAACAGGCCAAGAAAGAGTCTACACTTTTGCGATTTTCACATAACTTTTGAAACAAAAACTTTTTTCCCCTTTCTATATTTAGTAGCGGAAGCATAATAAAATTGGCTAAAATTGGTAATAAGCATGCTTATTTGTTGCAACAAAGCATGATTTGAAGCCTGGAATGAATGAAAACTCTAAATATGCCTTAAAAGTTTCTTTTAAGGCAGATTTAGAGTCTGTATTTGTGCCAGCTGTTTTTTCCCCCTCCAAGCACACCACTTTGTGGTATTATGGCTAAAGGGTTGAATGACTATTGACTAAATAACCATCTGGAAGTTTGGGCCAAGCAGACTTTAAAATGCATTATAATCAAATACTCATTTCCCCATATCTCTTCTCTATGTAATGTCTCCTTGATTGATTTCGATTTTTCTCATCAGGTACGTTGGCAACCGGCTTTACTCAGTGCTGGCAAAGCTTAACAGAGTCTTAAAGTGATTTTGTGAGTTGTTGTTGGCTTTGGTCCAGTGGTATGGCGGACGGGGGGAAGAGCAACAAGCAAGCTCTCTCTCCTTTTCTCTCCTCCTCGTGGGCATGCTGGGAGCTCTCATCTGTGAAGGGACAATTACACTGGGGCCAATTAATGTCACTAATACCTAATTGAGAGGATTATTTTACATTAAAAGCAAGCAGCTTATGAATAGGAGAATTCCCGGTGGGGGTGACAGAACAAAGAGGTTGACAGAATAAAGGGCATATATTTTTTCCTTCCCATTCCTTTAAGCATCACCCATATCACCCATATGATATGAACACAGCCCCCATTTTTCTCACTCTCACTTTGATCGGTTGATGCCGAGATTGAGAATTTGTCCTGAAAAAACTCATGAATTAGCAGGAAAAACTCACATATGAACTTATTTTCTGATCAGAAATAAGAACTGGTTTCAAACAGGTTTTCCAAGCATTATATAGAAAGGGAGAATGTTTGGAAAACCTGTTTTCAAACAGTTATTATTTCTGCTATTCCGTTTGGTTAGGCAATTCCCTTAAGTATTATTTACTACACGTTCCAATGCTTTTATGGCTCTAAGGATGGGGGAACTTGTGTCAAGGGCCGATTTGTCCAGTGTAGAATGACAGGAGACTGAAGCGACAAGCTTAAGGAAAAAAATGAAGAGAGATTGAAAGGGAACGCTGGCTGCTCATGCCAGGCTCTGGTTGAACAGAGGCCCAACGGGCTGGAAAAAAAGCTCTTTTGGCAGTGAGATCCTGGGCCTCTGGAGAATGGAAACCCACTCAAGGGGAATGTCTTAAATTGGACATTCCTTTAAACGGGCTCAGCACTGGGAAAGCAGATATGATGGGAGGAAGGAGATCAAATTGGGGCAGGGTGGGAAAAACAGAGGGGTTTGAAGGAGTGTCCAAGTTACCCCTCATAAAGGACATCAAGACAAAAGTGGGGTGTACTTTAATAAGGTAAATTTACAGCATTTACAAATGTTTTAATATGGCACCAATTTAGATACTTATAAACAGAAACCACACTCACAAACAGTAAGTTGAACACTGAAGACTGGAGTAATGATGCTGAAAATTCAGCTTTGTATCATAGGAATAATTACATTTTAAAATATATTAAATCAGAAAACTGTCATTTTATAATTGTAATAATATTTCAAAATATTTCTGTAGATTTTTTGATAAAAACAAATAAAGTGAATGGTGGCCATGAGTTATGAAACATTTTCAAACCAAGATTTTTGAACGAAAGCTTAAATCTTTGATTACAACTTCACACAAAGCTAGTTTGGCTTCAGAAAACTTGGAATACAGAGTACAAGTCTTGAGGAATAAACATTTTTGGTTGAATTGATCTCTATTATTCTTATTGTTTTGTTGGTTGCACTCTGAAAATGACATCTAAATATTCCTTTAAAAAAAAAAATACCAAAAAGAACCTAAAAGTTATTGTATATTTCACACACTATTGGGGAATGTTAAACAGACCCGCACCATGTTTCTTTGACAGCCGAATTAAATTTGCATGCTTTGCTGATCAAAGTTGAGATTACCCGACTCCTGTTTGTCAAACAATCAACGATTAAAACTAGGAACAAAAAACAACACTTTTTTCCATAACTCGACTAATTATGAGAATATCTTAGGACTGTCACTAATGCACTTTTTGCCAATGAATAAACAACTTGTAAGTAACGTTTGTTTTCATAAATCACCATCAATAATTGAAATTTCCATTCCATATTTAAAAAGTAAACAAATCTGTCAAACAACATTTGATTTTCTTCTCCACTGTCATTAAAAATGTATTCAGGTTTTTGTTCTTCCAATCCAATATTTGCTTGCCGCTTTGCCATTCATTTCTAATTTTTCCCCCCCCGTCCGCTGCTGTGGTAAGAACTGTAATCTTGTTTGCTCAGTGCGATTTGTCGCTTCCTTCAGCAAACACACTTGCCCACGTGTTCGCTTTGTTTGTATGGAGGGAGTATAGGACACCGTTCTAATAATGTAAAGCAAACATTTAGAGAACTGTCAGTCGAGGCCTAGTGTTTAAGCCTTCAGTGGGTTTTGGGATTTGGGCTCGCTGTGAGAGGACAATTTACACTACTATCTCCAAAGCTCTGTTGTTGTCAGGAGATGTAGTTGCTATGGAGACAAGGGTAATTTTGGTGGGCTGGCAGCTGTTTCTGATAGTGTGCAGTAGCCACTGTGAAGGACATGTGACCACAGCAATACTCCGGGCTGCTAGTGACCCACATTTCCATTAGGGTTGGGTACAAATTTAACAATTCAATGGATCGCTGTGCATCACAATATCATAAACGGATCTCTATTAGCATTTGTCCAGTGCGACGGCTCATAGATGCTTTATTAATTGAACTGTGGGAAAGTATATGATTGCACACATGGACAATTATTGAAATCACTGTAATATCATTTCCCTTGAGAGTTTCAATTTGAATCTCTCTCTTTTCTGTCCTTATTTCTCTTGTCAGCTTGACAAACAGCCTCACTCCCTCTCTCTCACACACCCTTTTTGACACAATCTGACACATTCACCCACTCATCCACCCATGAAATATCGCTTGACATGTCACTCAAGGTCGCTCGATGATTTCAGTAGTACACAAATCATGTACATGAGTTAAATCACATGGTATAAATTAGATTCCATAGTTCAATTTTATACAAATTAAAATAACTATTTTCTATGCAAATATATTTTAAAATGTAATTTATTCCTGTGATGTCAACGCTGAATTTTCAGTATAATTATTCCAGTCTTCAGTGTCACATCATCCTTCAGAAATCATTCTAAAATGCTGATTTGATGCTCAAGTTGCTGATCAAGGTTGAAAACAGCTGTGCTGCTTCATATTTTTGTGGAAACCATTATACATTTTTAAGGATTCTTTGATGAATAGAAAGTAGCATTTTGTAGCATTATAAATGTCACCTTTGATAAGTTTAATGCGTCCTTGCTGTGTAAAAAGTATTAACTGCTTCCAACCAACCAATCTTACTTTTGAATGGTAGCGTGTATATTAATGCTCATATATCGTCTTGCAAAAGCTGTGAGGTGGTCCCATTACTAGTAGCACAAGAATTATGAAGATATCAGATGCGGTCTGAAGAAACCCTCAGGGTTTTGATCACGAGAGAGTCAACCCTGCCCTAGGCTGTGACCCAAGCCCTCAGGGTCAGAGAAACACGGCTGCTGAATGATGAATAGTCCACAGAGACACAGACACACACATGCTTACATGCATGAGCTGACCTTGGGAAGCAGATTCTTGACCAGTACGGCCTGGCCAGACTCTACAGGGCAGCCGTAATACGAGTGATCTGTCTAAAGGACAGGCGCAGCGTGTGTGACTCTGAGACTGATGACAAGAGGCAATAGAGATTATAATCATGAAGCAATTACTCCAAGTGCAGGAGCCTCGATGCTCAGATGAGCTGCTGCGTGGAGGTGTGACTGCGAGGTATGAAACTGTGCCTGCGTAAAATTAACTCAGGATGAACAGATGACAACGCCGAGGTAACGTTGGGGCCCGTGCACAATTACCTGGCTATGTGAGCTTCTGATAGAGTAAGTGTTGCAAAACACCACGAGCAATTACACATTTCATAAATAGAAAAATAAAATACAAATGCGTTATTGAAAATGAAGAGAGCATACAATAGGAATAAGGAATAATTCATTTTAGTTTTAAGCTATTACGGGCCAGATTTACTAAAAGCTTATGTCAGTGCAAACCCTCTTTTGGCGTTAAAATTCAGGCTAATTTGCCCTGTTTAGTAAATCTGGGCCATAAGTATTGCAACAAAACTAATAATGTAAAAGATAAATATAATAACATTGTGACTGATGTTTATTCCATTAAACCCTAAATACATACTTTTAAATGTCAATCAGTCATGAAAAACTACAGCCATAGAGTACATTGACAATGTAACTGCATACATTTCTATTTTGCAGGGATTTGTTTTTTATGTTGTTTACGATCAAATTCTTTCTCAATTTTGTTCAACTCAATGTCTGTAATGTTAATGTTATATATATGTATATTTAGTAAGAAATGCTAAACTATATGTATGTGTGTGTGTGTATAAATGTGTGTATGTATACATACATACACACACACACATATATATTTTGCCTATTGTCTTTGCTTTTAAAAACTTTCCCAGTAACAGCAAAGATCTGTCAGCATTTTCCAAATATTAAGGCCCTGAAATTCATGCACAAATAAGAAAACAAAACTGTCAAATGTAATCCGCATTAAATGTGGAAGGAAATTCTGTGACTTTCTTACCCTGAGTCTGCGTCCATATACTGTGACCTGTCCACGCGCCTGTTCTTTGCGTTGTCTCCATTCCACCAGGTTGAGTCCATTGTCGATGGGCAGAGTGACATTTCTCTTGCTTATGGTTGGGTTGACTGTTCCTGACAGCAGGTGAGGCTCCGTGTGAAGAGACACTTCCATGCCGTTGGCCAATACCAGACGCAAGGAGCCATCCAGACCAATGTAGTAACTGTTTTTGACTTGATCTACGATTTAAAGGCAAAAATAGTCTCATGTATATTGCAAAAACATCTTGTTAGAGATCACTTATAAATTAATCATTTCCTCACACTGGAAAAGTAAAGCATCAGTAAATGCTAAAAGAATTCACCCCAAAATGAAAATTGTCAATTTACTCAGCCTCATGTTGTTCCAAACATGTATGAGTTTCTTTCTTCTGTTGAACACAATGTAATATATATTTTAAAGAATATGGGTAACTAGACAGTTGATGGTAGCCATTCACTTCCATTGTATTTTTTTCTACTCTGGTCAAAGTCAATGGCTACCATCAACTGTTTGATTACCAACATTCTTCAAAATAACATCTTTTGTGTTCAGCAGAAGAAAGAAATTCATAAAGGTTTGGAACAACTTGAGGGCGAGTAAGTGATGACACATTTTTCTATTTTTGTGTGAACCATCCTTTAACTATGACTGATATCCACCCCACATGCTGTATTTCCCTCAAAATGGTGGCCAAACTTATGGCCAGACTCTTGTTTGTTGAACAAGACCAGAAAGTCAGTGAAACAAAGGGATGATTCAAAGTCTAGTTAGGCTTTGAGCTGTCCTCGGAAGACCGACAGAGAGAGCAAAAGAGAGGCAGAAAGCTATCATAGCTGAGGCCGCCTGCCTGTGGCAACTTAGATGCGGCTAAATCTGAAACTGTCCGTCTCCATCCCCAGGTGGTCTCGCTAAGCGCTTTGGAGGGACATGGTAGATGGAAGACAGTGAAAAGAGAAGGGGGTGTAAACCTGAGAGAAATAAAGAGGGAAGACAGAGACTGGGAGGAAACAAGAGAGAGAGAGAGACAGCTAAACAGAATGACATACCAAATGAGAAAATGTCAGTGAAAGCTTTGATGAAACTCTCATTACTAGTCAAAGGGAATTAATTACTCCGCAAAAGAAGTGCAGACAGCAGCCATATAAACAGCTAGCATGTGAAGCTAACATGTTGCTAGGGGGTACAGGACACTCTCATTCTCTGAGGAACATTTAGAAAGAAATTATACTATTCCAATTAACTGCAATGAAAGCCTGATTGTCTGATGAGAGTTTGACAGACAACAGCAAGTCTTTTTAAGACAAGACACAGTACGTACATCTAACTTTGTTGTCTATGCAGAGTATAAAAAATACACATGTAAAAGTAATTGCACAATTGTAACTATTTCTAGTAAATGCAACTTTAATTGTCACAATGTGACTTGATATCTCGTAGTTGTGACTTTTTTCTAGCAGTTGCAAATTCATCTCACAATGAGACGCAACTTTTGTTGCGATGTGACTTTATATCTCGTAATTGTGACCTTGTTTCTAGCAGTTGCAACTTTATATCTCATAAATAGGTTTTTATATCTCACAATGTGACTATTACTCATTACTCATCTATTGTGATAGATATTACTCGTTAACTACTCTTTTTCATAAACACAACTTTCTGTTGCAATGATACTTTTTTATCTCGTAACCATTCATTTGTTTCTAGCAGTTGCAACTTCATATCTCACAATGTGACTATTTCTCGTAAACGCAACTTTTATCTCAATTGCGATTGTTTCTAGCACTTAGTATCTCATAAATACGATTTAATAACTCACAATGTGACCATTTCTAATTAATGCAACTTTGTCACAATGAATACATTTATATATTTAATGTACAAATTTCTATCTCACAATGTGTCTTTCTCTCATAAACGCAACTTTTTGTTGCAATGAAGGTGTCTGTAGCAGTTGTAACTTTTTCTCGTAAACGCAACATAACTGATGTTGTTTGCAATTTCATATCTTGCAATGTGACGTTATATCTTAGATTTTTTTACTCTGAAGTGGAAATAGGCTTCCATACAAATCGGAAATAATAGCATTGTGGCATTGAGTATCATTGAGCTAAAGAGTCTTTAGCTCAAATCACTCTAAAAAACATGGTTGCCTGTTTTTAATTGAAAGGCAAGACTTCCATTCTTAAAGCCTGCATATTGAGAGATTTCTACCAATTATTTTTCCAAAAGTAGTCTGTCTTTTACTCTTTATATTGTCTGTGAAGAGTAAGTTTGTGTGAACCAGATCATATTATTGTCAAATACATAAGCAGCTCTGGCATGTTTGTCTTTTGATGACTTATTCAGGTAATAATATTGGTGCGCTGAAAAAAGCTCTGACCGTATATGACCTGGAAATCGAACACCCACTCACACAACCTTGGAAAGTCAATAAACAGCACAAGGTCACCACCTACAAGAAATGCATATCCAGATTGCGTGTGTGAAACTCTGTGTTGGAGCTAGAGCCAAACTGGTTTCCGTTTACAAAGCAGACAATAGTGAATTAATTAGCAGCAAAGCGTTTGGCAGGGCGCCCTCTTTCTCTCTCTCCACCAGATGTCCTGGACAAGGTCACCATGCACAGGTGACCATTAGTTTAGTCTAGGATAACAACACCAGCAGAACTTTACGCCCTTCTTCTCTCAGACGTAGTCTTCAGTAAACCAATTGAAACCCAGGGGAGTAGGACGGCCCTTCAAATCAAACGCTCACAGGAGCGCAGAAAAATCTTTACAGTTTCTCAGGAAATAGAGCAGGGCACGGGGAGTTCAAAGCTATTTATTGGGAATCGATGGAGCGCTTGGTTAGGTGAAAAACTGGATATCAAAATGCCAAAGAATGCAAGGAAAATCACAAGCTAGGACGGTGGCCCCTGACCCCAACCACACCCCTCTGTCTCGAGGGCCAAAGTGATTAAGATTTGGTTTCCTGAGACGGACAGGAAAAGCAGAGGCTTGGTGAAAAAGGGAGGCTGGAACAAACAAAAGTGGTGGACAGGAAATCAATCAGGACTTCTGTCTTCATGAGTGGGCGGTTTTGCGATTTTAGAGAAAGTACAAACACTCATGCCTTCATTGATTTTTACGAAGAGGCTTGTTTGCTTCCCACAAACAGCAATTTTGCCTCATAGTTATTTTACTTCACGTGCAGCTACTAAGTTTCTAGTGTAAAAGTGAACAAAAGGAAACATTTGGAGACCCGTTCCTTTGTTTTCATTTATTTACTCACCCCCACGTCGTTCCAAAACACTAAAAACAGATTGGAATACACACTTTAAAATTGTGGGATCAGTAAGATATGATTTTAGAAGTCTCGCTAGGGCTGCATTTATTTGATACAGTAAAAACAGTAATAATGTAAATTATAATTACAATTGATTTAACCGGTTATTGAGTTCAATTCAGACTCAATGATTCAGTCACAGCGTTAACAAAGTCACTGTGTGCCTTCAGAAGAATTGAGATATAAAGCACAAGTCATAACTACTTTCATCATGATTAATATCATATTTGGAGTTTAACAAGTATGATCACATCATACAGTTTTTGAATGACATGGAGGTGAGTAAATGATGACAGAATTTCATTTTTTGGGTGAACTATCCCTTTAAAAGCACTGCATTCATTGTGTCAGGTTCACAGGTTAAAACTTCACCCAACTCCCAAGTACTGTCCCCAGGGATGTGTTGAATTAGGGCTTAGCAGATATTCTTACCTTGCATGAGTGTGTAGAAGGTTCCCGAGGCCGAGAGGTTGGTGGTGACTGTGATGTCCTCTTTGTTGGATCCCTCGGTTTGCACCCGCACAGTGCTGTCTGAATCAGTCCGGTAACTACTCACCCTTCCTGTGGGGTAGGTCATGTTTGTCAGACGCCCATAGTTGTCATACCTATGAAGAGGAAGGAGTGTGAAAAAAGATGACTCAACGGGTCTTTAATGAGACCAACTGTGGCTTTCAATCGAATGCAGGACTGGGTTTCTAATGAGAGACTGTCAGAGTGAGTTGTACAAGCAAGAGAAAGGAAAAATGTAATTGTAGAAAAACATACAATTTTGGACAACAATGGAAAAAGGTTGAAGGTACTTTCTGGCTTTATGGAACTGTTTACCACTGATTTTAGTTCAGTACCACAAAAATAACACTTCAACTTCAATTTCTGAAACAAAGGTCAGTTTTGTTTTGTTGCAACACTATGAAAAACCCAATTTTTCCAACATGCCTGTTGTATGTGACTGTAGCCCTCATGGCTTGTGAAGTTGAGTGCTTAGCCTTACAGGTGATGTATGCATTTAGTTTTTCTACTGTAGTAAAGCATAAAAGTACCATAATATGTTTTCTGATTTTTAGGAAACATACTAAGTTCACATACTCATTTCTCTCTCTAAAAAAAACCCAATGCTACAGCCAGTTAGGCTATTCTAATTATAATGTGCGTTCTGTGTCGGAATGTCTATTTTTGTCTTGGTCTGTGTGATCCCGCCCACTGCCAGTTCACCCAATAGTATTTCGACACCCCGGGTTGCCAGTTGGTGGGAAACACAGCGTATTGTAGCCACGAACTGGGTCAGAGATTCAACCCGACCTAAAAAGCCTCTGCAACCATCTAAAAATCTCTGTGACCAGAGGCATATTAAAACGCGGATACATCAACTAATCAACTTACATTACTTAAATACAACTTACATTACCCTAACCTTAACTTAAGTGCTCGTTCCCTTTCAAATAGCCCCTTTCATACAGTCTTTACTGGTAAATTACAGGTAAGAGATCATGTGTGAACAAGACAACGGCGTGGAGTTTAAATATTCCTGACTGTCATCACAGAATTTACTGGTATTTTGGAGCTGATGTGTGAATGGTCTCTTACCGGTAAAAAAGCCAGAACGCCATTGCTTGTGTGAACAGCATATGTGTATTTACCGGTAAAGTCATTCTGGAAATTGACGGTAATTTACAGGGATTGCTGTGTGAAAGGGGCTATTGTCAATTGCGCTTTTTCCTGTTGCATGTCCTCAATCTGGCAACCCACATGAGGATGAGAGGACAGGGAATCAACTCTCTGAGATATTTTGCATTTAGACTGTAGTACCCATTTCAACCACTAGCTGTCAATATTACATACCGCACCTTTAAAGGGGTAGTTCACCCAAAAATTACACTTCAGTCATCATTAACTCACCCTCATTTATTTTTTTTTCTTCTGTGGAACACAAGGAGATATTTTGAGAAATAAATGTTTGGTTCGCAACTCATTCTTCAAAATATCTTGTTTTGTCTTCCACAGTAAGTCAGTCGTATGAGTTTGTAAAAATATGATGATGAGAAAATGACAGATATTTAATTTATGTGTGAACAATCCCTTAAGAACACGACTACTTTGGCTTCAAACCAACCATCGCAAACAGCTACAGAGTCAAATTCCTTGGGCAATCTGAAATGGGCAATCTAAAATGGCTTGGTTCTAAAAATAAAATGCATTATGAAAATTTGACAGAGAGAGAGAGAGAGAGAACTGAGGGTAGAGCAGCAGTACCACAAAAAGATCTTTCGTCCAAACACAAGTGACAGCAGCAAGTAGTCCGCAAAAAAAATAAAAAAACACTAAGATCTTCAAAGCTAATATCTGATTTGTTGGAAATACTTACTTTTTTTTTTCTTCACGACTTTCACAAAATATCCCTGGGATTTGAAACCAAAATTTCCTGTTTACCACACAGATGTTTTGGCCATCTAAACCGTGGGACCAACATCACAGGCTCTACACATTGAATAAAATTCACTGTGCCATATAAAGAATGAAATGAGTCTCCTCCGTTTTCATTTGTAGTGGTAATAAAGAGGTGAAAGACAAAAGCATGTCATATTTTGCTGCTATCTTTTTCAAGAAGAATGGAAATAAGGTTGGGTGGTGGCAAAAAAAAAAAAAAAAAAAAAAAAAAACTGTGTGAATGACTGCAGTCGACCCACTATGGTTTTGTTTTGTTCTTTGGAAAGCAAACTAAATTATTCTGTTTTTCTCTCCTACTTTGTTCCTTTCTTCCCTATATTTCTTATTTGCCAGCCTCCACGTGAGCGCTCTCTCAGCAGGCTGAGTGTGCAGTAAGTGCAGAATGATTTATCTTGGTGACCAAACATCTCCTTTTAGAGTAGACTATTGTAGTCATGGAGAACTGACCGCCTCAAAGCACCCTGGGATTGGAGTTGGTCAAGATGTACCACTGAGTCACGGCCGCTGTTCACATTGTGTGACACAAAAACACGGGAAGAAAGCACTCGTAAACAATCATGTGAATGTCTATGTCCATCTGAGTCCCTTAGTAGTAGTTATTTTTTTTTCTTTTTCTTTTCAAACACTGTCAAGGTAGGGACAAAGGATACTCTTTGAAAAATGTCTTGTATGTTCACCAAGGCTGCATTTACTTGATTAAATACGAAAAAAATCTGTTTTAATATGTCATTTATTTATGTGACGCAAATCTGAATTTTTTAGCATCAATACTCCAGTCTTCAGTGTCACATGATCCTTCAGAAATCATTCCAATATTATGATGATTTGATGCTTACTGACCCCAAACGTTTGACTGGTAGTGTTTTTTGAGAACATGAGCATACAGTATATTACATCTAAATGATGTGGAATGTGCACTGTGGATCGATGCTTTAAAAATTATGAATTCATTATTAATTACTGTACGACTGCTACTACTACTACTACTACTACTATTTTTTTTTATGTATATAGCACTGTTTCCAAAGTTCAAGGACACTTTCCAATTAATTAGGTTAATTTAGATAAAAAGAATTTTTAACTAATATAATAATATAATATAATTCATGTTGTGGAAAGCTCAACAATAACTAATAATAAAACATTTTAAAATATATTTTAAAATACTGTAAGGGAACTATTTTGTTACGTGTATTCATTCAATACTAATGCTTACATGATTTGTGTTGTTAAGTTAGCATGAGGCACATATATTACCATACATAAAACTTTTAAGTGACCATGGTAAAAGAAAGTAGGAGGCCTTATGATAAACTCTTACATTTATCAACTTTTGATGCAACTTTTGGTCTTAAAAATGTATTAGTACATTTTTAAATGAACAAACTAACAATAATAAATGCTGTTTGTGCACTGTTAGTTTTAAGGTTTATGTAAAGTTTTATTTTCTTACATTTTTTGTGGAATAAAATGTTGCTTCATTTTTACAATTAAATGCCCTGACTTTATTTTACAGGTGAATTTCAACCACAATACCCTCATCTTTAAAGTATGAAAGCCTCAATATCTGTTTATTGGAAAAAAAGACATTCTTCAAAATTGCTCCTTTTTTGTTTCATATAAGAAAGTAAATCATACAGGTTTTTGAGGGTGAATAAATTATGACAGAACTTTTTTTTTGAGGGGAACTAATCCTTTTAAGGTAGCTTTGGTACAATTTCAAATGTTATTTTATTATTTTTTTAAGAATGCAGGCATTCCACAATTAGTAATCCATTTGAATCCATTAAATCTTTTCTTTTTTTTTTTCAAATTTGGAAGACATTCCAAACATAAGCAATAGGCTTTTTAGGCTATTAGAAAAATTGAAAAGATAAAATGAGGAGAATTGGATGGACACGGTAGCAAATGTCTTTGTTATGCTTGTGCTACTCGCTGTACAGTGTCTGCACGAGTCCTGGCCGATGTAACGTCCGCAGGCGAACACGCGTCACTGGGACTTAATGAATTCAGGTGGCAGAGATGATAAACCGCATGTGCCGCTCCTCGCAGCGAGCAGATAAATTGTTTAGGTTGCTCTATTCCAGTGCTGTACAACAGTAACTTTGACCCTCAGATGGCAGCTTGACCTTCAAAGTTAATTATGCAAAATATAACATCATATTACAAAAACAAAAACTCAACAACCAAGCTTTCTTTATCACCAAAGACGACCTCATGTTGCCTGAGGGATTGGACAGATCTAATTGCTTGGGAATGAAAAAACAACAACAACAGAGCGACTATTCTTGATGTTAATTATTGTTTTTTTCTTTCTCTCTAATTGCAATTATTGAGTAAATGTACTTTGCCTGCCATTTGTTCACTTGGCAAACGGAGATTAAACAAATGATATGACAGCATGGGACCTAAACAAAGGACAAAAACTTGAACTTTCATGAAAAAATGACTGCTTAAGGCGATGCCACTTATGGTTGGTTATCTATCAAATATGCAGAAATTGTACATTAAAATAAACAGTACAAGCAAACAATGTGTGTGAAGTAGTTTTAAATGAGTTTTGCCTAAATTCAAGGTCACACGAAAGAAAAAATGCTAATGAATACGCTATTAATGTAAACATTTTCTGTTCTGTTATACAGACTGAGGGTCAAGTCAAAATCATTTTAATAAGGATTCCATTTAGTTAATCTGCATTTTTTATAGGCATAAAATTTAAACTGGTAATTGGAATAAAATAGTAAACTTGATGAATAGCGGTCATCTTTACATTAGCAAGTAGGAATTACTGAGTGGGCCTGTGTCTATGCCTGACTACCCACAGTTACACGTTACAAGTTATACCTGATGCAAACAGGACTTATTAAAATCATGGGTACAAAAACAAATGGAGATGAACATATGTGCCACTGGTCGACACTGATCAATTTTCATTTAGATATATTAGTACAAATATTTCGATTTTATTTGAAATATTGAAGGTTAGACAGGAACACCACTGTCTGAAATACTCCTGAAACCAATTACCTTACAGCACATGACTGAAGTCCAATAAACCACTGAGACCTTGTGAACTCTTGACTGTATCTACTGTAACATGACCCATACAGCCAGCCAAGATCTTTGCATTACGCTGCGCAGTAGTAAATTTAGCTTCCTGTGACCGAGTGAACCGGCACTGTGAACTACGCAGAGATGAATGTGAATCTTTGTGGGCTGCCAAAGACCGATCATCTTTTAGCTTGCATAAGTATAAAAAGATTGTGACATTGTGGGCATTGAAAAGGATGTAGTTACCCTTAAACAGTTCATATTCATAAAAAAATAAAAAATCTAAACATCTTAAATATAAATAATTACTTCATTAATAATAATACAAAAAGTACTATCATTCATGTATATATACTGTATTGTATATATAATAATCCATGACAATCTAAATATTAATGTTAAATACAGATAATTGATTACATATAATATAATATTAAGATTATATAAGATTGTCAACATGTATGATGTAAATGTAGATATTTTATTTGTGTATTTTATGTAATTAGTATCTGTATGTATACATATATATATATATATAGAATGGTGTATTCTGCATGTTATGCCTCATGTATGGAAAGATTATCTGCCATAGTATATCAGTGAATTTCCAGAATACTCACTCATAGAAGGTAGTCCATCCATCTTCATTGCTTTTTGTGGCCAGTAGACCTGAGCTTCCGTGATAAGTCATCATGGCTATCTCTTGACCCTGGGCAGCAACACTCTTCAGCGCATTATTAGTTCCAATAGTGAACCAGAACGTCTGGCCATCAGGACCCATCATCCAGAGCGGCAATCCCGTTGTGTCTCTCTGAATGGTCACTTTGTTCTTATTCTTGTCCGTGAGGCTGCTCAGGTCACCTTCACCAGAGTATGTCAAGTTGTACAAGTGGTCTCCAGTGGTCAGGCTCTGAGTGTAGATGTGACTACCGTTCACGTCAAACAGGTAGAGTTCGTCGTCAATCGGCGAAGAAACCTCATACATGTTGAGCGGGTTGAGAAATGCTTTATTCCTCCTGACATATCGGATACGTATGTTACCCAGGTCAGCGATGAAGAGCTCTCCATCGGGTGAAACCGCCAACGAAGAGGGTCCGTTTAGCTTGGCGTCTTTGGCGTAGCCATCATCACCCGAATAGCAGTCGCAGTTAGCGTCGTTCTTGCAGTCGCAGCCACTAGGGGCGCCGGCGACCAGAGAGATCTCCCCATTGGTTGAGACCTGTCGGACACGGTTGATCTTTTTCTCGTCCGACTCGGCGATGTAAAGCAAGCCGTTATGGGAGACAGCGAGAGCATTGGCGGATTCCAGGGTGGCGTGGATGGCGACTTTGCTGACTAGAAAGTGATCCAGTCCGGGGACCTGGCAGTGCATCGGCCTCCCTGCCACAATCCTCACTTGATGGTTCTCGGAGATCTGCAGGACCACGTTGTTGTCCAGCACATAAAGGGAATTGTCCATCGGGCTGACAGCCAGGTCAGTGGGCCATTCTAGACGCACCTATGGGAAATAAAAATAAAATAGTTTTAACTTAGCTCAAAGTTTTTCATTTAACGAAATTAAAGTGTATTTAACAATCGATTAATTAAGCAAGTTTATTAAATAGCCTAATCAACACTCAAATAAAAACTTTTTATTGCACATTTATATCAACTTTTTAATGATATATTAATTTGTTGTTGAAATAAAATTGGTGGCTGTAATAAAAACTTGTTTTAAAAAAATACATTCAACACTAAAGAATAGGTTGAGTTCAATTTAGTGCTGTCAAATCGATTAATCGAATCTAACATGAAAATTTTTACATATATTAGTTTTGTTAAATCGATTAATCAATTCTACAATAAAAGTTTGTTTTTATATATGTACCATATATATATATATATACACACACACGCACATTATATATTTATAAACTTTTATGTTAGATGCGATTAATTGATTTGACAGCATTAAATGGCTTTCTGAGGTAAACATTATGTGACATTGTTCACAAGCCGTTTTATTGACGTCTTTCCACGGTTGAAAAAGATGAAGCGATTACATGTGACATGATATATTATGTAAGCTGTACTGTATCTTTTAAAATACCTTCTGATGTTCATCCATATTTATTTTGTGCTGTAACTAGTGGTAAAGAGGAAGAGATGATCTATTGCAACCCAATCCCATTGGCCAATTAGCCACCAATTCGCCAAAAACGTAAAAAAGTTACGAATTGGCATGAGATTTTTTTTGTTTGTTCACATGCCGCTGAAGGCACTGAGGTCCGTCATGCCACTTTGAAGAGCGTCAAAATTAGTTTGGATGGTAGATACTCTATAATGTTTAATACTTTCAATATCTACATAAATTTATTGTCAATCCAGCCCTAGTGTCCACATAGCTTACATGTTTTCTGTTATGTTAGCCATGTTAAACGCTAATCAAACGTCACTGTGTAATTTTGGTCCCGTCACTGTTTTGGCCATTTAAAACGGTTTAGTCTGAAACCGAAAAATATTTTTCAGCCAAATATTTTCAGTTGCTGAAATTTCAGTGCATCACTAGGCCAAATAATGCGACATACAGAATATATTTTTATTTGTTACATCTGAAAATACATTTATCAAGGCAAGAATAACCGAAATACCAGACACCGATAAAGGAAAAGCAAAAAAGCAAAAAAGCAACAAAAAAAAAAGGATTGAATAGGTCAGAACTGCCTCAGAACACAAACAGTTCTTGAATTAATGTTTGTTCATCTGATAAACATGAAAGTAAAAAAAAAGGAAGTTGAATTGCTGATAAGAAAGAGAAGGGGAGAGAAAGTGAGTCAACTGATCAGATTAAACCGTAGCGGTTAAGGAGGAGTGGACGCGTGGACTCCCAAAACAGCATACTTGCCCCGTATCTGTCAGCCCTCCACATGGATGTCTTTTTCTAGCTTTGGGTTATTAATTTCATAATGGAAAGCGACTGCGGCAGGGGAACAGGACCTTTGAAACACACAAGCACACTTATCAAACAGGACCGCTGCCTCCTGCCTGGCTGCCTACATTATGACTTATTGTTCTGAAAATAATGCAGCAGGCTTTTAACACAAAAATGATTGAATCTGGTAAATTTGCACAGACCCTCTCTTCACTAGGGGACCGTAATCGCTCTCTTAGGGGCCGAATATGAAGAGTCTTATTTCAATAGTGTTCTTGGCATGCTAACAAGGCTGGCTGATTAAAAGATGCTTTTAATGCACTACGAGAATAGACAAAAAGCTACCAAGCTGAGCTTAATATTAAAAGTATTATTTAAAAGTAGCTAGTAACTAATCTGGAGCCATCGACTTGGACATGTCGGTTTTTATGGAGCAGTGAAAAAAGCTACGTAAATGTAGTCCATTCAAAGTTGCCTGACTTTCTCTTAATAGATTCCTAAATGTGACTGTTTGTAATTGAAGAGACAGAAAAATGGTATGCTGACATTTCCATCAGAGACAAGCAACCAGATGTGGTATTTAGATGTAAAAAAAAATGGCTATTTTAAAGACTCAGACATTCACTTGATAATAAATATATATATATAATTCAGCTTTAATACTCTTTAATACTTCTCAGCAATTCTCTTTCATCCATTAATTCCACACCTAGAAAGCGTGAGTCATTCAGAGCTGAACAATGGACTTTTGGTTAGGAGTTTTGAGTAATATTTCTGCATGAAACAGATGGTTACAGTAATGCACAGTATATTTCTTACTATTTCTTGTGAAACAGCATGTATTAATGCAACAATCAGTAGTATTAGCATTTTAAACAGGAGTGCCACACACACACACATGTCTGGTTCGCTATCTTTGTGGGGACTCTCCATAGGCGTAATGGTTTTTATAGTGTACAAACTGTATTTTCTGTCCCCTTACACTGCCCCTGTCCCTAAACCTACCCATCACAGGAGACATTCTGCATTTTTACATTTTCAAAAAACATTACTTAGTGTGATTTATACGCTGTTCTCCTCATGGGGTGGTCCTCCTGGCTGGTCCCCACAATGTAGGTGATTTCAGGTTTTACTATACTTGTGGGGACATTTGGTCCCCACAATGTAATATAAACATGAGCACACACACACACACACACACAAACCTAGATGCCTATGAAGAGTATGCATACTGTTGTTTTGTATTTTAAATGCAAGTCTTAACTTCTGGTGGTATGAACAAATAACTAGTCAGAAAAAAGGAGTAAAAAAAAAACAAACAAAAAAACAAAAAGTTGATTTGAAAAACAACAAAAATCTGAAGGTTACAACAGAAAATGCATACTACTAATAACCAATAACAAATAGAGACCTAAAGAAATGCGTCGGACACAGCATTAAATAAAAATGAGGGAACCAAACCCGGACAACTGTTAAAAAACCAGGGACACAACATATACTGTAGTTGGTCTCACAAGCGCATGGATTTCAGTGTCCAAAAAGATTCGGGACTGTCCGATAAGTCCTCAACAACATAAAACATAGCACTCAATACAGCACTCTGCCCTCATTCCTGGAAATGATGCCCGCAGCCTGAGCTGATCTATATCAAACTGCCTCACAGATGCTGGTCTGCAGTAATCTATTGGCCACAGCCACTGCCATGGCTTAAGTAGCACCAAGGATTGATTTTAAGATACGATTAAGTCCCAGTAAGACCTGAAGAAAGAAGACTCTCACTGCCTAACTGAGTCACCGTGTTCTGTTCGATATCAGTCAGTGATATCTCCCCCGAGCTGAAACCTACAACACACACACGCGACATGATATCAAGATCTTTTATCAAGGCAGAGGGATTAATATAATAAGACAAATCATGGAGCAGTTTCATTTATTTAAAGTCAGAATGAACTGGAAGTTGCAACCGACTTTCCTTCAGTATTGTGACGTATTTTCTGAGAGAAATATTGGATGAGAAAAATAGAGGGTGTGGCTTGTTTTTTCCACTGGAAATTGATTGGACGTGTAACAGTGGGTGTTCAGCTCAAAAATCACAGCATGACAGTCAGAGGAGATGTTCTCCACAAGCCTTCAAACCGACTTTTTCAGATTTTGGCCATGTAAGTCCTGTCTATGTGAGTCCTTCATGTGGTTACAAATGTTCACACACAGTCCAGATATTTATGGGAGTGACAACTGCAGTCTATCACTGAACTCACACCAGTATATTTTCAGGACTCGCAGTTTTCTCAGAAAACAAGCACTGTGTGAACGGAACCGGACTGGACAACTAGTTGTCTGTCACGTCTTAAAAGTGTGAGAGCGGCTCTGCACAAACGTGTGTCTATCGTGTCTTGTGGGTATTCATGTGTGGGTGTTTTTTTTTTTTTGGTAACTTACAGCAACAGAGATATGAGCTGTGTGTCATCTGAAGGTTTTAGATCCAGTCACTGTTCTTCACCGACGCTGCTCTCACTGTCGTTCTACGCGCTCAGATAGAAAAACTGCTGTCGGTTAATAAAGATTTGATGGATTATCTTGTGGTACGATTGGACTCTTGTCATATCAAAAGTGAAAAGACTTTTCAGTTTAATGGATGTCGGCATCTGTAATATTAATTCGGTTACTGTCGCTATGATTACTGAAAAGAGAATATACAGACAGTATTCAAGATGCTACTGTACCTCATTGTACTGTACCTGTACCTGAGAATGAACCTCATTGGTTCTTTCGAAGCTCAAACGTGCTGCGTAACACGAGAATGAACCTCATTGGTTCTTTCGAAGCTCAAACGTGCTGCGTAACACGATAATGAACCTCATTGGTTCTTGCGAAGCTCAAACGTGTTGCGTAACACGATAATGAACCTCATTGGTTCTTTAGAAGCTCAAACGTGTTGCGTAACACGATAATAAACCTCATTGGTTCTTGCTGAAGCTCAAACGTGCTGCGTAACACGAGAATGAACCTCATTGGTTCTTTCGAAGCTCAAACGTGTTGCGTAACACGAGAATGAACCTCATTGGTTCTTTCGAAGCTCAAACGTGCTGCGTAACACGAGAATGAACCTCATTGGTTCTTGCTGAAGCTCAAACGTGCTGCGTAACACGAGAATGAACCTCATTGGTTCTTGCTGAAGCTCAAACGTGCTGCGTGACACGAGAATGAACCTCATTGGATCTTGCTGAAGCTCAAACGTGCTGCGTGACACGAGAATGAACCTCATTGGTTCTTTCGAAGCTCAAACGTGCTGCGTAACACGATAATGAACCTCATTGGTTCTTGCGAAGCTCAAACGTGTTGCGTAACGCGATAATGAACCTCATTGGTTCTTTAGAAGCTCAAACGTGTTGCGTAACACGAGAATGAACCTCATTGGTTCTTTCGAAGCTCAAACGTGTTGCGTAACACGAGAATGAACCTCATTGGTTCTTTAGAAGCTCAAACGTGCTGCGTAACACGAGAATGAACCTCATTGGTTCTTGCTGAAGCTCAAACGTGCTGCGTGACACGAGAATGAACCTCATTGGATCTTGCTGAAGCTCAAACGTGCTGCGTGACACGAGAATGAACCTCATTGGTTCTTTCGAAGCTCAAACGTGTTGCGTAACACGAGAATGAACCTCATTGGTTCTTTCGAAGCTCAAACGTGCTGCGTAACACGAGAATGAACCTCATTGGTTCTTTAGAAGCTCAAACGTGCTGAGTAACACGAGAATGAACCTCATTGGTTCTTTAGAAGCTCAAACGTGCTGCGTAACACGAGAATGAACCTCATTGGTTCTTTAGAAGCTCAAACGTGCTGCGTAACACGAGAATGGACCTCATTGGTCCTTTTGAAGCTCAAACGTGCAGCGTAACACGAGAATGAACCTCATTGGTTCTTTCACTTCAAGTGAACATGCTTGATCTTCTGTTTATAATAACTGATGTGTGAGTTACTGTATGTGAATAAAAGCCTAAATTAAAACTGTTCAATACATGAAGCGATCGTGTCTTACAGGTTTGGAACGACATGAGGGAGAGTAGATGACAGCATTTTTGGTGAACTATCCCTTAAAGTGCCATTTTTTTTGTGTACAAATCAAAGAATCATTTTTAAAAGGGAAGAGTCCAATCCAAGGGTTTTCAAACTGTCTAATGCCAAGGATGCGAGTGTGTCTGTGTGTGTGTGTATATATATATATATATATATATATATATATATATATATATATATATATATATATATATATACACACACACACATTATATTTATAAAACACAACAATCACTTGCATCTGATTTCTAAAAAAGAAAAAAAGAAAAAAAAGAGACACCTTCCAGATGAGAAACACCAGCACAACAGATTTCTTGATGTTCTGGTGCTATCAGGGTAATTCTTTGTTTATTAAATTAATTTTCTCCTCAACAGTAGTTGTTAAATATTCCCAAATATATCCTGTGTATTTGTGTGTGTGTGTGTGTGACACCCCTGTGAGTGACAGACAGGATGTATCATCTCTATTTCTCTGTCTACTCCTCACACTTTCACACTAACAAAGAGAGAGAATAAATGGTTCACACTCTCGTAAATCCAACACTAGAACATCTGCCGTTAAATCCTTCAACATACGCTGAAGCAGGCGTAATGAGAACATGCAGCTTTGACCTTGTCCGAAAGCATGGAAGCCAGCTTGCATCTTAAACAGCCTTTTCAAAAAGAAGTCCTTACGGTGACTTTTCTTATCAATTTTGATTCATGTCATAAAAGGGAAAATAATCGCTTAGTTTGAAGACATGCTGTTTTGGACCAGCCGTTGCTGTAGATAACAGGGTTGTGCACAAGTTCAAATTAACTGAAGTAGCAAACAAGATGTAGAATTGACCTTTCGCTAAGCTCCGCCCACCTTGAACAATTTAGTAGCTATAAATACTACAATGACCTGAATCTATATGTATATGTGTGAAATATGTGAATTAAAGTTAATTTAATATTCTCAAGCTCTCAACTATACTCAAGAGTATTTTTTGAAAGAAACGAATACTTTTATTTAGTGTGGATGCATTCAATTAAAAGTGATTAGTTATAATGTTACAAAAGATTTCTATTTTAAATAAACGCAATATTAAGCAGCACAACTGTTTTCAACATTGATCGTAATAAGAAATGTTTTTTGAGCTGCAAATCAGCAGAATAATTTCTGAAGGATCATGTGACATTGAAGATTCAGCTTTGAATAACAGGAATACATTACAATTTAAAATATATTAAAAACTGCTATTTTAATAATTCACAACATTACGTAATGTGTAAAGGCATTAATAATTATTTTTCCTTTTAAGGACAAGGTTTTTAAGTTCATGCTCACATCAGCATGTGGCCTATTCATTTCAGATTTTTTAAATAATTTCAAGTATTTTTGTTTTGTTTTCCACTACAAATATCTAAACCTTCCTAAATTAAGATTTACTAGATAGGTCTACTTTTTTTCTGAAGAATAAATAAATAACTTTACACTTATCTGACTTTAGGCTTATCTTACTCAAAAATATCTGAATCAAGTTTATATGTCTTACCCCACTGGTATATCTTTTTCTTGTTTTAACTAGTTCAATTCTGACAGATTTTCCAGAAAACAAGATTTAATATCTTAGTATATGTACACTGAAAGAAAAAGGTGTAGTATTTCCTTTTTTTTCACTCAGAAATTACTAGTAAATTTAAAAAAAGAACTACAAGAAACCGCAAGTAACACACTGAATTAAACATTTTTTTTATCATACTTGTATTTAAATGTATCTTGATTTAAGAATGTTTGATATTTGTAGTGGAAAGCAAAACAAAAACACTGAGTAAGAAAATCATTTTGCGCAGTGTGGGATTGCGATTTTGCCAAAGCCCAGTGATTTTTTCCCCAGACCACCACTAAACTAAAACGACATTTCCATTCCTCCAAGACTAATCACCATATTTCTACGTTCAGCGGGGCCTGAGGAGAATATTTATTCTCGAAGCTCAAGTAATAGTTGTGAAGAAATATTCTTGCCAAGTCTCAAATTCATAGTGCTCGTGCAGGGTGCCTTGGCTGCCCGAAAGGCAAACAGATTTGGAGTATAATGCGAGGTGTGCTCTGAATGCAAGATCTGAATAGTAAGTGGGAAGGAATGAAGCCGTCACAGATTTGGAGCCTCCAATGGGGTCTTATTGGAAGCGGAGCTATCAGGACCTAAAGAGCATCACGTGTTAATGAACTCGGCACCCGGCACCAAAAATATGATGTTTTCTGTTGGATCTAGGTGGGAATTGGCAGGCGGCGTATGAGAGGGAGTCAGATGAGCCCTCAAAAGTGTGGCAGCAGAAGGCTTAAGTAATGCGGCGGTGTGTTTGATGCAGTGAGCGTGTGCTGCACATGAATTTTTAATGGATGCTTTTTACAGTCTGAGTGTCTTTGGCAGAAGCTGGTGTGATTTGTCATCATTGAGGCCGGGACTGCAGTGGTCTTTCTGTGAGAGTGTGTGTGTGTGTGTGTGTTTTCTCTGAGGTGCAGATGGAGGTCGTCTCCCCGGTACTCCACATCCTCTCAGTAAAATAAAGCCTCTCAGTCAGGCGGCAAAGGCATTATTGAGCAAAAAACGTAAGCTGGACTGATCCATGTAAGCAAAACTAGAAGGTTGAAGGATGAATACAGTGCTGGACCACAGCAAGTTTTTTTCCCCACTTCATACAATTTATGATCTTCAAACTGTGATTTTGAACAGTCATCAAAAGCGAGAACTGTCAAGATGTATCTCAAATTTCATTGGTTGTAGGGTGAATCTCACAAAAACAAGAAATTGCCTGCTTCAAAAAGAAATGTCATTCTGAATAAAGAAAATTAAGCCTATTTTTTAATTATTATTTCAATTGTAAAAAAAATAAAATAATAGTACACCACCATTTAAAAGAAATCAGCATAACAGAATGATTTCTGAAGGATCATGTGACACTGAAGGCTGGAGTAATGATGCTGAAATTTAACTCTTTTCCCGCCAGCATTCTTGAAAAAAAAGTTGCCAGCCACCGTCTGCGTTTTTGATCATTTTCACAAAAGTTTCATGGCCCCTACAATATTTTGTTGTATGAATTTCTGAACATGCAATACATCAAAAGAAAGCACAGAGCCTCTGCTTTTAAACAAGAACAGAGAAAGAACAGAACCTCTTTTTATTCTAGCTTGATGCACTCCTTTTTTAACAACACTAGAATGTGGGTAAGTTTCATAAAAAAGCATAATATTGAGCAAAAAGCTGAGAAAATCATGTTTTTGTCAAAAACTACGTCTGGATCAGATTCAGAACGATGATCAAATCATGGAGTAGATCGAGTCCACCAACACCCTCAAAGCTTCACAGTCATATACATCGTCCTGGGTCGACATTTCATTCAGGAACATTAGGCAGTTTGGATTTATATGCGGTTTCATGTTGGGCATTGTTATTTTACATATGCATCTGCTTACATTTGCTATCGCTTATTTCTGCTGCTTCTTCGTCTGTGTTTTAATCTGGAGATTCAGAAGTCTTTCAGAAGATGTGTAATAGCGCCCCCTACCGTATAACTGAAAACACTGACAATTGCGGGGAAAGAGTTAAGATATTTCACAATATTTGTTTGTATTATTTTTTTTTTTATCACATAAACGCACCCTTGATGAGTGCAGACAACTCACTGGTGATTTCTATTTGCTTAAATATCTATCATTACCTGTCTACTGGCTGACACTGATTTGAAAATTACAGCATGAGTTGAGTTTTAAAGCTGGATTGCACTTTTCAAATAAGGAAGATAGAATACAGACTTACCGAGTTCAATGTAATGATCGAGTGCACAGATATCTAGTAATTATATACAGTCTGTGAAAATGTTTCCAGTTTGCCCATGAACGCTACATTCAAAACATAAAAAATTGGGTAAACAAATGAATGATAGACAGGTTTACTTTTGAATTAAGGCAAAAGCTTATTTCGGTCAAACTAAACAGAAAAAAAGGGGAAGATATTTCATTTGTCATTGTAACCGCAGGCATTGTTGATTGTCTTGACACTGGGAGAACGTTGCAGGCAAAATAAAGTTAAGGAAAACTAAAGCGACCAAGGTCTGGACCTCTAGGGCTGTGTCACAATCCTAACTGATGCTTTAGAAATCGCAGTCAGGGCAGTGTCCTTGCCCGAGGTGACAGTTAACATTTGGATTGGTTAACAGCGCCTAGGGTGAACCCTCTGTGAGCGTGTCTTTGGGATGGAGGGTTGTAGGTCAGCTTGAAACTGGATGTTGCAGGCCAGCATCTGGGTTACTGGGACCCACAGCAACACAAAGCCCCCTGACCTGCCCTAAAAGGCTGTCAGCTGCAACCCTTCACCCTCGGTAAGATTGACATGGCGACTATGCCAGCGTCGCTGCGCTGGCCTTTCACAAATCCTGCCATGCACTGGCCTTTCTAAAGGGGCGGATGGGTGGAAAAGCTGCAGAGGGAACACAAGACGACAAACCCACCTGTGAGATGTCCATCACAGAGTCGCAGCTCAGGGGTCGTGCCGAGGTCAAGTCGTTGAAGCCCAGCAAGGTGGATATGATACCGTTCTGATCGATGCGGCGGATCATGGTGCCGTCCACAAAGAAGATCACGCCATACTTGTCCACTGTAATGCCTGGAGACAAGAGACAGAAAAAGGGAATGGATCTCTGCTGGGAGGACAATCGCTGCAAAAGAATTACAAAAATGAAATCTATCTATCCATCCATCCATCCATCCATCCTGATATTTTCATGTCCATTAAATTCTACAATTATCATTACCATAATTTTTAAAAACTTCATTCTCATTTCTACAATGCAATAAAAAAGAAAAAATACTGAAATTAAGTGGTAGTATTTGTTTGGCTTTTGATCCATGCAGATATTAAAAATTTATATATTTACATTTACTATATTACATAATGAAAATCTAATTAGAACCACTATTGGCAAAATAAAATAAAATAGAAAATAAATAATAATGGAAGGGAGGTATGGGAATATGCCTAATTTTCCTGAATTATTATTATTTTTTTTCAAAATGCAAAATTACATTTATCAGATGCTTTTAACCAAAGCAACTTATAAAAGAGGAACAAAAGCAATTTATAAAAGAGCCAACAATAGTCATTATATACAATACCATGTTTATTATATACATACAGTTTTCTATTCTTTCCTTTAGAATGTGAAATGTAACCTGTGTAAGTTTCAGTGAAATTCTCTCACGTGGTGCAAAAACAACAACAAGAAGAAGTTACACAAAGCACATGTTCATTCTGTAAATTTGGAATGATGAGGTGATATCTCTCAACAAATGCGCATTTCTCACAGCATCAACATGCTCAACAGGAAGCCAGAATTATAATAAAAAATACATGTGATAAATTCATTATTTATGTCTTGAGGAACAAGAACCAGGCATGGAGCATCCTGGGGAGGAGAGAAGCATGTGGTGCTGTTCAAGCTATTTAAGAGCATGTGAATCTTTCCAATGACACAGCGGATGACAAAGGGAAACATGTGACTCTGTGTGCGTCAACTTCCACTGATATAATTATGGCTTCTGTCACAAATGCTTCTTCAATTTCAACGAAATAGACTAGCAAATCGAATTGTCATTATATTATTATTACTTTGTGTTGGTGAAAATGGAGGGAAGAATTCAATTCGGGCCCCCCATAATTCCACTCAAAGCACTACATCTGCTACACTACCCTTTATACTACAAACTGACAAGTGTATGCAAACCACAGGTTTTGCTATCAATTTCATGCTGTGGTTTTGGGGTTTGCTCAATTTAGACGCTCGGGGCTTGTATCAGTACGAATATATGGAAGCAATGCTCATTTTGGAGAGAGTATGTGTGGCTGAGGCAAAATAGCTGAAATTGCTTACAGGACCTTTAAGGGAATTTACTCATAGTCTAATGGGAATGATGGGAAAATTGAATGAGTAATGGCAAAATCACTGTCTGTTTCTGAAAAATGTCAACACTGTTATTCAGATGTCTGGAGGTTTACCTCTAGGGTTTGTAAGTGTGGCTTCCACGGCCTTGCCTCCGTCCCCGCAGCGCGTCTCGTCGTAGGGAAGACATTGATCGCCTGTGCCTGCCACCAGCTCTAGGTTCTTCGCCACATCCTTCACTGTGTTCAGAGACTTCACCTTAAACACCTTCCTGCTGCTGGTGTCCGAAAGGTACAGGGCTCCCGAAACGGGACTAGTAGCCAGGTAATATTTGTGTGCAGGGCTGTTGCTAAAAACAAACAAAGAAAAAGTCAATTGTGGTGAAAAGCTTTGTGTAAAGCAGGGTTTCTTTTGTTACTTAATAATTGTACTA
Organism: Semotilus atromaculatus; assembly: GCA_031834385.1. Classification (NCBI taxonomy): domain Eukaryota; kingdom Metazoa; phylum Chordata; class Actinopteri; order Cypriniformes; family Leuciscidae; genus Semotilus; species Semotilus atromaculatus. The sequence goes on along the minus strand of JAULUF010000015.1, from coordinate 5,720,608 downwards.
TTTTATTTCAGGTAGCAAATATAATCCTGAAATAAAATAGATGTTAACTAATAAAAAATTTAAAAAATGAAAATGTTTTATATATAAACAAAACGTATGGAAAATACAAAATAAAACATTAACAAAAAAAATATATAAAAACCTATAATAGTATTCTCAATGTTATTAAGGGCCAGATTAACTAACAGCTTGAGTCAGTGCAAACCCTCTTTTGGCATTAAAAAACTATTGTCTGGATTTACTAAAGACACACAGTTAAAAACTATTGCTGAAAAGGCGTGGATAGGGTTATTTTTGCTTCTGACCTTATTGCATATGCATTTGTAGGAGTTTCCCTTTCAGACTCAAAATTTATGGGGAGTATTTACATGAACCATTATTTAACGGCCAAAAAAAGCATGTCTCTAATTTGCGCTGCTCTTGTTAGATTGCGTTGGTCATTATGGAAATGATCTGACTGGGCCTGTATTCTTTAATGCGCGTGTCGCCAGTAGATCATGCACAGAATTTTCTACAGCCATCAACGCTTTTATGGAATTGCGCTCTCAGGCTAATTTGCCCTGTTTAGAAAATCCAGCCCTTAATGTTGAATCTAATTATAAGGTTAAAGTAACAATGAAGTGCGGGAGCCTGTTCTACATTGTTAGCCATGATGTGCAGTGAAATTATCCATTTTATAAATGATACTGATGCAACCATGTTGAAATGTGCATCACGTGTCACATTCAAATCTATGCGTTAAAAATAACTTAATGTAGATCATGTACACTGCAAATAAGAATCAACATTTGACAGATCCACTGCCATAGCTAGAGATGTCTCTGCCATGTCCTCTCCGCATCAATCTTTTACGGTGTGCATGTACTCTCAGTCCAAATATAGAAACACATGTAGTGTGTGTAAAGCCTGTGGTTAGTACAGTCGGCCCAGTGTCTAATGTGCTGCCATTGTGCATTCAAATAGGTATGCCACCAAACACCCCCGAAGGGGAACTTTCATCGGGAGATGCATGTGGTCTAGAGCTGTTATCTAAACACATTATGTATTCCTGGAGCAAAAATGGCCCACAGGCCGAAAAAAAAGTCCATTATACAGCAATGCTGGACAGTAAAAGTCATCCCTCACCACACAGGGGGCTAAAGAACATGAAAGCCCAACAAAATAACTCCAATCAGACGAAAGAGGGTCTCTGGTGAAAAAAAAAAAAAAACTCCAATCAGGAGGCAAAATGTAGAGTTTCCTCTCTATACGCTAATCAGATTCGATAGAAAGTCTAGGCACCTGGACTGCAATTTTACACTTTTCAAGTTGATCTGTGATATGCTGTAATTGTACCCCCGCTGAAGGCATGTGGTGAAATTGGGATAATTTGAACCAGTTTCACAGGTTAGCGCTTGTTTGTAAAGTTTGACCACCTACGAATGTTTCTTCAGGCTCATGCAATTTCAATCAGCTGGTGTACAGTGAAAAGCAAGAAATGACAGGACTGTCTGAGAAACATTGTGGAAATTATAATGTTCAACTCACATTAAATATTAGCCAAAGAATATGCGAATATTCAGCAGTTGTTCGTGTCAGAAGAAAAAAAGTGTGAAATGCTCTCGCCTTTCTGGAATGGTGTCTTCCTGGAGGGGTTAATCATTTTCGAACAAAGTGAGAAAGGTCACAGAACAAGAACAAAAATTATAAGTGAAAAGCATTCTTAAGTTGACTAGCCATGCTATGACACACATCTGCCAACTACTATCATTGCAATTTCTGTTCAGCATTTAAAATCTAGAACGAGAATTTAGATAGGAAGGGTCATTCAAGACACCCAAAATGTTAACTGAACAATTTACTCTTAGCTGTGTTAGTACGCTAGTGATGACTAGCCACAACAAACACTATGCGACATGTCTGCCGAATGCGATCATAGCTCCCAACCAACTTGACTTAGGATCCGGTTTCAAATCCTAACAAAATGTTACGTAAAAAGCATGCTTCGCAAGATGACATGCTTGTGCTATGACACACGTCTGAACAGCATTCAGAACTTAAAGGTCACAGCAATAACGTGAAAATGTTAAGTGAATAATATATATTGTAATAGCACTCTACTTTAGGACTAGCACTCTAAAGATTACTAGCTACAGCAAATGTGCTCATGGTCATGATAAAAGAACAAAATGTTACATAAAAAGCATGCTTCGCAAGATGACATGCTTGTGCTATTACACACATCTGCTAAATACCATCATTGCTAAAATCCAATTTGTCTAAGGATCAGCATTGAAAACCTAGCAAAGTGAGAAAGTTCACTGCAAGAGAATGTTCAGGGACAAGAATTCTTCGTAAGATGAATAGCCTAAGCAAATGCTACAACACATGTCTGCTAAATACCTTTATTGCTAAACCCAACTTGTCTTAAACAAACACTAAAAACCTACAAAGTGGACACCAAGAGAAGAAAAGAATTAAGTGAAAAAATGTGCTGAAAAAAGAGCCACAACGTCCTGTCTATGGTAGTCCTCAAGAGATGAATAGCCGCAGCAAAAGCCACAACACACTAAATACCATTATTGATAACACCCAATTTGTCTCAAGAGAGCAGCATTCAAATCCAAAGTGAGAAAGGTCACAAGAGAACAAATAAGTTCAGCATTATTCGAGAGATGCCAAATACCATCATTACTAACAACCAACCTGTCTCAGGATCCGCATTCAAAATCTTACAAGGTTGCCGCAAGAGAACAAAAAAAAAAACGTGAGGTTAAAAACATTCTTTACAGGCAGGGCTAGGTTAGAGATGACTAGCCATAGCAAATGCTACAAGACACATCTGCCAAATGCCATCGTATTTAACACAAAACCTGTCTTCGTATAAGCATTCAAAACCGATTAAACAGATCCCAGTCATGTAACTCTGGGGCTGTTAGTGCCGAATCCCAGTGGCCAATGTGAGAGTGTGGAAAGGAATAGCGCCAGGTCTGTGAGCACTGTCAGCTTCGATCTATTATTCAGAACGACAACTGACCTTCTAGAAGATGGCTGGAATCAGGCTGCTTTGGTTGACCTGGGGCCGGCACGTCACCGTGTGACGGCTGACCGTGTTGAATGATGGCCTCGGTTAGGAAGGAAGGTAAAACAGGTTTGTCAAGAAAAATCTCAATCCAATTTTGCAAGAATCTGCCAGGGAGTTTGACACTCCGAGTAGATGCTTTTCAGTCCCAGAAGCCTCCGTGTTATACAATGTGTTATTGGAGGCACACGGCATTGTACTTTCTGTGATGAGGAGAACACCATGACCTTCATAGGCTCCATCTATATTCAACGACTAAAGCCAGTCTGGGGAGGATAATTGGATTTTTCAGCATGTTGCTGTGACGATGAGGTGCGCGACTCTTGTGGAAAGGGGGTCAGCAGGTATGTCAGAGAGATCATGGTTTAGCCTTATTCTCTCTTCTGTGTGCACATACACAAACACTGTGATGCATTTATTTGTTTTTACACAAACAGCGATGACTGCTCTTCTCTGGTTACCAATATGACTTTGGCCTTTTCAGCAGTCGTTTTTACAAATGTTTATTTCTTAAATGAATTATTGGAACATGTTCCGGTAAGTGATTCAGCTTGTATACCCTAAAGCGCAACTTTTACAATCAAAAGAACAACACAAACCTGGTCCAGAAAAGCAAAAAAGCAGAGGCTACTAAAACACTGAAAAGCACGGAGTGACCCATAGGCCAACAACCGACTCTATGTGAAATGTGAATGCTTGGCCTACAAATAGAGGTCCTGCTGAACATACTTCACTTGCATTCTTGTGTAACTATCACGGTAATAAACCTTGATACTGAAGAGGGAAATGGAGTTTGCTTTAGAGGTCTGCAGTATTAAATATGGATGTGTCACTGCTCAACTAGCTAGCTTGCAATAAATATGTTGATAAATTGTGCAGCAATATTCTCTTCAATCTGCAGCTTGGGCATTACAGTATTTACCCAGAATAAGACCACTAACTGTTGAAGACCTTTTACATTAATGCACACTACAGCAAGTACTTGTTTTCAGACTTAGGTTACTTGTCAAACTGTTTGATAAATAGAAACACATAAAATCCTTTTTTAGGGAGTCGAGAGCTAAAAGGTAGTGATGCACCAATTTAAAAATGTTGTCCGATACATATACCGATAATACTTTATATTTGAAAGCCAATATATTGGCCAATAAATCTAAATCCAAATTGTTATATAATTTGATCACAAAAAAGACTCACAAAACAAAAGTTTTACCATTAAAAGCCATGTCCCAAGCACACAATAATAATATTCTCATTATAATTTTATGTAGCCTATGACAGAACATTTTGCACGTAACTGTATTTTCCTTTTTTGAAGTGATTCCAATCATACAGTATTTCAAGCAATTCAAAACCATCATAGCGAATTTTGCGCATCTGAAGGGTCTCAGCTGAAGGAAATAATCCATTATTTATCAGCTTAAATATATTGTCCCAATTTTCTTAATGATATACATTAAATAACGATAACATTAAAAATGTACATATACTGATATGGTGGCCGATATATCGTGCATCCCTAATAAGAGGTTTGAAATCAATCAGTGATTGAGATTCCCTAATAGATTCAGGGCTGTCCAATCCTGTTCCTGGATTATCTATTATAATTATCCTAATTATCCACACCTGAACCAGCAAATCAAGGATTTCTGGATTACTAGAAACTTCCAGGAAACTGTGTTCGGGAAAGTTGGGCCCTTCTGTACTAAAGTAAGGTCTCTATAAAATTTTCATTAAGCAATTGATACCTATATGCCAGAGCACGTCGAAAGTTCGGGCAGCATGACAGAGCATCACTTTCGTTGCCCCTTGCATTTCTCCCTCATGTCCCTGGGATGCATCTTCCCAACCAACTGTACAGCGCTTATCTGGCATTGCACATATGCAGTATACGACTAGCCATTCATTGCAGCATTGCACATGTGCCCTTATCTAATAGCAACATGATGTGTGAAGCCACCCTTTGTCTTGATGGAATCATCCACAGGAAAGTCACGACCTGATGACGCAAGGTTTAACAGAGGCTTCATCATGAAGGATAGGGCATTTTCGAAACTCGCAGGTGTTCTGGGTTTAACCAACCTCTCTCAGAGAAACCTCTCATATCCTGTCAGTCATACCTGAGCATCAAACTGCTAGCTGTCACACTGATGCCTGTCAAAACACACAGCTGGTTGTGCCACACATCTTATATTAAGGGTTCATAGCACCACAGGGAGGATGTGTGTAATATTTGAAAGCTTAGAACGAAGTTTGATGACTGATGTTTTTTTTTTCTCGACACCACGCTGCCATTTGTCAAATCAAACATGTTAACGAACTGTGTATTCAGATCCGACGGCGCTTTGAATGTGTAATTTGTCATCGGGTGAAATATCACGCTGCATTGTGGGAAAGGCAGCGCGGGTATTTTTAATGGGTAGGGTTGGGTAATTATATTCTTTAAGGAAGCTGAGTCCCCTGAGGGCGAGAAATATTTAAAACGCTGATACTGGTCTTATGCTAAGCTTGTAAATGCTTTTCCATCTTTCTGTCTGACATTTCAAATTATGTGCCCTGACTCTGGTTTCCTCAATGGACACAATTCTTTAAGGCTTTTTTTACGGATGCGGTAACCCACTTTGAGAGTTTACCCATGCATCAAACTGGTTTCTGTAGATCTACAGCACAAAGCTCAGTCGTAGCACTGCCCCTTTTATTGCTATCTGGAGAGGATGTGTTTTAATGCACTTGTATACGCTTTAATTTAAGGAAAACACCTACACTAGGGCCATTCCATAGGCGGCTACAAAAGCAACTATATAAAAAAAAAGACTGTACAGAGCATTTAACTGATGTTCATTCATCATAACAAATGGTATTACTCTTTAGAAAAGCTCTTACCTATGCCTGAAATCTTTATTTCTGTACTTAGCGAGAGCAGCATGAAAAGAAGAAAGTGGAAAAAAGAGGGTTAGCTTACAGAGTTAGTACTTAAAATTATGCATTAAAGGGATAGTTCACCCAAAAATTAATATTCTTTTTGATGAAATCTGAAAGTTTTCTGTCCCTCCATTGACAGCTACGCAACTACCACTTTGACGCCTCAAAAAGTTCATAAAGAGATCGTAAAACTAATCCATATGAATTTAGCGTTTTAGACCAAATTTTCTTAAGAGACACCATCGCTTTATATGATGACCTTATGGGATTTAGGTTTTTATTCACATTAACATTCATCAACTCGCACATCATTTGTGGTAAACGGAAGCTGAAGCATGTTCGCTTGATGTGCGAGAAACAATGAGGATTATTCTCTTGTTACGCAGCATGTTTGAGCTTCCACGTTTTAACCAATGAGGTTCATTTGTTTGTTCTTGTGCATTAAGCAGGTTCTGTTGAGCTTCTGGTTATGTTTGCTGATAAATGTTTATATGTGAATAAAAGCCTAAATTGAATCTGTTCATCATATAAAGTGATTGAGTCTCTTCAGAAAATGTGGATAAAACTACTCAATTCATATGGATTAGTTTTACGATCTCTTTATGAACTTTTTGAAGCATCAAAGTAGTAGTTGCATAGCTGTCAATGGAGGGACAGAAAGTTCTCAGATTTCATCAAAAACCTCCTGAACATGAATGAAAATCTTACGGGTTTGGAACAAGGGTGAGTAATTAATGACAGAATTTTCATTTTTGGATGAACTTTCCCTTTAATGTACAGAGAAATGGTTAGAGTGATAAAAGTATCCTACTACAGACAGTTCTACAAGCATACATCACAACAAATAGAAAGGATTCCTACACAGCAGACATACTGGATTGTTGACCAGGCCTAAATGTGTCTCAGTCTGTTCTGATATGGAAAAACAATGCTAAATGCAAATAATAAAATGCAACCATGTAAGTCCATATAGTTAGGATAAAAAAGGCTTGTGATAAGAAAACAGTTCCCAAGAAATCAGGCTAAAATAAATTCCAGCGTAAAATATAAGTACTGATGCAAAAGCAGTTGAAAACCTCTGGCCTAGACATCCATTTAATTCTTGAATTTCATCTGGAAATGTAATTTATAAAGAGTTTGTTCATTCCCAATACATCTCTAAAATGCTTCCAGGTGGATGATGTGTCTTTTTGAATGTGAACATAGGCTATGCAAATTTTCTCTTTCCAAAATGAAGTGATGCCTTCCAGATAGATTATATTAGCATTACATTTAAAGAAACAATGCCCCTAAAAATGAAACTTCTGTCATTTACTTCCTTCTATGGAACACATCAGGTCAGTCTTTTCAAACATTAAAGTGAGACAGGCTTGGAATGAGTAAACAACAACAACATTTTTGCGTGAACTTCAAACGTAAAAAGCCAGCATCAATCATGTGTTATATGAGTAGAGCTCCAAAATGTCTTTTGGTTTGTGAGCAACTTATCTAAGATTTACAAAGCAATTTGTCATTGGTGGTTAGGCGAATGTTTGTGTATCTGTGCACATGCAGAATGCCAAACCTGAGCTCTAAGACACTCGTGACATTTCCTGTGGTGAAGATCCGACGGACGTAGTTGAAATCCCCCACGTACAGACTGCCATCCGACCCACAGGCTAAAGCTACAGGTGCGAGCAGCTTATTTCCGTCCGCCAGCCCGTTGCAGCTCGGACAGGAGATACTGCGCCTTCGCCCGTTACCCATGATGCTTCCGATGACCGGGGGCTGCTGGGAAATGAAGATGTTCTCGCCGTTACCCTTGTGCAGGATACCTGAGTGACAGAGAGGGAGATGCCGTAAGTATTTTGTCCATTCATTGTAATTTACACGAATCCATTCAGAACTGCATTCACTCAGCAGTAAATCAACAGGTTTTGTCGGATACGAGAAGCCGGGGTTTTAAATCTGACTCAATTCTGCTCAAATTTAATGACATTAAATGTATTTGAATGGAGCTTTTCTCTGTCACAGAGTAACAGGACGGCTGCCGGCGCTTGAGAACCAGGCAGAGATGTGCTAAACAGAACTGAATTAATTTATCAGAAGGTGTTTTTCTCTCGCACAGCCAGATGCTTCTGTACAGAAAGCAGCGAAGTAAAAGTCTACAGTCACAGCAGGAAAGAACTTCCTCTTATTATCAGTAGTATCACAGTCAATCTGAATCTTCACCGCATGCCTCAATGAATCTCAGATGCTGAACAGCTCGCCACAAACGCCATTCAAAAGTGGCAGAGTGGCAAAGTGCGTGAAACTCAATTTCCAGTCATTTTCATCCTGTAGCGCTTTCTCCCCGAGCACCTGTTGAACCACGCAGTGTTTTTGAGAGATGCTAAATAACAGCGTTTTCAGGCCCTCCATGCTGATTGGCTAGAAATGTAGGTGGGTTTACTTGGCTTATTCACATCAAGCTAAAAAATTAACTGCGTAAATGGCGTAGAATTGAAACAAGGAGCTTTGAAGAAAATCTGTCAATTTTGGAGGAAATTTAGCTGCTGAAATAAAAAAGTATTTAAAAAAATAAAAATCACTGATAAGTAACATACAAGCTTTTGTACTCAAAATATTCCAGATAAACGTGGAGCAGTTTAAACCTTTGTATGTTAGAGCAATTCACTTACTTTCAGAAATAAAAAAAAAATTTGCCAAAACCTGACAAATGAAAAGCAGTTGTCAGCAATTTCAGCATTTTATAATTTCGCTTGAGTGCGATTCATTTTATCTGCAAAAAAAGTGTTTTACTGAAAAACACTTTTTTTGCAGAGAAAAAAAAAATGTGTCATGCTTTGGTGTGAATTTTGTGACTAATTTCATTAAAGATGTACAAACTTTTCATAAACCTGACAAAAAAAACAACAAAAACCCCCCCCACTGTTCAGTTAATATTTTGAGTCTCATTCAGGTTACTGCATAAGTATGGAGCCAAGGAGAGGCAATTAAACGGATGGCATTAAAAGAAGCTTCAGTGTAAATGAAACCGTCACTTGGGAAAAGAGAAAGGAAGAGAGAGATGACATCTGAAGAATTTGAGCAAATTTTACCGGAAGTCCCCATGTCGACAGCGCTGGGTTTTAGTGACACACCAACCTGTCACCTGCGTTCATAACACTTGTGCTACAAGTACGCTTCATTTACTGAGATAAGTGCAGCTGTGCGCTAGCAAAAGAATCCTTGACAGGAACCGAAATGGAGCAGTTTATGCAATCACTGATTTCAGAGACAATTCAGCAGCAGTAAGAAAATTGACCAACTCCAATAAGGTCCTGTCAGAGAAATAACAGCTTTGGCTTGTTGAGCTGGGGTTTGAAAGACAATTAATATTCAGTGACATTATCGTTTCAACTGCATTGACAATATTGGATGAGAACAACGTTTGAACCGAATTGAACTGTATGATGACAATACTGCAGTCTGTAGAGCTGCTTATAGCTGAATTGAATTTGTTTTATAATTGACAAACGCTGCAACATTGACAGTTATAGTTCTGAACTGAAACAAAACTAAATGGAGCTATTGGAGATATTATATGAATAATGGCACTATTATCTTCTCTAGAGCTGCTTTAGCTCAAATTGAATTTGTTTCATAATTGAAGAATTTTACATTAACATTGTTATTTTGCAGTTTATTAGGGTGAGGCTGCTTTGAAACAATCTGTATTATATAAAGCGCTATACAGTAAATTAATGTTATAACTTATCCGAGTCCAGGCCCCAGTTTACACCTGGTATTAAGTGTTTTGGTGGATCGGATCACAAGTAGACGAGGGAGACACGTTTACACCTGGTGTTTTAATCCATCTCTTTTGTCCACTTTCAACCACTTCTTGAAAGTAACTTTTAAATGCGCTATATAAAACAAATGTATTATTATAACTACTTCTGTCCGGATTTCTTCGAGGGGAGGGTTTATGGGTGGGTAAATGTATGGGTTTTTTCAGATATTTCCATCTAATGGACGAACGTGATTTACATATGAACTGTGAGTGTGTGTTAGAAATCAGGAATGGCGAGAGAACATTGTGGTTGGAACGTTTTTAGTCTTCAAAGCAAACTTAGGTCTTTAGTTGACAAAGTTTAAATCCTGTCTGGCTAGCGCACTTCCGATAATGTTTATTACATTTATTAATGTTTATACATTTGATCACATGTGCATTTACACTATGAAAGCAATCCGGTCTAATGTGTTTTCAACTACCTCTGGAAGTGGTCGAAAGTGGACACACTCAAAACAGTTTAGACCCCGTTTACACCTGTATTTAGTGCCGTCCACTTGTGATCAGATTTATAAAAATGCTTCTTAAAGGGGAACTAGGCAACTCTAGCCATTTCTTCGCTGATTTTCACTTTTGTTGTCGCATGGTTTCTCAATGAGCTCCCCCTACAGCTGTGTGGCATATATTTTACAACACTGTCGTAAAAAAATAAAATAATCACTTGCGTCTCTTCCCCCTTTCTACCGCTGCTCATGTGCATTTGTTATTATCGGAGCCGGCCAAATTTCATCGTGTGGAGCTATGTCTACTGAGGTAATACATCATACACATTGAGGGGGGCGTGTGTGTTCATGTCAAAATGCCATAAAGCAGTTCGTGTTTCTCGAATATTCACGCTTCCTTCAAGACTTCCCATTTCCAACTTACTGGGACGTTAGGCCCCATGTTGCAAGGTTGGTTTTCCGCCTGGGAACGCTGGGGGTTGCGGGGAAAGTCATAATTTTCACCAGAACAGGTTATTTAACCATCCAAATGATTTCTCAACGGATTTATTAAGTTAAAATAGTTGCCAAGTTCCCCTTTAATACCAGGTGTAAACAGGGCCCAAATGTCAAGCCGTAATAAAACCAAGCTTTCTCGTCCTAAGCAAGCAGTGAACATTTATGAGCATTTCCAGAATGGAAAAAAACTCATCAGAACTAATTAATAAGCAACCACATTTTTAAGAGCATTTAAATTTCTTTCTGTGTGTACCAACTCACCACTTTGGATGTTCAGCGCATGATGTTTGTCCACGCTCCAGCCGCCAAGGTTGGACGCAATAGTCTCGTATCCCTGGAGGACGGCTGTCCTCTTCTCCCAGAGGATCAGATCCGGGCAGGATTCGTACTCAAAACCCACGGACACTAGCAGGAGTGAAGAGGAAAAACATTGCTAAGCTTGAGACTGACAACAGCCTTGAGAAAATAGACACTAAAAACTTCATTTCGCAACTCACCGAAAGCCTCAGAAAGCCCATAAACTTTCTGGCTGTAGACGTCTGCTTTGTCCCAGACAAAGTCGTAGGAGAGGTTGGGCGCAGCTGAGAACCACTTCCTGAAGAGCCTTCCCTCGACGGCCACCATGAGGTGCACCTTCATCAGGCTGAACGGGATGGTGGAGTGGGTGAGGGCGATCCTCAGGAGGGACTTATACCCTGACGTCCGGCTGCTCAGGTAGCCCAAAAGCACGTCTGTACCTGGGATCCGCACCTCCTCTTGGAGGGTCTGGGGAGAAGGTGAAAATGTTGATATTAGTTACAACAAAACAGAGCCAACAGTAACAAATCTTCTAATTTTGTGGGAGATGCACCCTGCTGAGAAGTGTTTGCATTATTTAGCATCTCCGGTATCTACGCAAATGAGAATGAATTAATTTCTTCACAGGAGACATTATATTATACAGTGCAAAAAAAAAAAAAGTCATATTTTAGCCTTAAAAAAGAAAAAAAAAGAAAAAATGCTTTTGTATAAAAAATAAAAAAAAATAAATATATAGTGCACTACCAGTCAAAAGTTTGGGGTCAAGAATATTTTTTATGCTTTTGAATAAAGTATTTTCTGCTCACCAGGGCTGCATTTATTTGATCAAAAATACAGAAAGAAAAAAAATATTGTGAAATATTATTACAATAAAAAAAAAAGGTTTTATTTGAATATATATTAAAATGTAATTTATTCTTGTGATTCAAAACTGAAAATTTTGCATTACTATCCCAGTCTTCAGTGTCACATGATCCTTCAGAAATCATTGCTGCTCAAGAAACATTTCTTCTTATCATCAGTCGAAAACAGCTGTGCTGCTTTTCATATTTTTTGATGAAAAGAAAGTTTAAAAGAACACCATTTAATTAAAAAACCCCACAATTTTTCTTAACATTATTCAATGTATTTACTGTCCCTTTTGATTAATTTAATGCATCACTGCTAAATAAATAAATAATACATTAATTAATTAATATGAATTACATGTAAATAATGAAAAATTTTCATTATTGTAATGTGAAAAAAGTGGGGTGGGAGTAGGTGATTTGCCAGATAATATTACTAGATCAGAAATAAGATTGAAATAAGTTTTCTAATAATACAATTTTTAAAATATAATTTCTTTTTTTTTTTCTCCTTTTGATTTTGGGGATAAATGTGAGCCAGGAACCTTTGAATTGCTCTGAGTGAACACATTACTCAGTGTAAAGCAATGCATACATCACACGGACATCATCAACAACACCTTTGTTTCCTCATAGGAAGTCAGTTTGGAGACTCAGTGGTTCAGAGGTTTCTCATTGCTCACACACACACACACACACAGAGCTCTCATTAACTCTCAGCGTATCGCTCCTTTATCACAGTCAGGCACAGAGCCGACCAATAAACACAGCCGATCGGTACAGCGTCAATAAACACTGATAAGAAAAGCTCCTCCATAGACGTTTCTGTTTGTAAACCTGTGATAACTCTGTGTGTGGGTGTGTGTAGATGCATATGTACAGTACGTGTGTGTGAATAACCCACCTCAAGATTTGGGATGGGACAGATTTGTGCCGATATTAATAGCCCAGACAGCAGAATGCATGTGAGGCTGACTCATTTATCTTATTAACCAAAGACGACAACAAAATACTTAGGAAAGTGGCACACAGGTATCAAAACACACACACACACATAAAAAAATAAATAATAATAATTGTACACTTGCACACAAAAGAAAACCTGTCACTCAAGACCAAAACACAGATTTTTTTCCCCCAGCACCGACTGCAAAGCTCCTCCTGACTCAAAAAGCTTCCATGCTGCTTTCGTCTAAATGTAATTATCGTTCTTCAGAAAATGTCTGGAGTAGTAAATTGGACTGTGTATCTCTGCCCAATTACACACAGGAGATAAAATCACAGGACTGTCACCTGAGACAGGGCCTCCTCCATTCCCTTCTGACGTACATTTCCCAATACCTGCCCCTGCTGTCTATCAGAACATCATTAAGAACCAGCAAAAGTCTGGAATCAAGTTTTTTTTATATATTTTTTTTGTATATCTGTCTGAGACATCAGTAGTACACTTTTGAACGGTCTGCAAGTGTCAGACTAAAGAAGAATAAATCTGTTAAAAAACATTCAAAGTTTAAAATTAACACAAAAATATAGTACAAATTTCATAAAACAAGCTTTTTTAAATACAACACAAAATGGCATTCACAATGCATCTCAGTCATGATAAAACTAAAGCAGCAAAGATCTATTCTTCCATTAGAGTAAAATGGATTATCCACCAAAAAACAAAAGTAGGGCGGAGACTGAATGTGAGCTTGAGTGGTCAATAGTGAGTCAATAGAGTGGTGCAGTGATGATGTCAGAACCCTGAAGACTAATTCGCCGTTGGTTCCTTTGAGATTTTCCCAAGGGGGGTAATCTTTCAGCCGGAAACTGAAGTCTCCCAGGGGGCCGCCATTGTAGCAGACCATCACCTGCTGTTAGCATTCCATTGACTCCCATTCATTTTTGGCGTCACTTTGACAGTGAATAACTTTACTTCTGAGGCATTTAAAGACTCCATTTGTCCATTATTTATTTCTAAAGAAACACGACAATGTATAAAAGGCTACATTACTTTGTATCTTACGTTATGGTCCCTTAGAAGCAGTTTTTGTAAAAAATAGGCTAACGATTGCGTCATATCCACTCGACTCTCCGTCGCACAGTAGAGAAATAACTGTATAGACAGGAGGAGAAGCTTGCAGGCAATCGGGGGACGTGAAGGCATAAAGTCTGATAAAGTAAAGCCCATAGAGAGTCATAAAGTTGATCCTGCTGCTAGCTCATGGACAGCTAATACTCACGCTCTCCGTCTCTGCGAGATTCTGAAGGGAATGATTCAGATTTCTCTCGGCACAGCTACTAGAAGACTAACAGCTGTCAGACAGGTTGCTCACATGACATCTACGTCGTCAAGCTCAGTGTGAGCCTGCACAGTACGCTCAGCCATCAGGAAGGGAGTGCTTCTAATTGGCTTCACTTTTCTCAGTTGAAATCTATGGGGTCGCAGTGTCCATTTCTTTTACTGTCTATCGATTTTCCTCTGGGGTTTTATAATAGGGTTTTTCGATTTATGTGTAAATTAAAGCCAGTGGTGAACATAACTATACTTTTACATTTTGCTCTACAATGTAAATTGCACTGCAAGTAAAAATCCCTGTAAGAAAGGGGCGGAGTTAAAGCGGAAAAAATGATTGGAGAAATCCAGCATAAGTCATTAGAGAGAAGTCTGGAAGATCGAGTTAAGACATTTTTGATTAAGAATTATGAGGTAAAAACTAGAGATGCACCGACTGACCGGCGCGTGACTGGAACCGGACGATTTTCACATGAACGGCCATGACCGGCAACCGGCCGGTCAGTCTGACATATGCCGATTTTATGCCGGTCACTTTTGATGAAAAAAAAAAAAAAAAAGGATTTAAAAGTGCCCAAAATGCACAGAATTTGCAAGTCGTGTGTTTTCACAAGAACTGGAGTAGGCTATGTCAGAAAAGAAAATGAAGAAAATATTTATAGAAAATTTACCCATTTAAACTTGTTTTTATTATTGAGTTTGAATAAAAGTATATGGTGTTTTATAAAAAAATATAATCGGAATGGCTAAAATCGGTATCGGCAGGTCAAACTCAATGAAAATCGAAAATCGGAATCGGCCTAGAAAATTGTAATCGGTGCATCTCTAGTAAAAACTAAATAAATACAAATAAATATATGCATGAATAAATCATTAACAAATAGACCAATAACATGCATTTAAAAATACATTAGGTATATTTTCATTTCATGCAAACTTGAACTATGTAATGTGATGTTTAATAACTGGGATTTGAACTGGGATTTGATTGGTTAAACTTAAAATTATAATATTCATGCATTGTTTTTATTATGCTGCAGCACTCATATATTTCTGGCTATATTAAAAGATAAACCAAACACAATATTTCACTTTTTTTCCCTTCCTCCCTGCATCTGATCTGTTTTCATCACCTGAATCTCTGGAACGACGATGCCCCTCTCTTTGCAGGTCCCGGCGAACGCCGTCAGCGGGGCAGGCAGGACGATAGGCATGGGACGGGTGAAGCTGCTCAGGTCGCAGCTTGGGATGTCATTGACCTCGTGTCGCATTACAATGGTGTCCATGACGAAGAAACGTCCCCATGGCAGCCACAGGGTGTGCTCCTGAGTGATGAACGGAGCGCGCTCAAACCTCAACGCTACGGCCACGCCCCCGTTACTCACCAGGTCGAAACTGAAACAGAGAGGACATGTTCGGTTAGACACAGAGCTTTGCATTTGTGTTTATCACAATCTGGGTTGAAAACCGTATGGTTGTAGGTTCAAGCCCCACAAGCAACAACTGTCACCATTGTCCCCTTTACCAAAACCCCTAGTCAAAAGTAACTCTTGCCCGTATATATATATTTTTTTATGTCAGTTTCTTAACCACCTTCTGAAAGCATTTAAATTTGGTAGATGCTTTTATCCGAAAAAACGTGCACTTAATCGAAAAAGTACACTTTAAGCTTGATGTCGACTAGTCGCTGATCATAGCCTATAGAGGGCGCAACGGGATTAGAAATCATTGAAGTTATCTTTTACGCTCTGTTTCCAAACAGTTAAAATTACAAATAAATGCATGCTCAGAGAACGCTCCACAAGATATGTTTGATTATACCAGATGGATGCTCAAAATGTATCACGTTAATGCACGTTTTAAACAGCTTATTATACACGTAAGCGAGTCGCAGTTCCAAACTAATGCGCTGCTGCACTGTAACGCACACACATACAGTACAGACAGTAACTCGCGCAGATCGCACACAGAAACATTCAGTATTGCAGACATATTGTCAACACTGTTCTGTGAGTTTTCAATAAAATAGCGTAGAAACTGAAAAGTTCTAGAATATATTTCTTAGTAACTAAAACCCACAGCTTCTGATGCTGACAGGTAGAATTCACACCTGTTCAACCCCTACAGGAAAGCACACTTCCACAAAAGTGCTCTTCCACAAATTTTTTTATTAAAAAGTGATAAAAAAAAGTTACAATACTGCTTAGAATTCACAGCTTATGAAACAAATAGTTAAATGTTTATTAAAGCTGTGCTGTTTTACCAGAATTGTTGTTTGTTGGTTTTAATAGTGTGTTTTTCTAGTGAATTGCATTGAAGCCAATTAGTGTTTGAACCCAAATTACCAAAATGTCAAACCTTATACACAGGCAAGGTCACTCTTTCATTGTTCTAATGAAAGAGCTTTGAATATTTAGGTGTACTATTATTTTAACAAACATTAATCGTTTACAAGTTGCCCTACTATACTTATCACATCGTAATTCTCCATGGCTACTTATCTCTTAAATAAAACCAGATTGTAATAGAGTGGATCTGATTCATTAAGTACAGTTCTTTGCTTAAGTATGCCAACCATCACTGCCTTAAAAATGGCGTTTTGATTTCCCATTCAATAAAATTACAATGCAATTTCATTCTCTCACAATACCATTTGCTACCATTTTAATCAACATTATTCACCGTTTCTCTGCACTGCTATTAACACCAGACTTAATAAAAGGGTGTAATTCATTATATTTCTCCAAAATACAGCTTCAGTTAGTGGGGACGGTTTTTATCTGGCAGCAACACAATGTGACTGGAATACAATTATCTACTGGCTCAGCCTAATACACTGCTTTTGAATTTGCATTAATAAAATCAGCATGAATGAGTGGTGTCGTTATTCTCTTTTGAGGAATGAACTGGCAAGGTTCCTTGCCGCTGCAGTAGCCGTGCGTACGCCGGCGAGCGTCTTTTGTTGTGTGGTGGAACGGTGCGCTTTGATAAAGGAGGTGAGAGGGGAAATGACATTTAAGGGAAGGGTAAAGTATTATTGATCTGAGCTGTCTGCGCTAACATAACTTTACAACAACGCTACAATGGCAGCACGCGCTCTGCATATAGAGTTGCCCTGATCAGAGAGCTCTGTTGTTGACACCGCTAAACAGAAACGAAACGGGACGCTATATGCTGGCTAGCGTGTGTGCGGCTTGCTGGGTGACTGATTGTGTTCAAATGCAGAATGCTACTCTGATCTTCTTGTTTGTGTATCATCATGAGGAGACACACCTTTACAACACACTCTGGTAGACATGAAAGCACAAATGCACTTTACTGCCAAAAACGCCTACAACGCAAACAGACGATTAGCAATACGTGATATGTGGACGCGTAGAATGCGCTGTACTCCGTGTCTTTGTTCTCGAGGTTGGCATAGATGCGGTGTGCATCTGTAGTCACACCTCAAGCTGCTTGAACATTAATTCAACTACATATCCCAAAGGGCCATTCACAGAGCTTTCATTGGCACGGCTGATAAACAAAGGTCTGCTTTGCCCTTGTTGTCGTGCCCTTGCTAAAATGTGAGCATTTGTCTGTGCGCTGTGGGAGTTTGAACTGAGTGTGTTTGTTGGGAATGGGAAGTGTCTGCGAGAGAGAGAGCGTGTGTGTGTTTTTATGCAGCCGTAGAGCTGACGCTAATCTGCAGTAAAAGCTAGCCAGCTAGTCACGTTCTGAGAGACGCGCTCACACATATATAACCATGACACGGGCACACAGACAGCCCTAAAGGCTGCCATGCCAATCGATGAGCGATTCACAGGCCTGTTATCAATCACACAAGCACCTCAGGCATGGGTGACACACTTTATTAGTGCATTCAGCCCTTCACTGCACACTTTGAGGGGACGCAGTGTTAACCCAAAGGGGATTGTCAGATCGATGGGTTAGACCCCAAAAAGGTCGAAGATATACACTTTTAGTCCTCTGAACTGAACTAAGGCTCACACAGCAGTAGAATATAGTCCTGGGTGCTAAATACAATTAACATTTCAACACAAATTTGTTATAAACGAGAATGACAACCATGTTAGCAGAACAGAAATACCCTTGTGAAAATAAAACATGGTTTTACAAAAAAAAAAAAACTGTATATGTTTAACTATATAAAATATAGTTAAACCATGGTAACCACAATTAACCATAGTTTAACCATGGTATTTGTAGTAAAACTGTGGTTATTCAAATGGTAATCAATCAGCCAAAAAACAAACAAACAAACAAACAAAAAACCTGGTTCCACTTACAGGGAATGTTTTCAGAATTTTGTCAGTAACATTTTACAATAATGTTCCATTTGTTAAGGTTAGTTAATGCATGAACTAATATTAACTAACAATGAGGAATACATTTGTTACAGTACTTATTAATCTATGTTAACATGAATAAAAATACAACTGTTCATTGTTACAAGTTAGGTACATGTTAGTTCAGGTTCATTAAATAATGTGTAAACATACAACCTTTATGTACATGTACATACAATGTGTAAATTTAAATCCCTTTAAATCCTGTATATGTAAATGTTGAGATTAACGTTAACAGATTAATAAATGGTTTATAAATATTTTTCATTGTTAGGTCATGTTAAGTGATGTAGTTTACTAATGTTAACAAATGAAACCTTACTGTAAAGTGTTACATACTTTGTCTACAAGGTTCTCTCAAGTTGTGAACAATCACTTTTCCAGTAAAAACAATATATATATATATATATATATATATATATATATATAGCAAGTAGTAAGTACTAATGTGAAAAAAAAAATGTGTGTGTGTATATATATATATATATATATATATATATATGTATGTATGTATGTATATATACACATACATAAATATACACACTTTTTTTCACATTAATACTTACTACTTGCTTCAGATGGTTCAGAGAACATTCAAAAGCAACATTCCCATGAAAAAAACCTTGAAAATGTGTTGAAATTTCATTTAGCAAAACATTCTTTGAACATATTTTTGTTTGCTGGAAAATCTCCACACATTGAATCTCGCACTACACCGGTGTCACTTCCACTACATAATAATCATGTGACATCTTTTAAGTCTATCGCCTATAGCTCAGTGGTTCTTGATGACGTGACACAGCATTCAGCTCTCTCCTTCAGGGAAACAGGGTTGCGTAAGTGACTCTCAATACATCAAGTCAGATGTATAATGGATGGCTTTTAGGATTTCCAGAGTCTGACTTCAGGCTGAATTTTGTATTACATGAATATTCACTGCATGTTACTTGGTCAATCCGACTCTAGCGGTTGGTAGAGTAGCAGAGGGACCTCTTTGGAAGTGAAGAAAGAAGTAATTTAAAAAGCAAAGGCACCAGGATAGTACAAAACACAATCAAACAAAATCATTTAAGACAGCTTTCCCAATTTAAAGCAAGCAAACAGGTGCATCGGTGATTTCATGCCATACTGAGTCTGTTCTTGCAGGGCTTGATGGGCTGTTGTGGGAGGGAGACCATGTGTTTACGAGCAAAGAGAGGGAAAAAATAGAGAGAGGCAGGGAGATGGAAGATTTTTTTTATGGCTACAAAAAGCACCATCCAAGCAAACAGGCAAAATGCGCAACTGTGTGCTGGGGATAAAACCTCCAGCACATTATACAACATTCTGCCATACAGAAAGCAGTTAGAGTGCACAGATGTGGGCTAAAGGTGCATGTATAATGATGGTGACATAAAGAAATCCAATTTGAATATACATCATTTTAATTGCTAACCCACATCTTTAAATACCATTTCATCATATGTTGCAACGTACCTGCCATCCTGTCTGGTGATGGTATATCCATTGGCTGGTTTGTTAATGAAGCTGATATTTACACCGACCAGAGGAGTCCCATCTGAAGTCACCACTTGTCCCCGGATAACACAGGCATGACTGTGGGGTTAAAGAAAAAAGTGTTGTGTTACAACGTAGAAAAGCATCAGATGCTATTTGTAAACACATAATAAATTAAATGAAACCAACAGCTCTGAGGAAACCTCAGCGGGATTTTCTGTCTGAGATGCAATAGATTACAGACAAAAAATGGGATAGTGTTTGTGTCAATCCTGCTGTTCGAGAGAACAATGGTATGAGTGCTTTCAGTCACAGCAGATATCTGGGCTTAAAACTGCCTCTATCTGATGTTATCTGTCTGCCTCAGGAGCTCCGACTTACTGATCGATATGAAAAAGTCAAACACAGTTTCTTAAAATCCTAAACAAGTGCAAAACAACTCCCCGCTAGACCCAACTTATGACTCACAGAGTTAGAGATTTTCAATCAGGCTTCATGCTGTTCCGGCTGGAGATTAAGAATGATAGAAGTAATGACAGAACTAATAACTGCAAAAAAATAAATATCAAATAAAATAAAAGAGCTGTACATTTTTGTAGTCTATTCATATTCACATATGACAACAGTATAATTTATTTTATTGATACATGCAATCAGGGTTTGACATTAACTTTTTTTTTGCTCACTAACCTATGTTGCTTGTGGTTTTCCAAAGTTACTAATTTGATTACCAAGTCACAAATTTGACCAATACTATAGGGAAAACCTGCCATATAGATATTTTTACTGTCATCTCATAATTTGACAGCAGATATATTAGGCTGTTGTCACTTTAAGACCTGACGCATGGATCTATTATACTGTTACACATGCATTTTCTTTCTCAACTGTTCACATTAACAAAACATTTAATGACGCTAATAACACTACAAAACAATACAATTACATATGTAGGAGGAGGAAATATATCGCAAACTCGACTCTTTCTTGACCCTAAGAAATTATAAAAACGTTCTCATCACGTGCAGAATACAGTCAAAATGCTGCATCTGTAACGACGTGAGGATATGTGTCAATAAATTTCCCGCTGACAAGTTGAAATACTCTTCAGTTTTTAATGCTTTATTTAGCATCACAACAAACATAATAAAATGAAGAGGGTAATCTGAGTCAGAAACACGAATGATTAGGCTGTTTTTAGCTTACTACCAGGAAATAACCTGATTTATAAATAAACACTCCACCTTTGCTCGCAAAATAGAAAAATATTCTCATATATAAAATGAAGTAGCCTAATTAAGCAAATACATAAGCAAGTTAATGATATAAGATACAATTAAGTAAGCCCAGCCCCCCGCACGACAATATCGTGTATCGCCGATCTCACAGGCTGACGATATGACAATATGAAAATGGAGCATATCGCCCAACACTAACGTGAACACTTGCCAAGATTGACATTTTGAACTATTTTCGTGTATTTGACTATTTAAGCGCAATAAGCAGCGAAAAAGAACTCAATTTAGTCCTGAGAGACGGCTTTATGTGCACGGACTTTCAGTGTAATCCCAAAATCTGCAGGAATGAGTCAATTTACAATCCCTCGGCAAAATTTAAGCCTAGAGCAAATTAATTGAGAGAGTGAGGGGAGGCGGTTTTGTGTGTCTCTCGCTGTCAGAGAGATCTTGAGAGCGAGAACGAGCAAGCTGGTATCGTGTATCTATTCTGCAGGAAATTAGTATTGGAAGAGTTTCAGATATGTATCGAAAACTCTGTGTTTTTGACACTACATTGCGCTTAGTTTATTTCAGATGCCTTTTTTAAAAGACTACAATTGAAAATTGTATATATTATTTTCTAAATTCAACCCGCCAAAGTGGCTAGTTGGAGTGACTCCAAGCTCTGCATGCAATTAATTTGATTAAATAATTGGCAAATTGTTGAAATTAGGATAGAAATGTAGATTAAAATATGATATTAAAGTATTTTAACATACATTAACATTATCAGCAAGTTTGAAGAAAAAGAAATTACACATTGGGGCTGTTTCTACGAAAGTATTAGGCATTAAACAAGTGCCAGGTAGCGGAACAATTAACATGGTGTGTAAGAGGCTGGCCCCTTCCTGTCCTTACTGCAGGCAAGATCACAGACCCAACAATATCCCTGTCCCAGGGAGGCTAACTTTATGCTAATTTAAGCAGCCTCTCACCTTCAGCAGTCCTTGGCTCAGCTCTGCGTCCCTGTAAACAAAGCTAGCAGAGATAGCGCACAAGTGCACAGCCCTGCCGCAATGTCTATTATCAGACCGCGAGCGAACTCATGTAGAATAGAAAAGAGAGCGGGAGTGACAAAGAAAGATCACTAAATAAAAGGGTGGAGAGACAGAAAGAGAGAAAGAGAGAGATAAGTGTAAAGCTTTTGTCTATCTACAACATTGCTTAAGATGACAGTTTGATTTAGAGTATTCTCATTCTGAAGGGGCAGCGACGCAAGTTTTCACAGGGTGCACTGAGTGGAACTGTCGGCTCTGAGCCACGGCGAAATATGCTGAGCTGATTCAACAACTCTACGACAAATGGTTTAAATATTGACATTAAACAGAACTGAAGAAGATAAAGGAGGAAGAGAGAAGAGGTCTAGACAAAAAGTCTAAAGTTAATTTATTCAGCAAACCCCCATCTCAAGCAAGAACGGCAGAGAAACGGGCAAGTAGTAAACAACAGACATACCACCTTCTGTAGACCATCAGCACTGCGTTGACAACTGTGTATTTTTAGAGTATAGAAGCAAATTGTAGGCCACATCTGCCTTGATATTAGAAAAGACATTGCAAATAACAATGAAAGAAAGCATGCTAAACTCTCTCGAGAGGCAGCGTCTGGGAGCAATATGAACCTTTTTAGTTTTTTTTACATGCACGGTGGTCTAAATGCCATGTTTTTGGCAAAGGCTAAAAACAGCTAATGAACTAAATTAGTGTTTGCAATCCACTTTGTGTTCAAGCACAATTTTTAAATAATACTAACAGAAAGCTTGTTTACCACAGTAATGCTAACATTAATGCTAATGCTTATTTGCATGTGTAAAACTAGCCACTACGGTCACTGTCAGGACATTGCTAAGCATTAGCAACAACGCAAAAGCACAATTTAACATCACTGGTACCAATTGCCAATCCACCTAAAGCCTTTGTTCCTGTAAACAACCATGGAATAAGGCCTTAGCGAGCACTGCTAATTACTTAAAAAACTTCATTAGAGGGGCTAAATATAAATATGCACCCTCTCTTTTATGACATCTGTACAGCAGTATTCTTCCCTTTCTCACAAACTGCAACATGTTCTAAATAGGCTAAATGGAGAGAAATAATGGGCCATCTCAGGCAACCCCCCTCCACCACCTCCACACGATGGTAAAAGGGGCTAAGTACACTCAGATGCAGCAAGCAAACAACTTGACCCAAGTGCATCTCCAGCTATGCACATTTATTCTTTTGTGGGATCCAGATGACAGAGCACGTGCTGTAAAGGCTAAAAAATATTGGAAGAACATTCGGAAAAAGTTTCAGAAAGGTTAGTCTTGTAAAACAGGAATGATAGGTGACTTTGATCATTCGCATCCTTGTTGTTTTCTTGTGGTCAGATATGTCAGAAGTCCATTTTGACATGTCTCCTAGCATGCAGAGGTGGTTGTGAAATCAATAAAAAGGCCTGATCAGGTTATGGCAAGGGGCTCTTTTAGACCGACTGTGGCTGTGTCTAAAAGGTCCATCTGGGTTGCTGTCAGCCTCTCTCATATCTGTCAGTAAGCAGAGGAACGAAAAGGTAATAAATAATATATCAGCCCTGATATTTTTAGGTGAATCGAGGTCTCCAATCTTGTGGCTGGTGACCGACTTCTAAAGCTTTTATTTATTTATGCCTTTTTTTTTTCTTGGGAGATAATGGTGACGAAGGGTAGGCCGAGACCCTCATCTTGAAATAATGAAGAGGGTATCGGGAGACTCCCTACCGAGCGTTGCAAAAATGTCACCTTGGGAAAATGTCACACAGTATTACAAGAGCATTTCATGAATGCCGTCGGACATGTCCACAAAAGGCGATATCAAACAAAGTCCAATGTTTCATCTTTGCATGAGGTTATGCGCATTGGACACTCTTGACACAAGTTGATTGAGGGCAGCGTGATTTATGCAACAGAAGAACGTCTGCAGATAGGACAGAGGAAATGAGTGCATGAAGGAGAGCACTGGACAGCTTTGAAGTGATCAGAGTCTCATTAGGATAGCGCAGATTAGACAAAGGGAGTTCGAACTTGCCAGAGGCTCAGTCATTCATGCAAAGCAAAAGGCCATTCGGTCCAGAGTCTGAGCTGAACTGTGGGAAATGGCCATTTAAGAGATGCAAAAACAATACCCTGCTCACTAGAGCCCAGGGAAGGACTGCTCACTGATCCAAAGAAATTTCCACTAGATTTTCCAAAGAAATAAAGCAAGACAAGGCCTAAAAACAGAAGGCTGTGAATCGAAGACCTCTTTGGCACATTATGCCTTATAGAGACAAGAATCAAAACTTCAACACACCCTGGGCAACACCATTAGAGACATTCTCCGTGGAGAGCACAAAAAGATGCTCATTTGCTTGTTACGTTTTCATTTTTTTGCCTTTGAAATGTCAGCTCTGCTTTCATGAAGGGAAATGCGGGGATACTCTACGACATTTCAAAGGAGCACAACTTTTTCCCAAGTCTCTAGTAACATCTTGTGAGCTCATTTCAATTGAGAACAGAAAGAGAGAGCGGAACGAGACCAGTGCATGTGTGGGATGCAAATTCAAAAGTGGCGTTCACTCTAGGTATTGTTTACAGATAAAAAGGGAATGCCACAAAATGGAGGCAAAAGATGAGAAGTCACATGGGACAACACAGTGACAGCACTGTTCTCTCATATGAAACATCTTTGGGCACCTTGGGATGAGCCCCATGCCCTGTTTGTTTACAGGAACAAGCGCAGTAGATGGATTGACAGCATCTGCTTATAGTTACTGATTGATCTAAATATTACCACTACAGTGGATTGAGATTTGGGATAAGTATGGAAAAGAGAACTTTAACTGCAAGAAACTGTGAAAAATTGTGAACATTACTACTGAAACACTTACATGCCATCAAAGGGGTTGGTGCCAGGGACGACGTGGGTGCTGTCCCGGCCCACCAGGAAGCGGACACGCTGGTAGAAGGACTGCAGGGTGCTTAGACTGGAAGAGATCTGGGTTTCTTGGATGATGTCCAGTGGATCAGGAGAGCCCATACACAGAGCGGTAGCATGACATGATGCCTGCAAACAGCAGTCTGGGTCCATGCAGTCCATCAACCCATCTGTTGGAGAGAGGACAGAGTGGAGAGGTTTTAATCTTCAATAATGGTAATGTAATGTAGTGTCAGAAACCAGATTCCATGAACCAGATTCAATGCACAAAAAATTACCTTATTTTGGTGTGTGAAGTGAAAATTTATTTATCTGCTTGTAAACTGCCTTCACTTAAAATGGTGGCAAAGCTTGTTTAGGTGGTTGATCTGATGGACTACCAACTTGTGTCTTGTACCAACTTGGTTTCCTATGGTGAATCATCTTCGTCAAGTTGGTTAGATGTGGTAGACCACCTTGTTCAAGGTGCCATGCTTACAGATTCACTCATAGTAGGGTTAGGGGGTAGTGTCTCATTAAAGCTAATCAGACACAAATCCAACCAAGGCACCTTCCTCCAGTGGGCACCAATGAATGTTACAGAAACCAGCTAAATCAGGTATGACCTGGTTACCAGAAATGTACGCTTATTTTGTCCAAGCTAACGTCATTTCCCCTAGGTTGATATCTTTAAAGGAGAGGAAAAAGATTTCATCATCCCAAGACGAACACGGGCAATCCCTTAGCAGGATCTCAAAAAGTTCTAAGAAATAACTGCCTATGTTGGATGGCTTTCTATGCCCTACAGCTGCATTACAGCAGTAAGTTAGAACTAGTCTTGCTTCTTATTTCCTTCATGTTTTTTTCTTTCCAACAGTTTTCGCACTTCTACAGGCAACCCAGCCTCTCCCTCCTGTAATTCAGCTGAAATAATTCAGGACTTCAGGCCACGCTGAGAGGAACCCTTTAATGTGCTGAAGTGGGTCATCCCTTATTCTGTAATATCTCTCTCTCTTCCTCCATCTCTCTCTACTTTGTGGAACCTCTTTGACCAGATGGGCAAGATTATAAAAATATCGTCTCTCCTGGTGGAAGCATCACTGCTTGTTTCAGACGTCATGATAGTACTGCCAATTGACTGCTTTACTACTTAGTGTATGTGTTAGCACTTTCTGATTGGTATTCTATGGCTTATCGTCATTTTAGGTGCGTGTATGTATTTTTGTTATCTTCTACTGGGCTGGATACCCTCACAATCTGTTTTTCCTGTCAATCTCTAAAAAGTGATTTAGGATTATAACAAAAACACCACCAGGTGTTAAAAAGTAGAGTATGGCAACTATAGCAGAAGCATGATATGTAATCTCCCTGAAGATTGTGTGCACTTCAGAGCAAACATGTTTTATGCTCAGTGCGGTTCGTGACAGGACGAGGGTACTGTTGATTTAAAGGGTTGGCAGGAGGTCGGTTCTAAGCTAATGCTTGCTAGGAAATGGAGGTTAGATGATGTGGACTTGGTATCTCTATCTGTTAGCTTAGAGAACTTGAAGCCTATGATTTTTTACTAAAACAACTCTTCTACAAAAGCTTCATGCATCCACAGGAAAGGTCTGATCATTTCCACTGCTAAAGAGCTACATTCTTTTAGCTCAATAAAGGTGCTCAAGATCTTAGTGTTCTCAGTGACAAACTGATAGCAGTAGATGTGTAACCGGTCCTACTTAACCCTTTCCGAGCGGGATTTGAATTGGGGTCTTCGGCGTGGGAGGCGGGCGCACTAACAAGGACTCTAAAGACCGCAGCCTTTAGCGTCAGTCGCTAGCGCACCTCTTGAGGCCAGGAGAGTGAGGCTTACATGTACAGCTCTTACTGGCCTTCGCTACACTCACCCCCCCTAAACCTCACTCCCATCCGAGTCAACGGCACCAAATGTAGCCAGTCCTACTTGACCTGCTCCGAGCGGGATTCGAACTGGGATCTTCGACGTGGGAGAGGGCACGCTAAAAAGACCACAGCGTCTAGCGTCAGTCGCTAGTATACCTCTTGAGGCCAGGGGATGTTTACACACACAGTTCTTGCTGGCCTAAGTTACACAGGCATAATAATCAACTCCAGTAGAGGAGGTGGGGAGAAGAGAAGAGAAGAGAAGAGAAGAGAAGAGAAGAGAAGAGAAGAGAAGAGAAGAGAAGAGAAGAGAAGAGAAGAGAAGAGAAGAGAAGAGAAGAGAAGAGAAGAGAAGAGAAGAGAAGAGAAGAGAAGAGAAGTACATTAAATCTTCATAATAAATGTCAAGGCAGACGTGTTGTTTGTGTTGTACCTCCGTCATTGTCCTTGCTGTCACTGCAGGCTGTCTCCATTGATGTGTCGCAGCCTGCTCCCCGCCAGCCCAGCTGACAAACGCAGTACCAGCCATTATTACCCAGTGTGCATCTGCCATTACCATTGCACAGACCAGGACAGCCCTCTGTGCACAAAAAAAGCAAAGCAGAAACATTAGAAAGGGCACTTTTTATTAAAACAAATATTGCCCCATAACAGACAAACCGTTGCAAAGCCTAGTTACTCTATCCAAGATGAAAAAGTTAAAATGAAGGGCTGTGGGTCAAAAGAGTGCTTCAGTAATAACAGTGATAACTTCAGGTGATTAACTGATACACCGTTTTAAGCCTTTATATCCTATAGAGGCAGGCTCATACTGCAGAGCTCAGCCAGATCAATACATTCTCATTAGTGTTGTACAATAGATGCAGAACTTAGCTCTAAAGAGAGGAAAAGAGAGAGCAAGAAAGAGAAGCAAGACAATGAGAAGCAAAATCTAACCCTAATAGTGAAAACCACAAGCTCCAGGTTAAAAAAAACAGAACCATATTCTGTTTAATACCTATAATGTAGAATGTCATGACACATTTGAAAATAGGATTTCACAGGGCTGTGCTTGAACAGGGAGGTTAATGCTGACAGGATGTTGATGGAACAGGTGGGCACACGGTCCTACAGACACAGTATGCTCAATTCGACAGCGTAAAATGTCTGTCATTGTCATCTGTTTCCTCTTCCCCTCCCTACCACTTATCAACTACCTGTCCAATTCTATTTCCTAAGATGAAAACACAGACGAAAGGCGAGAAACCCTACGCCATCGAAATGTAAAATTCAGGCATTGCTTTTTACAAGCCAAGAGCCGCTCTCCAAGATGTCTGAGCTGACCTATTTTGTCAGCGACAGTTAGCACAGCCACTTCTCGAATATCATAGAGACTAAAGGAAGGGAGAGAGTGAGAGTGGGAGTTTGTATAGAGAAAGAAAGGTGGTGGATGCCTGATAAGAAGGAAATCTGAGATGCCTCTAAAAGCCATGATAATTTCTAAAGATGGCTCAATGCATAATGGTATGCAGTGTTTTCATCCAGGCTTTGTGTATCATGTGCTCAATGTTCCAAGACAGCTGTGCTTCAATAACTGATATATGTAGCACATTTAGTATCATCTAAAGCAAGAAAAAAAAGAAAAGAATTGCTGATCCTTGCCGTAGCATGTACTGCAAGTCTGCACCTAAATGGTGAAGCCATCAAGAATGGGCTGTAATGTTGACTTACATTATAATATAGCTGCAGAGATCAGCACAATGTCATGGCACTTACTGGTGATGCATCACAAATGGCAATTTTGGTAACTTGCAGTCTCATGTTCTTGTCCAAGCATGCTCCTGGAGGAATACCTTCCTTTAGAGTTTAGTTATAACTCAAGCTAAACACACCAGAGCTAGCTAATCAAGGTCTTCACAGATGCTCATACGTTTCAGGTATTTGTACTGGATCAAGCTGAAGCTAAACTCTGCAGAAAGGTGGACCTCCAGAAGCAGTAGCGTGTCCCATTGTGCACAGTAGGGTGTCCCTTTGCAGCCGCTTGTAATGTATCCCTAAAGCTGGATAATTCACAGCGGAGTACTACTCAACAGTCTACTCTTTGTCACAAAGCGCAAACTTTGAAGAGGACTACAGATGGCATCCCAACCAAGATCTTTGAATCTCATTTCTTTTTTTAGGAGACTTCGTAGGTACAAGGTTGTACCTACAATTACAGTCTCCAGCTGACCCCGCTTCGGTGTAAGGACAATTTTTTTGTGCAACAAGGCAGACGGTGACAGTTATATGCTTTGTTAACAAGCAAAGGGTGAGCTTGACCAGTAGACAGCAGGTTGCTGCTTAAACACCCAAACAGACAAACAGCTGCACAGTCTACAGTGGCGAGACGTCTGAATGGTCTGTTCTGAATGCTTATTAAAGAGCTAAATAAATAAAGATCTGTGCTCTGCTGGCAGCAGTTCAGCTTAATTGGCAGTCCTTTCAGAGAGAGGCCCCTGTGGAGCGCACCCGCGCATCAGGCTGAAACAGCTCCGGAGGGCCACAAAACCGCCTTGCGCGACCCCCTGCAGCTCACACTAGCCGCACTGCCTCTCTATGAAGGGAGAAAGGGAGGGAAGGGGTGTGGCTCACAGAGCAAGAAAACCAGAGAAGAGAAAGGGAAAGACAACGAGCAGGTAGGGGGTGTGGGCAGCTCAGGGCTCTGGCAGCACCGGTGCATAGCATGCTTTAATTAGAGAGGCTGCCGCTTCAGCACCTCTCTGAACCCCCACACCCCTCCTCTCGAACCCCCTCTGCTGTGCTACACAGCTGCACTGAACATCCATTATGCATGGCGCCGGTTGGCAAGGTCCGTGACCCTCCGCCAGCCCTCCCTCCTTGGATCCTGTGGGCCATCCATCCCCCTGAGTTCCACAGCAGGGATACGGCAGCTAAGGAGACGCTACGGCTCTCGTGCCGCCCACTCAGCGGGCGTGAAGGTGCTAAGTGGCGAGATGGCAAAGCAGCGCATTGGATGTGGAGGTACAACAGCAGCATGATTCGACAAGGACTGTGTTGGTGAGGCATGAAGCATGGACTGATTGAAAATACGAGTGCAACCCTGAAGATGAGCTTTTTGAAGGATGGGTTGGTGGAAAAATGATAGAAAAGATAGGACAGGAGGAGTGCCATACCTTTCACTACCTTATCCAGATAGTGAGCTTTAGGGGGAGATAAAAGAAAAGGACATATAAGGGAAGTTTTGAACAGTGCTGCTTCCATGACAAGACACAGACAGCTAGAGGCATGGACTGGTTACTTGAGACATCTAAGTTTACTGAAACACAGAGGGGCTGCAAAAGCGATTGCAAAGACAATAACATGCAACAAGCAAAACATCACATCACAGGCTGGTAGAGTGTTAAAGGTATGGTGTGACAGGGTAGAGAAAGAGAGAGAGAGAGATGGCAAAAAATGTAGAGAGAAGTCTCAGTTTATCAGTACCTGTATTGCAGGAGTAAGATTTTTTGGGTAACAGTTTCTATGAAGCCTGTATATATATATATATATATATATATATATATATATATATATATATATATATATATATATATATATATATATAAATAATATATAGTATAAAGCTACTCATAATGCCTTATGTTGGACATGCATATTATACAGATATATGAATGGAGGTTGATAATGCAGTGTGAATATTTGTACAATAAATTGGATGCAGACTTTCTGGAAAGTGTTAGTAGTTAAAATTGTAAAAAATAAATAAAAATGTGTCGTTAAAATGTAAAAACGAGTGTACAGTGCATAATAAATAGCTTTATGATTGGAGGTTGATAATGCATTACACCGTGTCCTAAGACGTGTGATAAAAGGTATATTTTCCACGTTAATCAGAGTTTTTTCCCTAACCAGCCGCGACACGCGGCGATTCTATTTTAGAAACCGTTTCTATTTTTCTGCGACGTCGCGGCTGGAACAACAAACACAAAGTGTGGCAATGATAATCTCAGGTATTGTTTATGTGCTTTATTTAATGTTAAAAGCATGCAATGTGACTTTGAGTGTCATTTAGTGCTCCCAGCTTTGTAGCTGTAAAAGCAACAATGATAATTCACCTCAGATCTTGAAATTAAACAAAAGGAAACAAGAATGTTCAAACTGTGAACAAACAAGTGTATTCTTTGACAAAGATTATTTTAGTAACTCAGTAGCCCATGTATTTTTAATAATGCTTAAATGGTGTAATTTAAGGTTCAGCCCACACACTGTTCTGATAGGCTGAGGGTTTTGATTGACTTTTACGCATCTCGCAGTCGCGTCGCATCTAGTGTGGACAGAAATGATTGGCCGCTGGAATCCAATCACATCGCGTCTGGTTAGGACACAGTGTTATGAATATTTGTATAATGCATTATTTTTCAATATACATTTTGGAAGGTTTTACCATTTTATTTAATAAACAAAATTCATAAGTTACTAATTTTATACAATTGTTACATTGTTAAGGTGTAAGATGTATAAAGCTTATAAAGAAAGAGCATATCACTGATGAGATGACAAGGCACGTAAAGCAATGCATCATCTGTTGATCATTCTGTACATTACATCATGAACCGGCACACTTACCACCTTTAATGGCTCACGTTTTACGAGAATGTATGGTCCCTGCTGTTTTGGGGATGCTATGTTTCACTATGGTGCATGTATGAAGAACATCAATAATGCATCAAGAAAATATTAAAAAGACAAAATGCTAGTGTACTGCCCCCGGGAAAAAAAAAAAAAAAACAACTTACAACATCCCTGCATGAGAATATTTCTTGTTTTACTGAAATAGGAAGTTCATAGGATCAAAATAGAATATGGATTATTTTGCTTTGCTTTTGTGAGGAGCTGTTACTGTAGAGTCTTCTTTTTTTTCTGACTGATAAACTCAAAAGTTACAGCTAGAGAAAAAACTAAAACAGAAACAATACCAGATCAGACTATGTGGTTCCTTTAACAGAGAAGTAGATAAGGCTAGGATGAGAAACAAAAAGTAGAACAGAGGGAGACAATGATGTTGAGACACACACTAATAAATGCAGTCTTCACAGAACAGACTTTTTATTGGCCCATTAAGAACACTTAATGTGATTTACTGTGAAAAAAACATTCCAATCAACCATCAGATTTTAGGGTTATGGTTGGTGTTAGGGGCAACACTTATCAACCAATCACTGCTCTTTGATTTAAGGGGTAGGTTACGATTAGGCCTACAATAGGTACAATGAAGTGAATTAATATTTTAAAATACTTAAATATATATCTTTTCTTTCAACAAATGGTCATTGCTTAACTTAGGGATTGAATTGTTTTTTGTTTTTTAAATAAATATCTAAAGAAAATAACTAATAATAGCTTAAGAGGATAAGCTTGACTGGAATATTTGTAAAAACTGATCAAATGAAACAACAGAAATTGTATGTGTATAGCTATATTCCAAGCCACCTAATACACCTGGCTCAACTGAAGGACGGGTGGCTTCTCTCCATTTATGGGTTTGTGTGCTATTGTGCAGTGAAACCAATATTAGACTATTAAATCTATTTCTAAAAGTATAAATTATGATCATCATGGTGCCTAAGCTGAAATGCTTTGACAATAACATACTCTTTTTAAAATACTATACTAAAATACCATTTTGTGTTAAGTATCAATTTGATACATCAGGCTTCTATGACATGGTATGACATACGAGCTCACATATCTCAATTTAATTTAGAGACCCAAACTGACCAGGAATATGTAATTTGCTGATATTTATATGGCCAAAAAGTAAGATGAAATTCAAAAAGCTTGTAAATCAATGTTATCTTTATAACACTATAGCAGACTTCAAAAAAAAAATACTCCCAATAATAAGATGATATTAAAAATAGTACAGTTTTAAGATCAAAGATATGCATAAAAGATTTTATTGTGGGGGACAAAACGATGATTGAGAGATGAACAGAACGCTCCTCAAATGCCTGATGTATCATATTTGATAATCACATTTTAACATGATAAAAAAAAAAGAAAAAGAAATGATGTAAGGATATTCAGGTAAAGCCAATTGCTTCATTCCAGTAAGTGTTCATCAAGAAATATTTGCAATATAAAATTTTTGATATTGTTAGTAAACTATAAACGTTGACTTTATACAAAATCAGTAACGATTTCACAGATTTCACGACCTGAATGTGGTACAATTATACTAAAAGGCCTTATATTTGCTCAAAAAGTATAAACTATCAATCGGATGATAGAAAGAATGTAATAGATTGTGTAAAACATTTTCCTGCAAAATTTTTATCATGTTAGTAATTTAGAGGCACTGTAAATTGTGTATCAAATATGAAACAGTAAGACGTATTGAGTTAATAAATGTGATTAAATACTTTGGTATATTTTTTTTCAAATTCCAACTGTTTCAAATAAAACTAAATCAAAGTTGAAACACGTAACTTAAACAATAACTTTACCAAAAGGAATTGCAAGAATAATGAATATTTTTAAATAATTTTTTTATTTATTTGTTCAATTGCTTTGCAATTTAATTCCCCAACGTAAAGAACATCTTTCCAGTGACTGCTCAGCTTGTGCAATGCAAATGTTTGGGTTCAAAATGAACTAATCGAATGGAACGAGAAAGAGAATAAGAAAGGAGGGAAATGATGAGTAGAAATGAAAAGACACCGTAGCACATTCCCACATTAAAATGCATAAAGACAAGCTTCATATCCTTGAGCAAACCTGTTCATGCTATGCCGGGTTGCACAAATTCAATTACGCATGCTTTCTCTCACACACCTCCCCCCCCGCCACGACTCCACCCTCATCCCACCCTCCTTACCGATGGTGCAGTGTTCTCCGTTCCACCCCGGGCTGCATTCACACTTCCCGTCTTTGCAGGTCCCGTGTTCGCTGCAGCGCGGGTGACAAGCCCGTTGTTCGCACCCGGCGCCCATCCAGCCCTCGTCGCAGCGACAGCTTCCCGCCACACAGATGCCATGTCCACCACAGTCCGCTGCGCACAGCTCTGCGGGACAGGGGGAGAAGGGGTGTTAGCCAAGAGGAGTTGGGACAGGGGGTAAAGAGAAAGCAAATCCAGGAGTTATTGTCAGTGATGGGACGGCCACGCTCCACTACCTTGTCTGATGGGGAGTGAAAAGAAATTCCTGCACCTCATAAAGGGGGCAATCCCTTTTGGACAATACCAATCTAATAAGACCATTACAAAGCAGGGGTTCGAGGATTTGTGGGAGGTTTAACAGGGCAGATTTTCTGATGTGTCTGTTCCTTTTTGGATTCCTACTTTTTTTGGGGGGGGGGTTCCTTCTTTTATTTGGGAGAAAGAAGAAAGAAAAGTCAGAGAACAAAATCCAATTTTGACTTCCTTTAGAAATGGAGACACACGCTGGATCACTGAAGTCGTTTTACTGCATAAGTAATGAGGTGAAAGCTGAGGCAGCGTGGCAAAAATAGTTTTTCTATAAAAAAAAGATCTGTGAGAGACAATAATTGAGAGTAAATTGACAAATTAAATCTAACACTTGGTTTTAATAAAATGGTCTCTGCCTCTGAGGGTTCTGGGAAGGTTTGGCTTTACATGTCTAGTGAGTTTGAAATCTTAACATAATGAAAAAGTTCTGGAAACATAAAAAGGATAAAGATGTGGTATAAAGCACAAAACATCAAGTGAAGGGGTAGTTAACATGGAATACTTTTGACACGCCCAGGTATACTTCATCTAAAACTATTTGAAACAATATTTTACTATTTTTTTAAAATAATTATCATCTACGTAGTTTTCATGATCTCATTAGAACTGAAAGATTACAAGGTATTTTTGTACTTCAATCAAATTGTCATACCACAGATCAATATAAAATGGACTAGCGAAGGCAAAAAGGCAATTAATAATAAATGGTGATCAGTTACAGGACCTGTATACATTTTCTTTGTAGATTTGTATGAATTTTCACCACCAACAATTAGAAAATAAAAACAAGAATTATAAAATAAATCAACTAAATTAAAAACGTTCCTGCAATTCTGTAGAATAGCACGCGCGCACACACACACACACACACACACTCTTGTACATCTATCTTTATGAGGACATTCATTGACACAATGCAATCTCTAGCCGCTTACCCTAACCTTACTCATCACAACTAAGTGCTTAACCCGAACCCTTACCCTAAACCTACCCTTAACCTAATTATAACCTTATCCCTAAAACCAAGTCTTGACCCTCAAACAGGCCTTTAAAGGGGTCTCAGAAAGTGAGGACCGGCCAAAATGTCCTCACTTTACTCTCTTTGTCCTCACTCCAATGGTCTAAAACTCAAACTGGTCCTCACAAAGATAGTTGTACAAGTACACACACACACACACACACACACACACACACACACTTTATAAGCGTTTTTTTTCATGGGGACCAAAACCATTTCCTCACAAGGTCTAAGACTTCAGATATTGCCATCTTTGTCCCCATAATGTGGGATTTGCCAGGCCACACACACACACACACATGATTTAAAAGGTGAATACAATAAACAGATAAATAATTTTAAAAAAAGAAGAGATATTTTCATGCGATGCAAATGAGAGCCCTCTTCAAAGTGTAGAACAGTGGTTATATAATGTTGTCTAATTATCCAAATCTATGCAGAAGGGAGCCAGAAAGAAGGTCGCTTATAGGCCAATAATGAGTCAATTATGTTAATGTAACTCCACATTATGTCATTGTTACAAATAAAACAGTTAAGTTAGTCTTTTCAGGCACAAACCATAACATGGCATTACCAGATTTAAAAGCTTGAAGGCAAAAAAAAAAAAAAAAATCCTTCCCTCATGCTAATTACGACACTGGGCCTTTGTTAAATTATGTAAATGCCCTTAATTTCACATGCAACATTTCAATTAGAGGCATCCTAATGGCATTTCATTGCTTAAAGTTGTCAAGGAGACACACAGTTGCTCATTTTCTCTCGTTCTTACTCTCCTTTGGTGTCACTCTTTCAATTCGCCTAGTATTTTGCCTCTCGCAAAACCATCTCGCATGATAATGCGAATATCGTTTTCTCATAAAGGTGTTCCTCAAAGCCATTCTCATAAAGGTAACACAGCAGCCAAGTGGCAGGATGATACCATCTGTGAATCGTTCCCACAATGCTTCACTGCAGGGCAAAGACTGCTTGAACGTCGTGCAATAATTGGGTAACTCCTGCGTGCGTCCTTTAATAGAGGAGGAGAACTAATTGATGCAGATCTTGATTGTTTGCAACAGCTCATTTCAGAATGTGTTGGAGCTGCCAGCCTGCAAACATACGAGAGCTGAGAGCTTTCTTATTCAATTACCAGAAGTGACCAAGAGAACAGAGACAAAAAAAGGGGGAAAAAGCAGGAGTGACAGAAAGGGAGGACGTGATTTTCAGGTTTTAGGAGTGGCCGTCTCTTCGTTTAGTTTTGTGGCATAACGTTTATTTTATCCCCGACATTTATGTTATAACCATTACCATTGCAATTAATGTAATCAAATGTGCAGCAAACAAAACAATTGTCCGCTAATGGTTTCACAGATGTTTGCCAAGGGGGTAGATATACCGGAACTTTCCTTTTTTTATTTAATTTTATTTTATATTTTTTAAATTAATTAAATTCTTTTTTTTAATTTTATTTTTATTTTATTCAATCAAATAATATACCAAAACTCACAGTTTGCACAGGCCGGCACAGGAGAGCACAAGTCTGTTAATAATTTAGTCATGCTGCATCTTTCGCTTGAGAAGCCAGGCTTTAAATGGCTATTTCCAGCAAATCCCTCGGATTACACAATAGGTCAGTCTGTCTGCTTGGCATTAAAGTGAAATTCATATTCACAGATAGTTGTGTTTCAAAAGTTTGCTGAAGCAAAATACCCTTAATTCTCTGATCTCTCAAAGCCTTGTGGTGTTTGCAATAGCAGTGACCAAAATCACAATATTGCATCGCTGCTTTTGAGCACTTTGAGCGATATTAATAATAAATGTCTCTGTTTCGAAACTGGTGTAGCAAAATAGCATTTGGCTTTCTGCCTTGCGTTACAGAAAAAGACTCTGATAAGTAAACAAATCAAGTCTATTTCCAACTCTAAATGTTTTCAAATTATTTGTGACAATTATGTAATGATTTACAATTACAAAGTTTATTGATCTATGATCCTTAAAAAAATCATGCTTAAATCCTTGAGCTAAGTTTTGCAGACAGCTTTTTTCTGTTGGTGTGGTAAGCAAAGGTAAAGCAGTCCTAAAATGCTGTTAAAAAAAAAACATCCCAGAATGCACCTCAAATAATGTGATTTTGAAGATAACAACATGTAAGATGTTTTACAGTACATCTTACATGTTGGGTTTACACTGTTAAAGAGTTGGATTCCCAAAATGAAGTTGTACGTTTGATGGAGTATCTGATTCGGGATCAAAAATGTATGACCGAATCTGATTGTTAGCCATGGTTTGTTTTGGGATGTCACAGCTTCCAGACGCTCTCAACGCAAAAGCTTCGCGCGCTCGTGATTATTTAGCTCCGCCCACACGGCACGCCTCCACCCGCTCGTTTTTTTCCGGAAAGACACGGTACAGCCTATCTTTCTTTTATAAATATAAAACTAAAGACTTTTTGGAGATATGAAGGATGCAATACTACTCTATAGGTACTCAAGATTAACATGAGATTGACTGAAACTGAGGCCTTGTCCACACGGACACGGGTATTTTTATAACCGGAGTTTTTCCTTCCAGCGTTTTTAAAAAAAAACTCCGTACACATGAAAACGCAAAAACACGCTATCAAGCGCTGTCAAGAGCATGCAACACCAGCAGGCGGCGATATAACCCTAACCGTAAAGCCACGTTGGCCAATCAGAAGCCGTCAGCGGCGCAAAAACTCCGGTTTTACTGTCTACACGACAACACTGCAACCGACGTTTCAGAAAATACTCACCCTGGCTTTGAGTTTTGAAAAATGTTCGGTTTCAGTGACCTGATACTGCGTTTCCGTGTGGACGAACGGCCGAACCGCGTAAGAAATGTCACGGTTATAAAAATACCCGTGTCCGTGTGGACAAGGCCTGAGTATTTCACCCCCCCCTTTAAAAGTTTAGATGTTTCTCCTAGATTCAAAATGTACTGCAGTCAGGATTTTAAAGATTGTCTTTCACGTGAACAAAAGCAGAAGCGCAGGTGTGAGACTCCTGTCCAGTGTAATGTAAGAAGACATCAGTGTATCAAAGCACACGTTCCACAGGTCACTGTGAGAACCTGGCTCTCGTCCTCTGGCGTGAGGTGCTAAACTGCTTTAGCTTTATCAGACGCTGCCGTTTCACCCCCGCCTCCTGATGGAGGTCTAACTAGCGTGACTGAAACAGCTCAAATGTGGAAAAATCTCTGTAAAAAGGTGGTCAGGCATGACCGGGAGAGGGGTCGAGGAGAGGGGACTTAAGTGTTTTGAAACCATGGAGAATTTGACCAAACTGCCTATTCTTGATGGGATAAAAGGAAATGAAACGGTGCAAACTTTATCAACCGAGTTTAGAAATGGCTGCTTAATTCAGAAGAAAAAATGTCTTTGAAGTGTTTCTAATTTCACTTTGCATATATTGTTTTCTCTGAATTTTCTCAATCACACGAGCCGAGAACAGTGAGGTAAATTATGTGAAGCATGAAATTACACCCTGACACCTGTAGTCACCGCTGTCATGGCAA
The DNA here is from genome assembly GCA_031834385.1 of Semotilus atromaculatus. Lineage (NCBI taxonomy): Eukaryota > Metazoa > Chordata > Actinopteri > Cypriniformes > Leuciscidae > Semotilus > Semotilus atromaculatus. Next base: position 5,681,770 of record JAULUF010000015.1, on the reverse strand, counting down.
CAGGTGGCGTGAAGATTAGCAACGATAAGCTGCATCAAGTTTCATTTAGAGGGTTTAGAAGATTTTAACAGAAATCAGTTTGTGCACAGGCACGCAGAAACATGTGATGAGCCACTCACAAAGAGATTCACAAACACAGGTGTACGATTTTCCCTTCAGATTAGTGTGACGCTAACACTGTCCCCCATAGAAACACACACAATTGATACGATCAGATCAGGCATGTATAAGAGAAACTTAAATGAATATTAAATCAAAGGCCAAGAAGAATATATATATATATATATTTTTTTTATTTATTTTTTTTATTCCAACTCTTGTACTACTTATTGTTCTTGCGATTTACGAGTATGAGAGCGTTAAAACAGATGTTTTAATAGTGTTTCAGATTTACTTCAGTATATTTCGTTATCGAAAACTATGATGAAAAATATTCGCCGCCGAGACAATGACGAGGAAACACCAAGGTCATTAAACGATAAAAGTCCAGCCTAAAATCTAGTTAAAAATGAAAACTAATAACAATTAAAAAATACAAATAAAATAAAAAACATTTTACAGACAGCACCTTTACAGACTGCAGCACAAGTCTGTTCTACGAGCTTTCATGCTTGCGGTTGCCAGATCTCAAGAGTTTAAATCCCCAATCAGAGCTTTTCTGCTAAACCCCTGGTCAGAGCCTGACTCCACCCACTGGCAATATTTGAAAAATGCTGGAAAAGTGGGCAGACCCCACTTAGGAAATAAATACTCTAACCTGATCGTTTTCAATACTCGCAATTCCAACTCCTGTCTTGCTACAGTGGTTTTGACGAAACAAGATTGTTTTTATACTGCCATGGGCGTTGTAGCTCGTACCAAGCGCATGGTGAGCTGAAACTTGCTTACGTCACCATGAACCGCTTACATCACGAACAACCACAAACATCCAATAGGAAAATCCAACTGCAGTAGCCACCGTTCACCCTGAAGAGGGCAGCACTCAGACGTTTTTACACCATATATTGTAGAATTAAAACACTTTATACCCAAATGTCAAAAAAGTTACTCGAATCAATGAACAGCATTAAATAAAGCCTCATTCTTACAGATCATTAACTAAAAAAAGTTGGTTTAGGGTTTAGTTACCCTTTAAAAGAACACATTTTCTGCCTGTGTTTTGCTTAAATCTGGCAACCATGCACACATGGTAAAACAAACAAATATAAAAAAAATAATAAAAAAACAGTCGAAAAAACTGAGAATATAAAAATTCTATGAATATTAATAAATACTATCATAGTATATAAAAATATAAAAACAACACTGATTGATGCACACAAATGAAAATAACTAAATAGTTATTCTGTCTGTTCATTTAGTTCATTTAATAAATAAATAAATACAAGGTAACAAGGCTGAAATAGGGAAGTGAACAACAGCATGGGACATTTCATCATTCCGCCACTGTACTGACCTGTGGAGCAGTCGTGACCGGTCCAGTTGGGGTCACAGTTACAAGTGTTGGTGTCAGCCAAGAAGGTCCCGTGTCCAGAGCACTGCTCCATACATGAAGCGCGTGGACTTTCGCAACCAGGACCTCCCCAACCTACAAAACAGTGGCACTCTCCACGTACACAGACACCTCTCCCTGAGCAGGTCGGGTCCAGGCAGTCCACTGCACAAAAACACACAGCACAGGTATTCATGGACTCATTTTACACATAGCTCATTTCAAAGCAGAAATCAAAAGTAAAACTACATCAGAAGAGCCATTTCCCATCAGACCAAACTCATCATCAAAGACAAGCACACTATATCAAACTTGCATGTATTCGCATCAAACTGTCATAGCTCAGTGTCCCCTTCTGTTCATCTTCCTTTCATTGTGTGACTCAGGCCTTAGTCATGTATCCTAGACCAAAAAAGACTGACTCTAGAGGTTTAGCCCTCGAGAGCACGCCGCATGCCCAGCCGCGTCTGAGGAGGCCTGACACTTCTAAAAACCCTGAGAGCAACAGGATTTACAAACGGTCAAATTAAATGGCAGCATTCGCAGTCGTGCAGTAAACTGGCAGGTGGGAAGAGTGTTGCTTTCTCTCTCTCTGACTTCTCTAGCTGCTGGTAATGAGATTTCCTCCCAGCGCCGGGAAGGGAAAAGACTGGCGCGGTCGGAGCATGTTCTGCTAAATTGAAAAGCGATGCTGGATGTGGTCCCCCCCACTTACTGTGAACCCAAAACCAAGCGTGACAGAATGCAAACAAGGACACCTACAATGGCCCATGGGCAAAAAACTCAGCTTCCTGTACCCATGTTACACTTAATTCATTTCTAATCCTTGTTGAAGAATGAACTAGGATCAGTTACGCCCAACAAACACTCTCAAGACGGATGTTCTTGAAATAAAGTAAAAACTTTTGCAGTTTTTGCAACCCATTTAACAAATATGAATGACATATATGTGTAAACGGATATTCAAAGGGAAAAAATGTAGGCAGCAGTGTTGCACAGTTTAGAACCGAGAATGCCTTTGAAATTCCAATTCAATTCCTCAATTTGACTTAAGGTAGCAAATAGAATGCAATTTGAATTTGAATGTAACAAAGTAAAAATGGTAATTAATTCAAATTCAAAAGAATGTATATGTCATTCTTAACTAGAAAACTAGATGGAATGATATTATGCTAAAACGAATGAATACATAGCATAAATGAATGATAAAATGTTAGAGCGAATGATGGAATGCTACAATTCTAGAAGGAATGATAAAATGTTACAGCAAACAAATGATTGAATGCTAGAATGAATGATATAATGCTAGAACAAACGATAAAATGCTAAAACAAACAAACTATAGAATGCTAGAACTAACAATGCTGAAACAAATAAACTATAGAATACTAGAACACACAACAAAATGCTAAAACTAACAATAGAATGCTAGAACGAACAACAGAATGCTAAAACAAACAAACAACAGAATGCTAAAACAAACTATATAAATGCTAAAACAAACAATAGAATGCTAGAACAAACAACAGAATGCTAAAACAAACCAAACAATAAAATCTTAGAACAAACAATACAATGCTAAAACAAACAAATTATAGAATTCTTGAATGAACAATATAATGTTAACAAACAAACGATAGAATACTAGAACAGAATGCTAAAACAAACACATAAATAAAATGCTAGAATGAACTATAGAATGTTAACCAACAAACGATAGAAGTCTAGAACAAACAAAGGAATGCTAAAACAAACAATAGAATGTTAAAAAACAAATGATAGAATGCTAGAACAAACAATAGCATGATAGAATGAAAAATAGAATGTTAAAACAAAAGGAGGATAGAATGCTTAAACAAATAAACAACAGAATGATAGAACGAATGATCTTTGAAAGGCTAAAACGAACAAACCAACAAAGATTAGATTGCTAGAAAAGAATGAATGAACGAACAAATTAATACATAAAGTTTGTTTATTTTAGCATATTTAATAACCAATTGTGGACAAACACTTTTCTATTTCTTTAAATTACTATTCAGTAAATTTGTCTTATTGTCATTACAATTCATATTTCTGTGGGTCTGGCCTATTCATTTTTTTTTAAATAATAAGTAGAAACAGTAACATTGTGATATATTACAATTTAAAATAGCTGGTTTCAATTTTTTATATATTTTAAAATGTAATTTATTCCTGCAATGCAAAGCTGAATTTCCAGCATCATTACTCCAGTCTTCAGTGTCACAGGATCCTCACTCTATTAGAAATCATTCTAAATGCTGATTTGCTGCTTAAGAAACATTTCTTATCATTATGAATGTTTAAAACAGTTTTGGCTTAAGATTTTTGTGGAAATAGTTTTTTTTTAAAAAGACTCTTTAATGAATACAAAGTTAAAAAGAACAGCATTTATTTAAAATAGACTTTTGTAAAAGTCTTTACTGACACTTTAGTATTAATTTCATTTGAAAAAAAAAAATCTTTCCACCTCCAAAACTTTTGTACGGTAGTGTAGAACTATGCGAAAATGAAGGTGTGAAACCAGAATGTGCCCTCACAGATGGCTAACATGAGGCCAGCTGGGACATGATGGGAAAGGAGGGATGGGGTCGACTCCCTTTACCATGACACAAATGGGTGGAGAGGCCGTTCCTATAGATGAGCAGGAGTTCGGGTCTCTTAGCAGATGGTTTGGGCACAAGGCACAGAGATCATAGGCTAAATGACAAGAGCCTCTCTCCTGGCAATTAATCATCACCGCCTGAAGGTCGCGGTGAAGAAAGGTAGAACCGTTAAAGGGCCAGCGTCGGCATTCTCTTCCTCAACGGCCAACGGCGAGACCCGAAATAGAATTGCCGGGGGTCAGAAGAGTCAGAACATACCATTTGTCAAAATCGCCCACATCATTTTTCATCTTCAAATGAGAGCCTTCAAAAACTGCCAAACACAATGGCTACTTTAATCTTATCTCTTCGCAGCTCGGTCGCCCCTGTCGTCGGGCTGCTGGAGTCTCAGTTCAGGCTTCTCAGTGCAAATTTGACTTATTGGATCTTGACCCAAATGAATTGTTCTTCTCTTAATGGATTGCTTTGGACCCTCAGAAGTATCCATAATGCATGTGAAGGAGCGAGGAGACTTCCTAGGCGTAACGAGACGAGTCGGATACTTATGGGCCTGCTCGAAAACTCGAAGGTCATGTACGCCCATCTTAAATATTCAGAAGGGTACGTACGTATGCATACTAAAAAAGCCCAAGACGGACCTCTTTCTTCATTTCTGTGTGATTTGGTGCACAAAAAAAAAGAGGGGCAACGGCAACACTAAAATAGCTCAGACATTGTATAACGATTGTATAATGGTGCGAGGCAGGTGATATTAACCATACACTACCGGACAAAAGCTGGGAAGTTTTCTATTGTAATGTATTTAAAATGTAATTTATCGCTGTGATCCAAGCTGAAGTCTTCAGTGTCACATGATCCTTCAGAAATCATTCTATTATGCTGATTTGCTGCCCAAGAAACATTTATTATTACTATCAATATTGAAAACAGTTGTGCTGCTTAATATTTTTGTGGAAACGGTGATTCTTTGTTCCTGATTATTTGATGATTAGAAAGTTCACTACTTGAAATAGAAACCTTTTGTAACATCATAATATGTATTTATGTCCCTTTTGGTCAATTTAATGCATCCTTACGTATTTCTTTTAAAAAGTTCCGTTTTTTAAACCTTACTTAACTCAAACTTTTAAATGTATCAATATCCAGCATCAAATCAGAATATTAGTATGATTTCTGAAGGATCATGTGACACTGACTGAAGACTGGACTTTTTATTATTTTTTTGTTAAGAATGCAAACTTCTTTCAAAAACATAAAAAAAGTATAATTCAACATTTTGACCAGTAGTGTATATTGGCTGGAGGTTTTTATTTTTTATTATTATTAATATTATTTTATTATTATATATTTTTTCATATAGTCTGGTACCTTCTTCGCAGTTCTCCCCTTTGTAGCCTGGATTACAGATACATGTTCCCACAATGCATGTGCCATGTCCGCTGCAGGTTATGTCGATGCACTGGTTAGTAGGAACATCACATTCGGATCCTTTCCAACCGCTGTGACACATGCAGCGGCCTTTGAGGTACTGACCGTTCCCACTACAAAGCACCGGACAGGACGCTGGAAAGAATACACACATACACAACATGTCAAAGAGCTGCCAAATGTAGCTTGGGCTGGCCCTCTGGACTCAACTCATGTCTGTGTGAAAATCAATTGCAAAAAAACTGCAGCAAAAGCTACAGTAGTAAAAGTATGTGAAACCACATCGATCCAGAAGTTTTATGTATGAACAAGGGATTTCTGAATAGCGAAGGATCAGAGACTAGAATACACAAGAAACATGCAAACAGTTTTTCTGAGAGAACAGAATTCATGTATGAAAAATCAATGTTGCAGTGACGGGGCACAAGAGAACCAAAATTCTTACCTTGATATCTGGCAAAATACCACAGTTACAACGTGACTATATACTTTTTGTTCCCATGAACCATAATGCATACATTTTGAAGTGATATATATATATATATACACACACCTTTCAAGAATTCAAAATGTGTGCACATACATAGTGTCTTTACATATGAAGCACTTTTAATTCAATTTACTGCTTTCATTGAATTAATTATTAATGGAAAACAATTACGTGCTACAATTATCAACCCATTTAACGCAGACCTACGTAGGTCATCTTACATTTTATACAGTTGATTGATGACGAACATGAAACATTGATTTCATAATCTCAGGGCAACACACAACGGTGTTTAATTTCTAAACGAATGCACGTGTTGAGCAAATCAATCGGGCAAACCAATGATTCAATGACTTGCTCATTAAGACATTTACCGCCACCTACTGGCAGTTTTAGTTTCTTATTTAGAGTATCATTTAATTACACCAGAAATATTTCATTTCTCCATATTAATAAAAAACTCATTAAAGGTATAGCTTACCCAAAAATATAAATTCTGTCATCATTTACCCACCCTCTCCGTTAAGGCCTAAAAGTTTATTATACATTCTATGTTGAATAAAACAATTTTTTCTTTTTCTGAAGCTACTTTTTGTAATGTCTATTTGATGCTTTTCTTATTTAACACAATAATGACTTTAGATGATCTTTTGGGGGTAATTTCTCAGCCAAATTTGATGTGCGATTAATTAGATTAATTAATTAATTAGATTACAAATTTGTATCGCTTGACCACATACATACTTTAAAAAAAAAAACTTTTTGTAATGTTTATTTGATGCTTTTGTAGTGACTTTGACATACATAATTCACCTTTGTTCTTTGCATTGTTCCTCACTGTTCAGGGATCGTGGTCCCTTAAAATGTTCTGTATGCGTGATGACGTGAGATGCTAGTCAGCACCATTTTGAGTTTAGTGTTTTGTTTTGACAATAAAAAAACGACACGCGCATTTGTGTGCTCAATGTGAGAAGTTGTCTCTTGCGATTTAATACAATTTCCACACTTTTCTTATTTAATACAATAATGACTTTAAATTATCTTTTGGGGGTAATTTCTCAGCCAAATTTGATGTGCGATTAATTAGATTAATTAATTAATTAATTAGATTACAAATTTTTATCGCTTGACCGCATACATACACTAATTTCGGTCCCACTTTATATTAAGTGGCTTTAAGTACATGTACTTACATTGAAGTTACTACTTTGATACAATGGACTTATGTAGGCTACATAGCCTACATGTTTTTACATTGTACTTATATTTTGAAAATACCTGCATGTAATTACAACTGTAATTAATTGATAACGCTTCCTTTTACAGTCCAGTTACCCATGTAAATACGATGTACTTATTTTAGTAACTACAATTACTGGGTAATAACTAGTACTAACCCTGAACCTACCCCTAAACCTACCCCTGTTCCATGTACTTACCTTATATTAGCCAGTACTTTCTAGGTAAGTACACTGTAAGTACTGTACTGTAAAAGGAAGCGTTACCAATTAATTGATGTAATTACATTTGTAATTACACAGTTGACCCTTCCCTTACACCTTAACCTACCCTTAAATCGACCCATCCCACCACACCTGTCCCTAACCTTACCAGTATCACATCTCAATAGCAGCAAAAGTGTTTTACAATACAACCTGAACACAATAAGTACATTGTACTTATTTTTCTATGTAAGTACATAGTACTTAAAGCCACTTAATATAAAGTGGGACCCTAATTTCATTTGATTGTTAGTACAATCATTTATTTCATGACAGTTGCTTATACATAGCTGAAAAACATGGCTACCATGATTATATTGGAAAGAAACCGAAAATGCGTGCATGACAAAGAAAGTGCAGCAGAAATTATTGCAGGGATGAAGGACAAAAAGTAATAAACAGAGAAAAGTAGGCTAATGGAGGAGTAGGTAAACAGAAATCTCACCTCTGCTGCAGTCGGGTCCTCTAAAGCCAGGAAAACAGTGGCAGTTTCCAGCCACACAGTCTCCATTTCCAAAACAGTTACTGGGACAGTCATCGATAGAGTCTGCAAGAGAATGTCATCAATGTTTGTCAGAAAGCTCATTTACCAGTGCTTCACCTGCTGGATTCAGTTTATTTTCTTTCCCTAAAGAATGTGGTGCAAAAAGCTTAATTTCCTGTTGTACTCTAGGTTCCATTGCAATTTTAAAGGGGTCTTATTTGGCGGGGGGATAACATTTTCCTTGATCTTTCAAAATATGAGTTCACTATGAAAACATACTGTAACTTTCAGAACTCAACACTCTATCCCCAGGCCAATTAATGAAACGAAGCATGAAAAACACCTCAAAGACAGAACTGATAATAAAGTGTTGTTACTTAGTTTGATTTTAGAATAATAACAGAGGTTGCTTTTGGGACTGATTTTTTTCATATGCTAAAATAAAAAAATAAATAAGAAAAAGTGTAAACACTTTCAAAAAACATTTTGTTTGATCATCCCGATCAGTTCAACATAGAAATATTGGTTCAACAATGTGGTGAGTTTTAGGCAGAGCTATATATTTGGTGTTCGGGGAAATGTTTGCAATTTTAATAATGCAAAAATAGTGCCACCAAAATCACCTTTAAGCTTGACTAATATTATAACAGAATTTCTTTTACAAAATGTATGTGTGGTAGCCATTAAAAAGTGATCGTTTAAAAAAAAAAATTCTAATCAAGTACAGGTATAAAAAAAATGATAATTATTTTTCTCCATGAATAGAGGAGTAAACAAAGTGTGACATTTTCTGTTAGCCAGCAGGTCTAAGGTGAAGTGGAACTCAAGTGGAGCCACTTGACGAATTTACTTCAGCCTAATGAGGAACTCTCTGTGATTACTGTAACTGCTTTTGTGACACGGCAATAACATTGACCATTGCAAAAACCAACATGAGTGCATGACACATCCAGTGACACGGCTAATGGAAATTCCATCTAACACCCTCCTTCAGTGAAGCGTGCTAATTTAAATGCGAGGAATGTCGACATGTCAATTACAAGATTTCTGACTTAAGCAGGAGTATAATAAAAGGGGTTTATTACAGATTGCGGATATATTAGACAGACTCCTGGTGTGAAGAAGTGGTGCTTAATTCTTGGTAGACATCGTCTGTTCACACTGACAGCAATCTAGAAGCATTTAGATAACCGTCTTAAGTGATCAAGGCATCACAGATTTAGTTTGTTCATAAATATGCATAAAGGGTCTATATAATACATAGATACACAGGTCTGTAATAGACTAAGTTCTCCAAGTCTAAACTGACATGCAAACAATGACATTAGTAAGTTTACAAAATAATGTAACACTTTTGATAGCAAGTTATTTTTTTCAACATAGAACTCTTTACAGAATGAGTCATTCTTGATGACCGATTAAAGTCCTCATGTGGACTTTGTATTTGATAACTTCATTGCTACATCTGCCGCTGTCTGTCCCGGGATTCTGTAGCTTAGTGGGATAAACACATGGATCAACTACCAAATGCTAAGCATGAATCACTTTCTGCGACTGATAACAACTGCAACGGAGGCACAGAGAAGCATTAAAACAAACAAATTTGTGCTGGATCATCACTTGTTTTAACACACATGAGACTTTGAGAACTGGAACAATTTCCCCCGTATTAGATATATTGTTCCATAAAGCGGTGGGGACAAATTTGCTCATTGTGAACTTAAATGACGACATGCAGTAAATTTACTGACGTCATAAACTTCCGTTTTTGTACTGAGGCAAATCCACACGCGATTCTGTGCAGCTAAAATCAGACGCAACCTGAATTAAACATGAAATAGCAGTGAAAAAAATTTTCCCTCTCTAAGGATCCCCGCGAGTCACTGGTGCGCCTGTGGTTGAGCTCCCTCGACAAAGATGCTTTTGTGCCGGACAAAGGGCTGGAAATGTGAGCCCGGACACAGCCTTCCCCTTCCTCAAGAGAGTCAATCATCGCAGAGGATGCAACAGACGGGAAGCCGAACGGAGGGAAGGGGGGAGAAAAGAAGGAGAGAGGGCGGTAACTAGACTGTGCCGCAGAGAATGTTTTAGAACGAATTTTAAAAGGCACAAGTCTCTTGATGTGAGGGGAAAAGGCTGGCAGATTGGCCATCCCCTGGTACACCCGAGCCTATCAAGACTTCGGTAGGGTGTTTGATGGCTTCCAGCCTCCATTTCTAAGCCTAGGGCACATACAGGTCTCTCAAAAGCCTGTGGTGGTTATAGACGGGAGTGTATATGTGTATAGTACCCTGAAAATAATGAAGTCTTCGCCATTTGTATTTACGTTAACAGATACAATTATACACGAGATGGCTTTTTCCCTTAATATCTGTCAAGAAAGTCTCTAGTACAATCTATCTCTCGCTGTGACTCTGTCACTCTCATGTAAAGCATTTTTGACACTACGGCTGATCTGAGTTCAGTGCCTGCAGTCCAGACACTGCACTTCTCTTCAAAACTGTCACATATAATTTCATCTTTAAGTCTGTGTTCAGCCATGAATTTGAAAAAGTGTCCATATTTCTTCATGCTTTACAGACTTTAGTCACACACGGAGAAAACAAGAGTATTTAACCTGTCTGGTCGTTATATTTCCTATATGAGCCATAAAGAGAAGTGTATAATTTCCATGTATTAGTGGCACTGGGTGGATGCTTATTGTTTCAAATCAAAAGCCTCCACCTTCAAGTCTTTATGATATTCTGTTCTCAACATATGGCTCGGGTTTCTCATTCAAATGTAAGTCTATTAGGTTTGTCGGCCATTTTATCATCCACCCAAATAACGATTAAGACCTGTTTACACCCAGGTAAGTGTTCATCATAAAAATGTGATGATGAAAATGCAGATCGCTCGCTGAAAGTACTGTAGGTGTTGCTGCGCTATTTTCCATTTCTGACACCAGCTTGTCGCAGAGAAGAAATAAGTCAAACAGTGTTCACATGTTTTATGTACCAGCAGTTGTTCTGGGCATGTGACCTAAAACACAACTCTTACTGGTTGGCCAGTTTTCTTTCCAGTGCAATAGAACTTAGAAATTTAGAGCTAAACTGGTCCCATTGATGGCATACAAACATCTGTGTTGGTCCGAACAGATGAATTAACATCATTTTTGGCACTGGATTTTCTCAACAAACATTCGCATTGGAGTGAAACTGCGGTTTAACTCCAAGTATAAGCAATAGTAATGATTACACACATCACCTTTAGTCTCTTGAACTGATCTGACATTAATTACCCCTGTATGCTCTTGTTTACTGTTGTCCTTGGCTTCAATCTGTGATAAACATCTAATATTAGAATTGCTGTTGAAGGCCTGTCGGCTGCTCTGAAGGCAGAGGGACCAGAGCAATCAGCAAGCCACAGCAAGAGACGCATCCTTGATAACTTTGACAACAGAAGACCACATGGCGGGGACAAATGAGACTGTGTCGCGGATGGGACGGATACCGTAGCTCCGTAATGAGGAGTCATGAGAATTATGGTGAGAGAGGCAAAAAAAAAAAAAAAAAAGGAGGAAACAAAAATAGAGCTTCACAGAGAGAGAAAGAGCAAGAACAATAGAGATATTCAACTTTAGGTCCCTTATGGACCACGGCATATGTGTACTCGGTGGAAATCTGTATTGCTTGGAGGTTGCTCTTCTAGCTCCGGAGATTTAATTGAGATGTCAAGTCTATAAAATGAATGCGGATTGTACAGTATTATTACATTCACCTTGGAAGACTGTTATAAGAAATGTTCATTTTGAAATCTGACTTGATTGCACAGTTTGAAACACTGTCAAGATCATTTCAGGAACTCTACAGATGTCATGTGTGATGGGGACTTAAGAGTCTCCATTTGCGATCTATTTAATCTCACTGCAATCTATGAGAGACAAATAGAAATATTAAAAATAAATCATATTTTAAATAAAATATTTAAAATCTCTTTGCAATCTCTTTTTCTTTTCTATTATTCACATAAATGCATAAAGGATGAATATTGCGGAAGTGTGCACTGCTAGTGACCAACTGTCAGGAACAAAAATTTAGTTTTTTATGTCTCGTTTCCTGAACAGTTCCCCGTCTACATTGGTCAAGACAAACAGAGAGCCACGCCCCAATCTCACACCACTGGTCGAGCCTGTGCCATTGGTCAGGAAGTCAAAACAAATAGTGTAATATCTTGAAAAAGCCTCAGTGACAGTGTTTACTAAGGGCTTATTCAGTGTTTCTGCACTGAAAACCGGGTGCAGTTTGAATCCTGCTGAAGGTCGCCATCCACCTGATCTACTTTCTTTCAGTGTTTTTCACCCTCTCAATCTCCTTGTTCTTCACCTCCACTTTCTGCCTCCTGAGCACCACCACAGCTCAGAATCAAATCAACTCAGGCATGACTCCTATTCCAGGCCTTCTTTCTCTGAAGCCCACCGTCTTGGCCCTGAACTGCAGATGGCCAACAAACTCCCAATAGAGGTTACATTCAAGAGTACCGAACACAGGATAAACAGACTGGCTCTTTCTCTCATCATCCTCCGCCACCCTAAACCACCATGTCATGTCTCGCATACAAGGTATCGTATTCCATCCTGGCTGGGGGTGATAGGGCGCAGTGCCGTCTTTCCCCCGATGAGCTTGAACTGCAGAAATGGATGTGTGGCAGACACACTCGCATCGATCGACAGGCTGGCAAACCCCTCCTCCCTGCCGTCGCAGATGGACCATGGCCCAGGAGCGTTTAATTAAAGAGCATGTGAGAACAGCTCCCAGCTGCCACCTCTACGAAAGCTGAAACCTCACGACGGCCTCGAGCTCTGCCCTCCCTCCTGACGCACTCATGCTAATCAAAGCCGCTTTCAGGATGCGGAACGGAAAGGACAAAATCAAAATCGCCTCCATCAAGCATGGGAAAGGATGGAATGGCAAAGTCTTTCACAGCAAAAAAGAATCGCATGTGAATATGATCAAATAATGACCAATAATATGCATGGGGGAACGGAAGGGTCGTCAATCAGAAGCTTTGAATCAAAGCCACTGTGTTCTATGCAAATAGACAGCAAATGGGAAGCGGGATTCGCTGGGAGGCACTCAAAAACTAACAAGAGTCTTACGAGCCATCAGTGAAGAACACACGCAGGCATAGAGAAGCACTGCTCATTTCCGCAATCTTTCTTATTCAAATCCACCTTGATTACTCTGTAGAGGTCTGGGCTGGCTGAGATCGCAATGCAAAAAAGGGGAATATCAGTGATGGTAGGCTCTGACAAGTAACACGGTGCAGGTGAAGATTTCTCGCAATGCCTTATTCATATTTTGTTTGGGGGAAAAAATGTTGGATAATTTTGGCCGGGATTGTCTCTCAAAGCCATATCAGTTCTAAGATTGTTTAGGCTTATGATGACTACATTAATTGAGAACGTAGTTTCAATTTGGAAAATGGCATGTCAATGAAGCAGCATCAAAGCGTCTAAGCAAGAATAATTTTGGCCGCAATCTAAATGACGACCTTTCCTTATATTGTCCATATCATGGTGACATACGCCCTATTTGGTGGATAATCTCAAGGTGGAGATTGTCGGTCAAAGTCATTTAGGGTTTCGTTGTTTTTTTTGGCTTCCAATGGCTACATGAATTTAGAACGTTGTTTGGCTGCAACCTAAGTGACCACCTGTCCTTATATGTCCATTTCATGGTGACTTGGGCCATATTTGGACGTTAACTGACTGAAATAGGAACAAGAGGTTGATGATTTTACTGCCATCTGATTACAAGATCGACCCAAGGGAAAATCTACAGGTGAATTTCTTACTGTTTTTTGACAAACAAAAGGGTCGTGTGGGTATTTGATTTCTTTTTTTATTTCAATATTTCTGAGGTACGAGGAAATCATTTTCGAAATTTGGACTACTAATGGACTACTACTTAAAATCTAAACTACCAGAGGACTACTATTTCATCAAAAAAAAAATGCATGCTTCAGATATCTGTTTGAAATTAACAACACAAATAAAATTACAATGTCAATCCCATTCCAGTGAATGAGAACTGAAAGAAAAAGAAAATCAAGAGAATAGAGAAACTGAGAAGAGAAACTGTTATTACAATGGCAGGTTTGCATAAAGCTGGTTTTCATTGGCAATGCCAAGTTGGAATATGTCACATGCCCAAACGTGTGTCAGAAAACATGGCTATTATCACTGAAGATCCATCCAAACATTCTTTTACATATTTCACATTAAAATTACCATTCGCACATTTAAACATTGCATTATTTAAAGCAAAGTTTTAAGCTCTAGCGTCGTTGCCATTTAATATCGTACTAACCGATTGCAGTTGTTAGAAAGGACACCTGCTCCGTCTCCTTCCCATCATTGTATACTGCCAAGTGCCAGATGCCCGAGTCCATGTACTGTATAAAGCCGGTATCGTGGCTAGTGAGTGGCACCAGGCTCCGCTGCTGGGCTGGAAAAGGCGGCCCCTCGAGACCTGGAAACCCATGCGACAGGAGTCGACGGCCATCCAACAGCTCCACAAAGTCAAACTGGAGACAAGGAGAGACAGACAGACCACAAACAAGCATTAGGACTGACACATGAGCCTTCAGTGGCTGATAAGTCCTACACGTTGGAGCCAACAGGAGCTGGTCTCTAAGGGCAGGTTGAGAATGCGAGAACAGGACTAATGCTAGGTGTGAAGAGACAGCTGTTCACACTGTACCAATTTATGCAAATATATGTATTGAATCTCACACCTAAAAACTGTACTGTTTCCCTCTAAATCATGTCATAATCGGAATCATAACAAAAAAACAAAACAAAAAAAAGTTGAACAAAAAATGATGGTAGTATTTTTTTTGCACTGCCTTTTATTTATGCTGATTTTAATATCATCAATGTTGAAAACAGTTGAGATGCTTAATATTTTTTTTGTGGAAATCATTATTAATTTTTTTCATGATTCACTGATGAAATAGAATAGAAACATTTTTTGTAACATTATGAACTATCATTACAAACTAACATTATAAACATTATTACTATCACTTTTTATCCATTTAATGCATCATTTGTGAATAAAAACATTAATTTATACAAAGACTTTTGAACAGTAATATATGTAAAATATAGTTTCTTATTTCTTTCTTTTTGGTATGACATATTACCTTGGCATTCTTGTTTGACAGTTGTTCATAAGCCAAGTGAGAAATTAAGCCACAGCATAGCATTAAGCCATAAATTGCAATAACAACTTTATTTTCCTCCTCATCAAACACATTATTCCTTACTGTGCTATAAAGGAACAGTCTTACAAAATAAATCTGTTAGCAGAAAATTGAATCGAATCTCCTGAAGAGGAGAAAAACTTAAAAGAGTCTATCAACCAAGGTCTTGGAGTAATTTCCAGTGACACAATACTGCACATATATGAACTAAATCAATAACGAGAGGCAGAGATGCTCTGTGTTCGATACTATAATTAAGTGTCAGTTTATGTCAAAGCCTTTGAGATGAGTCTAAGACGATATGCAACAAAATGAAATGAAATCTTGGGGGAATATGCTACTTCTATAACCTATTGACAAATTAATGTGTGTTGGGGGAGACAAAGAAATAAAATTGGAATGATACATTTTTTATTTAATTAAAAAAGCTCTGATACCTTAACGGAAATAGGATAAGCGTTTGTAAGGTCGTTTTGTTGTTTCGATGTTAAAATACATATCAACACTTGTTCAATCAATGGTTTAAGTTTGGAGTGGGAGTTTGTTTGACTAATGGCAGATGGAATGTTCTGGAACATCTAGTTCCACAGAATCTACGCAATTCAGCTTTAAAAATAAAAAAAGACATCAACAATTAGCGGTTAGCATGCATACTCCATTTAAGACAAGTGGTTTTGATTCTGGACTGAACTCTCTCGATCCTGTTTACCTCTTGCCCTTATATTAAATGAAAAGGCATAATAAACATTGTTTAAATATTCATCTGAATGAACTACGTTTTCTGACCCACCTGTGTGTGCGACGGAGCCAGTCCTCTTCTCCCGTAGATCCCCACCAAGGCATCTTTACTAAGAGACACATTAAATTTGAGGTACATGGGGTGGTCGATGAAGACCTGCGACCTCCAGAAGATTCCAGGCGGGATCAGCTGAGCGACTTTGCGGCCCACGTCTATCTCGCCCATGTCTATGAAGCTGTCCTCCGGGAAAAAGCCATCTAGTTTACCTGTGGAAAATCAGATCTATCAGTCAGCTTGACGCCTCATATATCTACCATATGGTGCGAGGAGAGGGTCAGTGTACTGGGTGAATGACCCTCTTGCTGATTTTCCATCACATCAGGAACAAATAGCCACACTGACCATTGACCGTAAAGCTGAGACATCACTATAAATGTACTAAACTCAACATTTTGTGTTTGTTGGAGATAGTCAATTGCTGTTTCTATAAGTTTAATATAAACAAATTTAGCAGTTTTTAATTTTTTACGGATGGATGGATGGATGGATGGATGGATGGATGGATGGATGGATGGATGGATGGATGGATGGATGGATGGATGGATGGATGGATGGATGGATGGATGGATGGATGGATGGATGGATGGATGGATGGATGGATGGATGGATGGATGGATGGATGGATGGATGGATGGATGGATGGATGGATGGATGGATGGAATTAAATTCTCATTTGTTTTCAAACCTTCAATAAACAGAACAAGTGCAATTATGGTGACAGATCGTTTCAAGTCAATGCAAGTTCATTTTGATTTGGAATTTGATTCGGCATTAGAACAACTGATTTGTCTTATTTTTGTTTTATTTTTTGTACTTTCAATTATTTACACATCAGAATGTTTTCCGAGGCAGTGCCACCCTCGCATCCTTGGAGAAAATGCCCCTGCACCTAATGCTGATGTGCCCTCCTCATTGGACCCTGAGGGAAGAGCAACATCTGCTCACTCAGGTGGATTGGCCAATTTCCACAGTGATGGCGACAAAAGCAGACATCCTTGCAAAGAGAGCCCAGAGGACTCGCAGGCAGCGTTCGCGTCGGGCTACACGCGCTACAGCAGATGGCAGTCTCCTCAAAAGTCAATCATTTGCAATTTGCTATATCTGGAGAGACAGGACATGCTTTACCGTCTTCCAATTTACCACCTCCACATAACGCATTACCACATCAGTCGCAATTACACATCTTGTGAAAATTCAGCTATGCCGCATATCGCCATTGGCAGAATTTCAAAACTTGTTGAGAACATGACTAGGTATTATTTCACACAAAGTCAAAGAAAAAAGCAAAAAACAAATCTTGAATACAAAGTTTGTAAGAGTTGAGGCTCAATGACCATGGGAAAATGTGGGTCCCATGGCCAAAGCAGTTGAGAACCACTGTTATAAATAATATTTTTGAATTATTTTTGGTTGAAATAACATTCACCCACACATGGCCAATCACAGTGCCCAAGAGGTAAAGCTTGGTAAAGTTTGGTGAATGGAGCAAGGAGTAAAAGTATGGCGAATGCATGAGTTTAAACAATGTCTCACTGGCACTTTCCAGATAACATGTTTATGGGTAATTGAACTGATGTGCAACTAGACCTCTCTGATACAGTGTTAAGTTAAGTTAATACCAGGGATGTACAGCACAGTGATGCTGGATTGATTGCTGTGTTCCTGATGACAATGTTACTCTGACAGTCAGAATTAAAAAGCCGGGCCTATTGATTTCCCCTCAGCCGCAGATGTCACTCAAACGGAGGAACCGCCACGGCCTCCATGTTTGTGGTTTCGCTCGCTCGCTCGCTCTCTGCCAGCAGCTAAATGAAAAAAGACGTATTGGTGACTCATCTATATGGTAATGGTCTGATCTCCCACCTTTTGTCCGAAGCCTGTGTCAAATCAAATGGCTAAATATGGGTAGAGCAAGCGAACTTTTCCTACTGTATAAACTTCTGTCTCCATGACCGTGGGGGTTAGTGTCTGCTTTCTTCCGCTGCCAGGAAAACTCTTGTCCAGTCTTGGAGATGAAAGGAATGCATGGCTTTTTGGATGGGGCAAGTTTTAATCTGCCTTGAGCCCCTGGATACTCAATCCCTAAAGCTGTGCCATTCGTTCTTCCAGGAACAAATAATACCCTTCCCATTTTCCCTGCAACTTTCATTGGATTGTAATGCAGATCTCATGGCAAGCAACTGAGACTGGTCACAGCATGGAGCTGGCTGACAAATAATCCTGGATCCTTTGAAAATCAAAAATAAGACGTTATAATACTGGCCAGCACAGAGCGAAATTAGCAGGAGATGAGTTCATGCGAATCTGGCAGGAAATTAGCTTGAAATGTTGGAATGTGTTGTCGGATATGAGATGACTGAAGGGCATGAGTTCAAACGCTTGTCCAAAAAAAAAAAAAAAAAAAAATTTGTTTAAGGTTAATCAAGGCTGAAAGACCTTCTTATTTTTTCCAACCAAACTTCTCGAGCTGCTGTCTTTTTTAACATCAGGCCTGCTATTTATCTTCACCCTAATAGGGATCGCTTTTTAACAAATCTCAAAGAAGTCAACATGAAACAGCATTCACAATTCATTTATCCAAGTAAAAAAAATGAAGGGCAGAACTTGTTAACTGGACATTCTTTACTGGAAGTTCTATATAAAGATTTTAAGTACATTTTACAAGAGAATACTATTTCAGTCATTCCACTTAAAAATGTTGCAGTTTGTAATTTACAAATTTACTATAATTTCTGAGTTAAAACTGTTTTTTCACCACTTTTCCCCCCAGTGTAGAATAAATGTATAATTAATGCGAATAACGCCAGAATAACATACAATAACACATGTGCAAAACCACCTGGAACAAGCATTTCAAAAGGAAACAGTCATTTGTGATTTCATGTTGACTTTAAACCATAAGATTTGGACATACCATCATCTTTGCTTCCTCGATCCGGAAACTCTAGACCCGTGTTGCCCAGAGGCGGCAAGCCCAGATCTGTGGGCAGATGAAGGCCACTCGTGTTGTCCTCCGTCAGCTGGTAAATCTGCCTCTGCATTGGCTGTAAATGCCAGTTGAGTCCGAAGAGGTGCATGGCTGCAAGAGAAAGAGCGGCACCAGATGGTAAATTTATGTCTGTTGGAGCAGTGATTCCTGAGCATGTGCCTTGCTGTACATTAGTGTAATTAAATTAGATTCACTAAGGAATACTATAGACACTGCATCAGAAAATTAACATCCTGAAGGCTGTGGGGTAATTAAACCAAGGCTGTAAGAAAATAAATATATTTTGACTTGATGAATCTTTGGCAGAGTTTAAGAGCACCAAAAGAACCACAGCAGACTGCAGATTAATATGCAAATATGATGTCATCGCTGTTGCTGGATTTAAAGAATGGACATTCATTAATTATCAATTAAAGATAAAAGTTATATGTAATATAGCAATATGTAGGCAAACTGCATACAGTATGTGGCATTTATAGATTTTGTATACACAGTATAAAGTATATACAGTATTCTCTTCTGCTCACCAAGGCTGCATTTATAAGATTAAAAATACAGGGGAAAAAAAGAAATAGTGTGAAATATTATTACAATTTAAAATAACTTTTTATTGTTAAGAACCATTAATAATAATTGAGCAACAGTAATAACTGGTGTATGTTTCATGGCACTGTGTAAACAAACAATAACTAAAAAAAAGTTGTCCCTTAAGGGCAAAAAAAATTAAATAATAATACATGTTGAACAACCCACAGACAGAAAAGCCAGAGCTCTCAGGGCAACTTTTTTTTTCATCCCCATTAACTTGCTAATACCCCCAGTGGCTAAAGAGACAAGGAAATGATCAAGTCAGCAGGAACACAACAAGAGGTATGGATGAATGCATGAGCAGCACCAGTAGACACAGCGATATTTCACAAGGTCAACAAAAGAAGAAACCATTGGGATGAACTCTGATGGCGCAGTGAACAGGGAAGGAGGGGCCAGGCATGATGGATCACCAGGACAAGAATGGTCAGGACCAGCTTAGCCAGGCAAAACCTTGTCCTGGAAGTCTTCAGTCAGCAGATAAAATGCCAACAAAAGGCCTTTGGAGCTCTTTCTTACACAGTGGACATGGAAGTTCTAAGCACATGATGTAAATAACCAAAGAATCCAATTAAGCTTGTGAAGCTGGGCTGCATACCAATTCAAACTAAGTAGTTTACTGGTAATTGGAAAGCACACACTGTTGGGTATGCGGTAAAACAGTATGACAGATTCACTAACATGCATTGAACACTGTTAGTGTTTTTTGCAACTGTTACAATAGTTTCTGTTACCAAAGTTTTACATACAGAGACAACTATAAGTCATTCATAGGGTTATTCCCCCAAAAGTGTAAACACTGTGGTTTGGAGGCATTATCAAAACATCTTTGTTTGAGCATTTAGACTAGCCTGATTTAGCAAAATTGGCTCTACCATTGGTTGGAAGTTAAAGGTCCTGTCCCAAATGGAACCCTAAGCCCTCGCAATCTTCCTCCAAGTCTACACTTTCGTGATGTAATGCCGTTTTGACTCCATTAGAAGTCTGGCAAAAGTGAGCATCGAGGTCGTATGCTGCAAAGGGGGCGCTCACGAGCACCCTTCTGAAACCTAAAATGAAAAATGGGACACCCTACGGTCGTGTGGACTTAACAGACACACGCATGTGGGTGCCATTGGATGAGATAATCTTATAATGCATCTTTTAGTACTGATAGTATAACTATTGGGATGCAGCCAAAGTATGTAAGACAACTGCTGTCGGCACCAACTATGGTGGACTAAGGCAGTGTTGGAGTAGATAAAACAAATGATCTCGAGCCTCTTTCCTATGCTCCATTTGTCTCCCTACATGAGTTCCCGTTTCACCTTCATAAGTACAGAGCTGGTTTCAGATTGCACAAGTGGCTTTCTCTGCCACACTCTCTTGACAACCCGTAGTGACAGTTCGGGGCTAAAATTACTTTTCCGCTCCACTCAATATTTCAGCGAGGTGACAATGTATTTGTTTTGTGTGGCAGCAAATATCTTGTCTCAATCAGGGTGAGAAAAGGTCTAAATGAATTATTTATTCTTCTGTCAAAACATTTCTGAAAGAAACATATAGCTGGCATAATTACCTGACCTCCACTCAATCTTGATTTTTGTGTGAAAGAACAAAGCAGATTCTTAGATTAAAGAATACCAAAACAAAAATAAGGGGGAAAAAAACGTTACAATACCACTTCAAATGAGGTGTTTACGAGACAATGCTCATAAGGCAATGCTCATAACTTACACACCCTGTTAAAAAACATTGACTGTCACAATTGTAGGTATATAAAGTGATGTGAAAAACACTTAAAAAAAAAAAAAAACGTCCAACCAGATAAAAAAATAAGACAGACTAGAACGTTATCTCAAAGAATCAGGAAATGTCTGGCACTGGACTTCATAGAAACAAAGCAATTCATCAATTGTTTTTTTAGCATCATAAAAATAATTTCCTGGTGTTAGGTATTGTTTTATTTCAAAATAAAACTGCGCAAAGAACATAACTAGAAATAGAACAGTAGTGGAGACATTTTGTTTCTTATTGTTGGTGGCGGGGGACTGTTGGGTACATTAATAATGAAACTAAGAGGGAAATGCCTCACTGAGTAGGGGCTGATTGGCTGGAGTGGTGTTTACAGAGGGAAAGATGTGTCTGAATTCATTTTCAAAGAAAAACAAAGAGCTTTGTCTAATTGCTTCATTGGGCCTTTGCTTGGATATCCTCTGTCCTGCTTTACATGTTGTAAAATCAATGATCCTTAAGATTCTGCAAAGATGTGCTTGCCCTAGCTTAACCAGAAGCATCAAATTGGCAGTTTTAAAAGCCCAGTGCACGGCTCACAGACTGTGGATCAAACTAGTCATGACAAATGGAGAGTTCTGCTTCACATCCTTTTGCATGTTCGGCCATTAATTAAAGCCATATTACTTGGTGACCACCCCACATTTACTAAACGGTGGAAATGTGGCCTGAAAAACGATGAAGCCTTTGACAGGCGTTGCCATGGCGGATGAAAGTGGCCATCCTCCAGCTTACTCAATCAATAGCCATTTGGAAAATTGCAGGGAGCGCATTTTGTTGATTGCATTCCGACAGATTTGGACCATTCTGACGAAAGATCTGAATGTTGCCGTTACTTTTGCAAGAAAGCATTTGTGGAGGCGATAAAAAGTCGTGGCTGTCTTGAGAGACAATATAAATGCAAACGACCGGGCGCCTCCGCCCCCGTCAGTACCGCTGGAATTGACTGTGTCAAAGGCGGACAGACACGATACGAGACAGATGGCTTGGTTTGTCATCACCCGAGATCGAGTAAGGCATTCCTCTAGCTCACTCTCTTTTTCTGCAGCACACTGGTTGATTTGTGGCTCTGTGGGAGGAAGCGGAGTGTGCAGTTGGCGCATGGGCAGTGGGGGTGGACAATTGAATCTAAGGCATCATGGGTCTAGGTGTCATTCCAAATGTCCAAGTAATTGCTCCTTCAAGGGGCCCATCTTCCATCTGGACTCCTTTGCTACTGTCTAGCTCTGATGTAAAATACCTTACACTTCCTGGCCACCCCCCGCTACCAAACCTCATTATGATTTATGTCTGAGCTGTCCCGGTAACTATGATTTCCAGAGTGCGTTGGAAAGAGTCCAGCTTATGAAATATGTTCCCCTGCCTAGCCCAAACTCTTCCATCATCCAAACTCACTCAGTCTCTTTCTCTCTTTCTCAGCTGTCACTCATGCTCCATGAGTAGAGAGCAAAGCAGGGACAGGTGGAAGCAGTCTAAACTGGGTGTTTTTAATGAGGGTCCCGCTGGAACGGCAAGTGGAAAGACCCCACGACCTGTTGAGAGTAAAACGGTAGCCGTGCTGAAATGCAAGTGACCCTGCAATCTCTGCTTTGGCAGGCCACTTTGGCAGATTCGTGCAAGCCAATTAGGAAGCAGAAAGCTTGAACAAACTACTGCTTCAGTCTGAGAGGAACACAAGGCTCATTACTGTTCCACTTCTGTGTTTGGAACCTTTGCAACACCTCCTGAGAAACAGACATCAACAAAAGACACCATCTATTCCACATTTACCTCCAAAAAACACTTTATCCCCGGTCAAAAAAGAGGACAGTGCTGGTATCTGTGGGAAGGGTAGTCCCAGGTTGAGAAATGCCATTTCTTGCTCATCCATCATAGAATGGACAGGGCGCATTAGCAAGCATATGGTTAATTAATTCCCCTTAGACACTTGAATGGATGAGCGTTGAACACGGCAGCTCTCAGTCCTCTCATTAGCCATCTAATTACTCTGACACCCCTCCTGCAGAGATCCTGGTGTGCAAGATCTTTAGCACTTTTTGGGCATCCATCTCATATTCGACTGAATCTTCATCAAGAAACTTCTAAAAAAAGAAAGGAAGATGTAGAGGTACCACTTTTGTAAACTAAAGTGAGATAAACAAGATGACAGGTCTGAGGAGTGCCCTTAATTTACACACAACAAAAGTAGGAATTTGGAGTTTACACTGATTAAAACAGAAGGTTGTTGAGGGAGACTACTTCATTCAGTGAAGAGTTTGTTCTTGAAAAGTGATTTTTGTTTGTTTTTGGTTATCTTTCAGGTCTTTGTGGATTTTAAGCCCTTAAAAATAACATGTAGGTGAAATCAATCTGCAGACAAACCAGTGAGACCTTGGAGAGCACTCTTGAGAGTTAAGTTTCCCCAGTCAGGAGTGCCTCATCTTTTCACACAAACTCCCAGTGGAACTTCCTTTTTTTCCTATGTGCTCTCCTCTGGTCTCACTTCAAGTTCAGACTGTTGACTATAAATGAGAGGCAGTGAAATGCACATCATCATTAAGTTAGTAGATCAAAAAGTCGTAAGCCATTTTTCACTTTCACTCTGAAGCTTACAGGAATCTGTCAGGAGTGAATAATATCTACACTCCAGTCTGGCCACGGAGAATGCAATTTCCAAGAATGGCTTCATAAAACAGCTTTGATTTGGCAGACAGTTAATAGTAACTTACCAATATACAAGGCAATTTATCCACAGAGATGCTACACTAATTGTACAGAAAGTTCCCCTGGGATAACCTGGTGCAAAGTATTATGCTCAAGAAGACCGTGGTGGCTGACCAGGACTGTGACCTAACTTCCCAGTTACAAAATAATTAATATTTAGGTCAAAAAAGTCTCTTCATTATAATTTAGGCCAAATTGTTGCAGTGACACAACCTCTATAAGACCTATAAAAACCACCAGTACTTTCAACCTGAGAAAAACCAATCCAATTCCCTGGGTTGACATGACATGTAATACAAAAATATACTTTTATGAGGGTAGAACTGAAAATACATCTAGCTGGTTGTTATTCTGGAGAAAAAAGGGACAGAAAACAAAAGATTGTCACTTCAAAGTCAATAGACAGTTAGAGTGAGTGTCTTGTGGCTATGAGTGAAGTTGCATGTTGGGAGGTAAAATGAGGGCCCAGCGAGCTAAGAAATGAACACAGAGGGAAGCTGATGACCTTCAGATGCCGAGGACATAATGACCTTCTTAATGAGCATGCCACCACTGAGAAAATGGCACAAGAATCCCAATTTTGCGATCTCACTCCTTTCAAGGAAGCAGTTCTTGCAAACTACACAAAAAAAAAGAATAGGGGAGGGGAGGGGATAGCAAAACTATGCAGCAAGTCAAAAACATCTGTCAGGAGGTTTAATTGGGTTCATTAGACAACACAGCTAGAGTTACCAATTACAGGCCTACATAATTAATTGCACTTGAAATTAAATATATTTTCTCATCAGCTTTTAATTAAATGTGACCCCTTGTTGTTGATTGAATCCCAGATTCTCAGGGTGAGCTACGGTTTCATGCGTGTTTACCTGAGGTGCACAGGGAGATGAGCTTGATTTTGGAAGAGGGTTAGGATGGGGTGGGGTGTCTGTAATTACATGAAGTGATTAAGACACATCGGGTTGGTGGGCTTTGCAGGGCTCCTAACAAGGTCAGAGCTTAACTAGCCCTCCAGCTAACTCAGAGAACAACTTCATTAAGCTCAGTGCTTAGGCCTTTAAATGTAGACAATAGTGTCTAGTTTTGTTCCAAAAACATAGTAAGCTTGTTCCTATAAGCTGTTGCCTATTTTAGACAGTCTTTTCAAGGATAGCTCTAGATAGCATGACACATTTTTTCCAATGAATTCTACCTCAACACTGGGCATAATGAGGCATCTTTGAATAAAGCATGACATTGATGCCTACTGTTTGGTGGCCTTTGCGCCTAAAGCACGTCTATGATGCCTTCTAGGTAGGCAGCATACTAGTTTTTTGGAACACGGATCTCTTTTAAAACATTGCAAGTTGCCACATTGTATACTACCTACATGCTATCCTCTAAGGCAGAATCCAAACGATTCTTAAAAGTAATTTAAAACATTTTACATAAAGCCGCTACTAAAGGTCAGTAACTCCACACCACATAAATAGTGTACATCAAACAAAGCACACATGATTACCTTCAAATGCTTCAAAGGTAGGCTGGTCATTAGCGTTTTGAACAAAGCTGAGCAATTAGCATTATCAGCTAAAAGAATTTTAATATAGGTTCCAAATCAATGTAGAGAATCACAGGGTAGCAATTAAGTTTTTTTTTTTTTTTTTTTGCCAAAAATAGATGAATGGATGGATGGTTAGAGCTCATTTTAGTTCTGTTGCAATGCATATTTATTCTCAGTGCCTAAGCTGTGGAAAGCTGTTTATCTTTAATAATGAAAACACATCTGTGAGATCTCCATTTGGATGCACCTTGTGCAAATGACTTGCACCCCACCCCCACCCCCTTTCAACTTCAAAAAGTATTATTTCATTTTGCGGGGCTCTGTGTTAGATTATGCAGAACAATTTAAATTCTAAGCAGACACAAATTATGCAAACCCATTTCAGTCTGTCCTCTAAAAGATATTGGGTTATACAAAACATTTTTGTTATTATTGATTTACTCTCGAAGGAATGGACACTATATTTGGAACTGCTATAGACAAGCTCTTATTTTCTCACATGTATGTCAGATATTCCATTTCTTTCATGGGATTAAACGAAACGCATAACATAATTTTAAGCAGACACCTATTAACACTCTGCATCACAGTAAATCTCAGGTATGTTTATAGTCTATGTTCAGACTGTGCATACAATGCATCACAGAAAGTTACTGATTCTATGTAGCCACATTTAAACTACAGAATTGTTAACCACGCAGGAAAAATCAAATCAAACTGTTGCTATGGCTCAATCATATCTCACTTAATCTGTTGTCCATTATGGATTTGGTTCACTGACCAAGCTGAATACAGTTGTGGGACATTGAAATTTCCGAACAATGTGAGAGATCAATAATGTTCACTGTAATCTGCTGGAGCTGAGCTTTCAAATGATTGAAAAGTGAATCACATACAACATCTTTATATGCGTCACTACTCTGTCACAAGGCAGAAACAGATCAAATTCAACACAAAAGTCATATCAGTCTCTTTCAGTGAGGAGATGTACTGATTACCACAGCAGTTTGGATTCAGAGAAGTGCTTAAATGACAAAAGATTGCTTCAGCCTTTTGGACAACAGTATAACAAGTACATATAAAGAATATAACAGTTTGCTGACCACCAAGTTGGTTTCCACTTGTCAGGATTTGTCTGATTTGTAATTTTAAACGGTTTTGTTTCCAGTCAGCTGGTTATCGTGGCAGACTAGGTAAACCAACTACGAGTAGCAAAACCCCTATCAAGCTTTTGGTTTTAACCCAGATCTATATCTAACACGGCTGGATCTCAACCTGTCCCAATAATATAAAACTCTCCTGAAATTAGAGTAACAATTACATAATAATTAAAATAAAGCATATTTTGTTACCTTTTGGAGCTTTGACAGGTTCAGTTAGAGCAGTTTGAGTTTCATACCATCATCGCTGTCCTTGTCAGAGCAAATTTCCCAGTGCATTCAGCATATTAGCGATCTCAAACATATTCTCAAAACTATCGTTCTCAACATCTTCATAATCAATATTTTGATCGCTGACAGCTTCTTCACCAGATCCACCATCAAGTGACAGTGACGCAAAAATTTGATTGCGTTCAGTACTTGCTCTGCAGTAAATCGCTGAGCCATTTCAAGTTTTGCTGATGATAATTCCTATTCTCTTGTTTTCTGCCTGCGGTAACTATGAGTGAAACGTCACTTCATAATCGTATGCGTTTAAGGGTTAAAGCATAAAAAAAGAAACGCATAAGCCATCTTTTATATCGGTCACATTTTTGATGCAGTTTTAAGGGTGGATGAGGACGTAGTGAACTTACCAATAAAGTAGGCCAAGAGGAACACCAGGGTGACGGAGATGAGGATGGCACTGAGGGCAGCACATTTCCAGTTGCAGTGCTTATAGGGTTTCTTCAAGCTGAAGGCAGGCCGTGAGAAGGTGTTCCGTGGCAGGGGCCGGGGTGGAGGCGAGTATACCGTGCTGGATGTCAAAGGGTAGCCGGGAGAAGTTGTGCAGTACAAGGGCGAGGTCCCGCCAGGCTTGAACAGAAAGTGTCTGCAGAGACGCAGAAAATGCTGTTGCTTATGTTCAAAAAAACATGGGCCGTTGGAGAGCACTGAGTGATACGCGTTTTCTCATCATGTTAAACAGTATCTGTAGTGTGTGTAGGTTTGTGTTCCCGCACTGGTCAGTACTGCTGTCGCTAAGCACTTTTCCAAGCTGTTGCCATAGCCACCTCTAAGTGCTGGCTGGCAGCGAGACACACTGTGCCCCGTGGGGTGCGTTATATCGAAATTTTTAATCAATATCAAATTTAATTTACAGCCCGAGTGACCACAGTGGTCTCTTGTTAATACAAGCCCTCGTAGTGACTTCTAATTCACCTTAAGGGTGCGTGTGTCAAGAAGATGTGAGCTAGTGCAGGATGTACATTATCAGGACAGCTTATTCACTGTGGCCAGTTCTCTTGAAATGAGATGCTACTGTAGCTCAAAAAAGCTTAGTTAGTTAGCAGGTGTTGTAATCTATGGTGAAGTCACTGACTTGGAAAACTGCTGTCAAGCTGTACTGACCGGATGAGGGGAAACTCAGAAACAAACCACATTAGCCTAATGAGGTACAAGAACAGACTTAAAAAAATTCTTAAGCCTAGCGCACACTACAAGACAGAAGCTTGTTCAGCTGGCTCCTCTTCATGTTTTAAGTCTGACTCGTCTGCGACCAAAAGGCTCACCGAAACGATTCAGAGTGTATGCAATTGTGAGACACATTCCAATTTGCTCCGATATCCTATCCCGATACTGTCCCCTACTCTCATCCCTATATTTATTTCCTGTCTCTCTTTCATTGTCCTGTCCAATTAAAGACTAGCATTAAAGGGATAGTTCACCCACAAATGAAAATTGTCACAATTTACTCACCCTTAAGTTGATGTGCCCCATTTTTTTTCATACTATGGAAGTCAATGGGGCCCATCAACTGTTTGGTTACCCATTTTCCTCAAAATATCATCTTTTGTGTTCAACATTCATACAGGTTTGGAACAACTTGAGAGTGAGTAAATTAGGACAGAACTTTCTTTTTTGGGTGAACCATCCCTTTAAGTTTGTACCTTAAATGTCACAAAAATGATGAAAAATCTGATGCTATGAAACAACGATACTCTCTACGAATAGATTGCGCCCACTGATAGTGCTATTTAAAGGATAGTTCACTCAAAATTATATACCACAATTGTTCCATCTCATGCCATGACAAACCTGTATGACTTCTAACAAGGTAGTAGGTTTCTGTCTTGTAATGTGCACTTGGCCTTATGAACAATTAATTAGCAAAGAATGCTAATGCGTTCAGGGTTAATTAGAAAAGTTGTTAGTTTGGTGTTCAAAAATAAATGTTTAAAAAAAACATGCAATTCATACGGTAAGTGATGAAAAATGTTAGATTGTGTTACAAATTGCACTATGTAATGAGAAACAAGTGTGCACAGGTACCACTATGCAGCATGGCAAAGCAGATTCTGGCAGCCGCGGTCAGATCATGCAACATACCCATCAGTGTAAGCGCCGTCGCGGCGAGCTGTGGCCAGTATGTCCATCTCTATAAAGTTGTCCTGTAAAGTCTCTAGGAATGTCTGCTTTGCTATGTTTCTACACACAGGTGGAGAGATGGACAGATGGAACGAGAGTGAGACATGCGTGCAAGAGGGAGACACAGATGTGCAAACACAAAAATGCGATCACCCGGCGAATTTGTGTAAATGGACAAGAGTGGAGAGGCCGACGAGGACAAACAAACCCCCGTTTTCCAATGACAGGGTGCTGGTGCTGGTGCTGGATCCAGAGCCCAATTTGGAACCGCTCAACGTTTTTCAAAACCGGTGTTCAGGGACAGAAAAAAAACCTCTAATCTAAACCTTACTGAGCTCAAACCATTAACCGACAACATCAGAGAACAGAGGGCGGGAGAATCTCCTCATCAAGTTGATTTTTTAAAACAACAACTCCTCAGTCTAGCAAGACTGATGTAAAACAAAACTAGATCAAACAAAAGCTTACCGTTTTCATTTAGAAAGGTGTTTATACTGGAAACGCCCACAGCGATGTGTATTTAATTAAACAACAGTTAGTTCTCAACCTTGAATCTAGCTGGCGGAGGTCCAAGTGTGCTGATGTTTTGTATAACAGCACAAATGTATCTCCCAGCTTGTGGGAAAACGGCTTTGAATGATAAAATGTTCTGGACACTAAGGAAGACTCTTAAAAAATGCTAAGAGCTATGGTTTAAGAAACGTCGCTAGCTATGAAAACATTCGTCTCTCCAGCCAGTTGAAATGTGGGGGCGGTTCTGAAAGAGGTCCGCAGGTTCCCTAGCTGGGCACCAGCACCATTTCAGAGAACGTGGGGAAACAGAGACATCCTTATGGAACTAAAGTGCGGTGTGGGGTTTTTATCCCCGTGAAACCCAGTACGCCCCACCCGAGAGCGCTCACGTTCTTTTACTGCACATGTACCTTGTGTTGTACGACCCATGCCCCTCTCTGCAAGCGTCCTGTTCTTCTCTGATAAACATTAGAGTATTCTGGCTCCTTTATGATTGTGGTTAGAAGAAAACAAGGCATTACTTTTCCATTCACTTCTTCACGTTCTTTGTGTTTCAGGGGCTGACACAACACTTTTTAGAAGAATCACACATTATACTGACAGAATTCCCAAGTGGCTATGCTAAATCCTGCTTTAAGATGTGACTTTTTTTCTTTAAAAATATAAATGGTTTCATAAAGCAGAGGTTTATTAACATTCAGAGAGGAACTCTGGTTGCGTTCAGTAAAGCATGTCTGCTGTAGCTTCGTTCCCCCTGAGATGGCTGTTCCATAAGGGAAGACTGAGATAATGCGATGGAGAAATGAACCGTCAACATGCACTGGGCAGGCGCAACACCTTCAATTCAACAAGAGAAAATGTTTGTTTTCTTTTCTTGGTGGCTGTTCCAGACTGCCTGCTCGCTCTGCTGATTGTCTTTGGCCGGCTTATGTACATTTGTTTCGTTTGTTTGGGCATTGGGAGGCAAATTAAAGGTTTAAACGAAGGCGAGAGGGCCCCAGAGGCCAGTTTGGAGGAGTCAGAAAAGAATACAAAAAAAAGCAGCCAATAAGAGAATGGCATTGCCTGGCTCTCGTCCAATGGGAGGGCTCGGTAAGCCTACATATCCAGGGACTCATCCGACCCATTCCAGCCCGCTGTACAAAAGTCGTGAGGGGAACCATTACAAAGCCATTAGCTAAAGCCTAAATGACAGGCCATCTTTCACTGCCCTTGTGGATATTGCTAATGGATATTCCAATTTCATCAGAGGGTTTCGGATAATTGATAGCTCTTTTTTTTTTTTAGATAGGAGGAAGGGATGGAGGGTGATGTCACTGATTTACTCGGTTTCCGGCACTCTCCTCATGCCGCATGTCGGCTGGTGTGACCATCTGTTTCCCTTTCTCATGGGAATACCTGGTCCAGATTAAAGTTTGGGGAAATCCATGATGTTTAATCAGTCATTATGTTGCTAACCGTCCCTCCGCAAATTCAAATTAACGTTCATTTTCCTGTTGAGTGGACCGTTCAGACTCATGCCGGTCACAAACACATCAAGAGGACAAAGAAAAAGAGTTTCCAGGCAAATTTCCTAGAGCTTATGTTTATTATCAAACAATATAATGTGTAAGATACTTTCAATTTGGTTAGGAACTGTGGAGCAGAGGTTACGGTGTGTGGCTCCAAATGTGTTAAGATGAGTGCTTATGTGGGTGATTTGGGTTCGAGTCTGGCTTGCAACATTTCTTGATTTTAACGCCCCAATCATTTCCTGCCACTCTATTATAACTATCTATCTAAGTAAATCTCACAAAAGATAGGTCTGAATTATATTTCACTATAAAATAAATGTGCAACAAAATAAAAGTTAATTTTAGGATCAATTAGGGAAAATTCTTGTTCATTATTGAGAAAACAAAATAATTTTCATTGCTATAATACAGTAATAACTAATAGTACAACAGTGTAGTATAGTATATTGCAAACATGTATACTTATGTATAAATGTATACATTTTTCAAATAAACACCAAAATGCTGAAAAAAATATTTACTGTATATATTTATTTTTAAAATTTTTGATTTTTTAATGACATATGGTGTTTGGGAGATATTTGGGAAACCTTCTTTAACTTTGCAATCCCATCAGTAAATCATAACGACTTTGAGATCCGAGACCCGTGATGTACAGATGCTCTTAGCACAAATATATAATGTAAACTTATATTTATGTCAGCTGCTACAAAAGTTAAGACATTTGAATTGTTGGCTGGGTTGAGCAGAGCAGGAGGTGGAGGTAATCTGACTATCAGTATGTATCATTTCTCTTCAGGCTGGTCTGACAGCGCTGATTTGCCTCCGCCATGCATGAGAAGCAGCCTGAGCAATGCAAAAAGACATCTGAGAGGTTCTTGACTGATCTCCTCCACACAAGTGCCTCAGATAGAGGCAAACAGAGCAAGGGCTGATGGGAGATAAATATGGAGAGCCGAGTTTGTAACAAAGCCCCATTCAGAACCTTGAGAGAAATCGCCATCCATTTATTGCATTTTGGGCTTGAGATATTAGATATTAGATCTTTCCGGTTTTCCGGAAAGACAAGGAAAACAATACTTTTCTCTTGTTGTATATTTACTCATGTTTCAAATGCATTTCGGCCAAATACAGGAATTTACATAAAAACTGAGTCGCATGAAACTTCCATATGATAGACCGTAAATTCAGCTATACGTGAGGTCATTCCTACTATCAGCAAATTTTTATGTCTAATTATACTGTATTTTTATGAACAAATAGGGGAATAAAGATGAAAAACATGAAAAACTGGCAATTTGTTAAGAAATGCACCAGGTACTTCAATGTTTTGAAGGAAATCATGTTTTAATGAAAATCATGTTTTAATTACCATCAACTTCTGTAAAATCCCTTTAACTAACTAAAGCCTGTCCCTTAAATGTAAACATCCTCCAGGAAGTGACATCATTTTGGCGGGAAAACAAACACCTATAAGTATTATCAATAGATATGGTGAATTTAGGTTTTATTAGATTTCTGTGAAGTTTTGTGGCATGATTTTGTTTGTCCTGCCATCCAGTTATATAAAATATCAGAAAACAGTGTAAAAATGTGTCAAAAGACAAAAAATATCTTAAATTTCACACCTCATTTAAGCTAACTGGCTAACTTAGCTTTTTATTTCCATTATTTTAGGTTCAATTTTGTTAATCGTCTCCTTATCAAGATACAATTTATGTGCTTAAGATTGACCAGACGATGTTTTTGAAAGTCAGGTATACTGTTTTACTGAATGACGACACATGCATGTCATCAAAAGCTACTGCATAACAGCAGGAATGACCCATTAAACTATATTGTGCATCAACTAGAGATAAAAAGCTACATAAAGTCTCATTAACTATTAACAGTGTAGTTGATCTTCTAAGCAGATACAAATAGCATAATAAACGCTTCATGCAGCCAGCATATGCATGCCTTACGATGCATTATAAATGCCTAATGTTGTCACTCAACATCACGAAGCTAATTGATTAGCCATTTTATCATGAGAACAGCACAGCCCAAAATGTACCTGGTCTCTAGAGGAACGTTGCTGTTGAGAAGCCAGTTGTCCTGGGCACTGCCTGAGTCCTGGGCACTTGTAGGCCCCTCATTGGGAGCCGAGCTATCGGTGGGTGCCGGGCTCGGGTTACTGCGCTGGGTATAGTTGCTGTGGCTCAGAGAGCCAATGGAGGCGGTGTGGTGCTGACTGGGGGAATGGGAGTGGGACAGGGGCAGTGGTGGCGTCCGCAACCGGGAGTGGTTCTGGAACGAGCCCTCTGAAACGAGAGAAACAGCACTATCAGCAAATAAACAAATTAAATTACTGCAGTGTTCATTAGCATGTGGTGTACAGAGATTTATCTGTGACGTTTTTCTGATACTGCACAAGTAAACAACTTGATTTTCAAAGATAAGTCAATGATAAGGAGTTGTCTTAAAAAGAGACACCTAGCTTAAATGTTGCAACTAAATAGAGCGTCGGCTTCTAACAGCTGGAATCCCGCAAACACTCATCAGGCAAAACATGCTGCAGACAATCTGTCATTATCAAGTAGACTGAATTACCCTCGTCAACCTGTTTGAAATTCACGCCATGATCAACTGCAGCTTGTGTGGTTGGACCCGACAACGCTTTTGTCAACTAAAGCCACTTTGCGTCATGGGAGATGGGGGCTATCAGACATGAGATTGTGAGCATCAGATTGTGGCAATCCAGACGCAGATAAAGACCCTTGTGTCCTTGTGCGCTCCACAGCCATTCATTTCCATATCTGCTAAACCATTCATCAATCAATACACTAGCGCCTCATTGCGCTAAGAACCCTTCCTTAACAAGAACAAAGCAGTTTCATTTTACACCTGTCGGCAACACTCAACGGCCTCTTTACTGACAACTTAAACTGTTGCTAAAGGTGAGACTAGTACGCTAAATATGTTTTATTAACATTTAACAACTTTACCATTGTTAACTAAAGGTAGCTAATGTGCTAAGGATGTTTTATTAACATTTTAAAAACTTTACCTTCATTCGCTAAAAGGTATAGCAAATGTGCTTACTGTTTAATTTGCATATAAAACAACTATCATTAGTTAAAGCTAATGCAGCAAATATGCTTTATTTACATTTAAGAACATTACTTTAAATTATTGAAGGCATAACTAATGCAATAAATGTTTTATTTACATTTAAGAACAGTGTTTCCTTCATTCGATAAAAGAATAGCTAATGATCTAATGTTTTATTTACATTAAGAGCAACTTTACCTTAATTTGTTAAAAGGTCTAGCAAATGATTTATTTACATATAAAAACAACTTTACTTTCATTTATGAAAGATGTAGCTAATGTGCTAATTATGCTTTATTTACATTTAAGAACAACTTAACCTTCATTCACTAAAGGTATAGCTAATATGCCAAGGATACAGCTAAAAGGACACGTTTTATTTACATTTATGAAGAACTTTACCTTCAAACGCTTACAAAAAACTGGTGTCTAACAAATATGTAAAAGGTAGGCTATTTGCAACAGCATTTTAGTAGGCTATCTGACATATATTAAATGAATAAATAGGCCAGACATATACTGTTATAGCAAAAATAGATTTCACAAGACAAACAGACATGAATTATGCACAATAATGGGGCATCCCTCACAGAGGGTTATCTGAAGTCCGACAGTAATTGTCTTTTGTTACAAAAGCAGAGTGTTGATGGCTGTAGCTGCAATGCATTTAACTAGATAAAGCCAGAGACAGAACTTGTCAGAAACTGTCAGCAAAATCTCAAGACGTTGAATCTGTAAATTCATTCATTCTAAAGTACTGTCACTAAGAATAAAGATAAAAAAGATAAAAAAATCTAAATCAATCATCAGACGCTTCCATTCTGGTTGAACCACGGAACTGTAAAATAGTGCAAATATTCATATTTTAACAAATTTACCTCACTGTTTTTAAATAAAGAATAAAAAAATAAAAAATAGAAGATTATGCCAAACTAAGTAATAAGTTTAAAAAGGTTTTCATGAGCCTTTTCTCTTCATTATGTAACCAGGACAGCCACAAATTTTTGTACCCCCTAAAAATATACAAATATTTTTTTTATTAAATACTAAAAATATTTTTATCACTAAAGAGGTGTATATACAAGACAAGTCATTGTATGTGTGAATTGCAATTTAAATTGCAAAAAAAATCTGTCTAGCAGATACTCTCGAGAATGCTTTTGTTGTCGCTCGCCTGACCTGACCTTCATAACCAAACTTCACTAACTACTATTGCAAACACAGCAACACGGGCAACAATGCACTCCATTGAGTGCCAAGTCATAAGCAACCCTGAATCATTCCCTTCCTTTGAATACTGCAAAAGTTGCATGCTTCGAAGGTCTTACCGCGGTTTCACACACCAAGCGACACAGTATGTTCTCTGTTGGAGGCATGTCACCGGGGTGAAAGAACGCTAGTTCTCACATCTCTCATATGACTAAATGAGTGCTTTGCACCATGTGGTGAGTGCACATTTCTACTGAAGATCATTATGGGATGCGTCACTGACAGGGACCCCTTTACTTTTTTTATTCCCTTTCATTTTTGGGCACAGGGCCGGATCATTTGTCAGAGCCAGTGACAGATGGGCCCGTACCAAGGCGCATTCCCACAATCCTACGCTACCAATTACTCAGAGCTCTGTTGCGTCTCTGAGCCAAGCTGATGATGGCCCCGATGAAACCGGATCAAAACAGACGGAGAGCTGGAAGGGAGGAAAACCATTTGCCCAGCACTATGAAGGTACGTAACATGCGGGAGTATTACAGCTACAAAAGTGATGAAATTCAATGAAGGTTAATGACAACAAAACTTGATTTATCATATTGCTTGTCTGTCTAAACTTCAAAGGAAAAAGTGCTTGAATTAGATTTTGTCTCTCTTATCGCAATTCAGCATGCAGTAAAAGTAAGTCACCAGTTGACGTCCTAATGATTATAAAAACTGTGGCTCTTAATAACGTGGCATTGAACTGAAATACAAAATTTTGTCAGGGAAAATAAATTATAAACAGGCCCTCAGGTAACAACAACAGCAGCATAAAAACACCATTATGCATGTAATGAATGCTACAAATAGAAATTGACTACAAGAAGTTCAGGCTATGCATCACCCAATTCTAAACACTTCAAAAAACATGTCTAAGCTTTTGCGTTGTGTTTTCGGAATAAGTTTGTCTCAACGCAGGGTTTCTATTCCCTAAACAGAAATGCTGATGCAGCGTTCAAGGGTTGGAGCTTTATTTCCATTGAGAAGCACAGAAGGTACGGCTCATTCGAGTCCTTGAGACAATGAGCATAATACGAAGAGAAGTAATGATTCAGCAGGAACAATTCAAAGCAGTCCAGAAGGACCTGTAAGAGTGGAAGGTCTTCGATCGATCTTGTATGCACAACTTTGTTAAAGAGCAAAAAAGTTTGTTTTGCCAAAGAAAAGACAAGGCAAAGAAAAAGGTCATTGCGCTCAAATGGTCTCCAGAAAAGCAGCCAAAAATATTTTTCAAAATCATATTTCAACACAAAATCTAACAAAAGGAATTAAATTTTTTTTTTTTTACAGAAATTAAGTATGTTTTAAGACGTTTAGCATTTTCGGCAATACAATTTTTTATACAATACAATACAATACATTTTTTTAAGTATATATACACACACATATATATATATATATATATATATATATATATATATATATATATATATATATACACACTCACCGGCCACTTTATTAGGTACCCCATGCTAGTAACGGGTTGGACCCCCTTTTGCCTTCAGAACTGCCTCAATTCTTCGTGGCATAGATTCAACAAGGTGCTGGAAGCATTCCTCAGGGAGTTTGGTCCATATTGACATGATGGCATCACACAGTTGCCGCAGATTTGTCGGCTGCACATCCATGATGCGAATCTCCCGTTCCACCACATCCCAAAGATGCTCTATTGGATTGAGATCTGGTGACTGTGGAGGCCATTTGAGTACAGCGAACTCATTGTCATGTTCAAGAAACCAGTCTGAGATGATTCCAGCTTTATGACATGGCGCATTATCCTGCTGAAAGTAGCCATCAGAAGTTGGGTACATTGTGGTCATAAAGGGATCAATACTCAATACTCAGGTAGGCTGTGGCGTTGCAACGATGCTCAATTGGTACCAAGGGGCCCAAAGAGTGCCAAGAAAATATTCCCCACACCATGACACCACCACCACCAGCCTGAACCGTTGATACAAGGCAGGATGGATCCATGCTTTCATGTTGTAGACGCCAAATTCTGACCCTACCATCCGAATGTCGCAGCAGAAATCGAGACTCATCAGACCAGGCAACGTTTTTCCAATCTTCTATTGTCCAATTTCGATGAGCTTGTGCAAATTGTAGCCTCAGTTTCCTGTTCTTAGCTGAAAGGAGTGGCACCCGGTGTGGTCTTCTGCTGCTGTAGCCCATCTGCCTCAAAGTTCGACGTACTGTGCGTTCAGAGATGCTCTTCTGCCCACCTTGGTTGTAACGGGTGGTTATTTGAGTCACTGTTGCCCTTCTATCAGCTCGAACCAGTCTGGCCATTCTCCTCTGACCTCTGGCATCAACAAGGCATTTCCGCCCACAGAACTGCCGCTCACTGGATGTTTTTTTCTTTTTCGGACCATTCTCTGTAAACCCTAGAGATGGTTGTGCGTGAAAATCCCAGTAGATTAGCAGTTTCTGAAATACTCAGACCAGCCCTTCTGGCACCAACAATCATGCCACGTTCAAAGTCACTCAAATCACCTTTCTTCCCCATACTGATGCTCGGTTTGAACTGCAGGAGATTGTCTTGACCATGTCTACATGCCTAAATGCACTGAGTTGCCGCCATGTGATTGGCTGCTTAGAAATTAAGTGTTAAGGAGCAGTTGGACAGGTGTACCTAATAAAGTGGCCGGTGAGTGTATATTAGGGCTGTCAAATTATTAATCACGATTAATCACATCCAAAATAAAAGTTTGTGTTTACATAATAAATGTGTGTGTACTGTGTATAATTATTATATATATATATATATATATATATATATATATATATATATAAATACATACACGTGCTTGTATATATTTAAGAAATATTTGCATGTATATACTATATATAGATTTATATATAATTTATATTATATATAAATATAAATATTTAATATATAAATAACACATTTTTCTTAAATATATAAATGCACGTGTGTGTACTTATATATACAAAATAATTGTACACAGTACAAACACATTTATTATGTAAACACAAACTTTTATTTTGGATGCGATTAATCGTAATTAATCATTAGACAGCCCTAATATATATATATATATATATATATATATATATATATATATAAAGGGTGGTTAATTTTCAGGGGGGGGGGGGGGGTCGCAATACAAACAAAATGGAATTATAAATAGGTTTAATTTTCTTTAAACAAAATATATCTTTTATCAAGATAATGGACATGTTTTTTTTTTGTGATATTCACCCTCTCTTGAGATTAAGAATATAATAGGCACCTAATTACTCTAGATGACACTTTGCTGGATGTAAAATTGCTTTGTGATTACAAGACAGCAAATGAATATAATAGCAATTACAAAGGGAGACAAGCAGTTCTCTGTGGAAATCCCATGGCATATTTATGTAGATTAATACCATGTTTTAAATGGGGGAGGGGGTGTACTCAAAAGAGGTGCAAGAACTTTACTAAACCGTGTTAAAAACCTAATTTGATCTGTGAGGATGTACTTGATGAGTTTGACTCCGTTTAACAACTGATCACAGTCCAGAAATATTTCAAAAGCTCTTCTCTCAAGCTCAATATTTAAAGGCGTCAAAAGCCCATTAAAGTTGTCTGAAGCCAATCTCCAAGGAAAATAGGGGTGCTCCAGTCAGCAGTGTTAGTTAATCTACGAGTGATACTAAAACATCAAACCCTGGAGCAGAATTGGTTTGCGTTTATGAATAATTGATAAGAAATGACTGAGGTCATACAGACATAAGAATTACAAAATGCACAAACATACAGACAGATAGATAGTTTAGACAGATGGATAGATGGATAGTTTCCCACATTTGGAAAAGTTTAGAAAGTTTATAGGCCAAGAACAGTCTATTTTTATTTTCTATTTCGTTACGAAATAACAGTCTCACTCTGTTTCTCACTCACTCATTCTCACTGAGAGTGAGAACTCGTATGATGTGCTTTAGACACCCGATCAACTGTGCAAGGTGTTAGACTGGTTGAAGAATGAATCAAGATCCCTCCACGAGACAGAACGTTAACCAGCATCCACAGCTAAAAATGACCATAGATCGCAGAGCATTCGTCTATCCTGCTAGGTTTGTTTTCTGGTTGTAAGTGTCTTGATACGGGTGGTGGATACTGTTTTCCGAACAGCGCGAAGAGCCGACAGCCACCCTGAGTGTTAATGGAAGGTTGTGTGTCTGTGGTTTTCACACTTTTTCCTCCATTCAATCATCAGTTAAGGTGTTGTTCTTAACCATTAGGAAAGACAGATGCATGTGGGAATACACACCGTCTTCAACGTCTCGTATGAAGGCTAGCAGATATAGCTTACGGCGCTCAGAATCAGTCATGCTCTCAAACTCATCAAGTGTGAGTAACTGACGGCCTCGCTGACATCTTCACAGCTATACTAAAGAAATACGAAAATATCTCACACTGCATGTTGATTCGAAAATCATGTGGAATCAAAAGCAAATGTGCTGCTTTTCATTAAATGTGTCATTGTTGTGTCCCCTTGGGTCCCGAAGACATATTTGACGTTGAAACGTGCAGATGGCTCTGTCTGGCACTTTGTTATCTCCATGGTAACCTCACAATGGATTATCTAAATAAAGTGATGATTCATGAGCATCCAGTGTAAATTCACAAAAGGTGACAATGCATTAGGAAAACAGCTGGCTGGTTGCAATTAGAAACATGGACTGTGGTTGCATGCTGGTGTCTAGCTGAACGCAACATATAAATAATTGTTCTCATTAAAAATAATTGCAGGTGAAACTTGCGAGAACGTAGAGTAGGGAAAAAAAAAGCTTGTCCTCGCTGCCCTCTGCAGCCATGCCATGTGTTGCTTATTAAATCACTCTTTGCCTGTCCGCTGTGATCTCTCGGAGTGTCTCCCGTGGATATATGTTCCGGTGTGACCCCGTAAACCCCATTCGCTCCCCTAGCACTGGCAATGGGAGGGAATGATTAAATAAGTTCTTATGAAACCCAACTGATCTAAATGCATAGCTGCACAGTGACCCCACTGCTTAATTTCCACCTGCTCATTCCTGTCTGGTCAACTGCAAAGGCATGTTGTGCGAGCCCTTACATAGGAAGAAGATCCATACACTATTAGCGGCCCACTGTGGCCCAAACCCCATGCTGCTCGCAGTAAAAAGATGCTAATACAAGGGGGCCTCTGTAGTGAAGAACAGGGGCTCAGCAGGGAGCCCGTGGCCCAATAGCCATCTCTCCAGGAACAGGACCCTGAGAGAAAGCCAGGGGCCATGGAGCAACACATGCTCAATAAAAAGACTGCAAGCTTCAACGGGTCTGTCCCATCAAGCTAACAGGACCTAGCGGGCATAAAGATATTTTACTCTTTCTTTTCTACGTTTTCCAGCTTGCTTAATCTCAGCCTCTTTAAATACAAAAGACATTTGGTTCATGAACTATAGTTTAGGGAATTTCTGCAACAAAGATAGATGAATGGAAAAATACAACACAGCGGAGAGCCCTTTGGTCGATAGAATGCAACAGATGCATTTTTTAGTTGATAATATAGAATCACTCTGGGAAAAGTGAAATTGCCTCATTCTGATAACTCCGTCTCTGGTTGATAGCTATAAGCAGAGATGAATTTTGGGAAGTGCAGAGATTTCCCAGCGGTAGAATTTGTGCGTTTAACTCAGCCACTGTGGCCAGATTTTTGCTTTATGTTGTGTTTAAACACTTGGGACTCGATATTTCAAACGCTAACCACCTCTGTATCCGTGATTCGATACTTTAGCTCTTTGCAGATGTAAGGTTTCGCCTTCACATGTTTTCACGTGTAATTCCTCCTCAATTGCTGGAAAAGCATACCAAATTCCTCTGAAAACACACTCTGTTCGAATCCACAACTCGAATCCCTGAGCTAAGCCTTTTCAGCTTTAGTCTCAGCACTGGATCACATTTCTGGAACTACAGAATAACTTGTGTTTAAAAGACACAATCATACTGACACCGGCAACATGAATCTGGGCCTATAAACTCCCTTATCAGGTTACACGAAAATGTCCTTTCTTTCTCCAGAATTTGACAAATCTGTAATGCTGAGTTGAGTCGGGCTGCAGAACGGGACTCTGTCATAACACAGTTTAAAAAAAATGTTTTAATATGCTCCCTTAATATCCTGACAAGGCGAAGAAATGAGAATGGGAGCTATTAGCTCATGTCATCGTCAACCCCAAAAACATTTCAAAATATTACAGGCTCAAACCCACATGACATCTTTCAAGACATTGTTTTTGTTTACAGAAGGGCAGGGTGAAAAATCCACAGTGTGTTTTGGACTGCAATTTATGCCACTCAGTGTGAACGTGTAGGCAACTCTTCGTTAAAAACCAAGGACTATAACAAAGGACGTGACCACCTATTTAAGAGTCTGTCATTACTGCATCCCTCTTATTAAGCCTTGAGCTATCTGGAATATCCGTATTAGTAATATGCTAATACTTGGTAAATTAAAGCAGCTGGCTGTTTATTCTCTGTAAAAAAAAAAAAAAAGCCTATCCCATTCTCAAAAAGCAGGGAAAATGGCTAAAATAGACTCATTAGGTGGTTTAAGTGAATAAAAAGCAGCAGTTTTTCTTTTCTTATTTTAATTGTGTCCTTGTTCTGTTTAAAGGCTCAGCAAATACAGTTGCCAAACAATCAGAAATGACAATGAGGGTGCTCTTCAAAAGAGCAGGATAATTTCCATAATTTACCACTTGTTTACCTACAATCACAATGGCTACTTTGACACAGCCAGTGTTTGGATTGGCAAGAGTATTTACAAGCAGGTGACTCAGAAATTGGTATTTATATGCAAAAGGACATGGGAACCAAATTAAATAGGAATATTTCCTGGCGGTATTCATAACCTGAGAGAAGTTGGCAGCTATAAAAATCGTAACTGTGTGTGTGGCACGGTGATACGACTAGATTGCTAGGTGGGTTCCAATCATGCAATACTGATCAACCAAACTGGAGTCACTCTGAACTGAAGCAGTCCAAACTGTACTGACAGCCGTATCATGTCTTTGTTTAGGTTTTTACAGCCAAAATGACTGGCAGTGCAGGAATCACTCGACTTCCAATGAAAAGTCACTGACTCATAAGAAGCGAAGTAAAGAAAGCAAGATCAAACCTCACATCGGCCTTGTGCAACACAGCATAGCCTCTGGCAGGAATCCCACTATTTTACTACCCGGACGCTAAGCTTAACACATAAACGTCCTCTTCCACGGCACTGTGGTATGCTACTTTGTCTCAGTCAAATAGAGCCTTATGGTGCCTTGCATTGCTCGGAGGCAAGAGACCGATTCCTTTGGTGAGTGTGCTACCCCTCACTGGCAGCCCGAGGGTAACCTATATACCAATGCAAATCACAGCCATTTGTCGGAAAGATAAATCCCATTTTAGCACCGGGGTGCCTCCGCTAGGTGACCAGGCCGCTATCTGGATGCTGCGCAGAGAAAGGAAAGTTCTTGCCACCGGAGGCTAATTCATTGCTTTACGAAGGGCCGTGTGGAAACAGGCAGGCAGAAGTCTCTTGAGCTTGATGTAATTCCAGCCTTGGGTGGTTAACTTGTAAAGGCTGATCAATTATTTACAGCATTTTTTTGTTCAACTCTGTAAAGAAGCCTTGAGGGAGACGCCGAGAGCTGCTGGTGATGACAGGCTTCATATCGACATGCTCTCTTGCTCTACTCCAATTATCAAAGTGATGCGAAGCTTTATCTGGAAACATGTTAACAAATCTCATTTCTAATTCGTTTACCTGTTGCAGCCCGGACATCAACGGAAGACAGATTTAGATGGACGTTTTCTTATAGCATTGTCGTTTAAAATAACAAGAAGTTCAGAATCGCTGCGATGCGTCACAAATCGTCAGCTAGTTTATCTCCATTTTGTTTTTCATAACCAGTACTTTTAGCGGTGGAGCTTTATTTAATGTCACTCCACAGGTAATGTGATATTAAAAGAAGTCAAAAGCACATCCGTAGTAAACAAGTTCATCATACCTGAACCTTCTGGACGACAATAGCAGCACGACGTGATGCGCATTTCATCAGTGGTTCATTAGTGAGGACATGGTAACTTGTAAAATTGATTCATCGTGGTTGAAGCTCCTGCTGTGCTGGTCACTTGTCCCTCAGCAGGACACGCCATTAAGCTTTTTATCATTTAC
Organism: Semotilus atromaculatus; assembly: GCA_031834385.1. NCBI lineage: Eukaryota > Metazoa > Chordata > Actinopteri > Cypriniformes > Leuciscidae > Semotilus > Semotilus atromaculatus. Next base: position 5,637,981 of record JAULUF010000015.1, on the reverse strand, counting down.
AGGCTTGAAAATTAATTCAATCTTTCATTAAAAACGTATCGACCTTTCTAAAACTAAGCAAAGTTAATGAAGGCAACTCTGCAATGATCTGAAATGGCCATAATCAAAGCGTTACAAGAAATATAGCCCTGTTGACAAATATAAACTCAGTATCACACTGCTAAAGTTTCTCAGCTGCATAAGTAAAGAGCAATCCAGGTCGTCTAAACAGTGGCAAAGTGTTTCGTAAAGCATTTCAGAAGACAAAGCACAGGGTGAAATTAGTCATGACAGCTGCAACAAGGGTTGGCCTGCCACAGTGTACATTCAAACACACAATGTGAAACACAAAGCCAAGGTTTTCAGAATGCCATATAGGGGCAAAAAATAAAAATAAATTAAATTAAATAAAAATACAGTATATATATGCACTATATACGCACATATACATATACATACACACACATTATATATATATATATATATATATATATATATATATATATATATATATATATATATATATATATATATATATATATATATATATATATAACAAATTTCAGATTCCAGGGTATATTCCATCTTTTTATAAACAATCAATTTAATCAAATTGTCAGAGCAAAAATCTACACCCCTAGTTTTTGCTTATAGTGTATCTGACAGTATGCCATGCTTAAGGCAAGACATCCCAGATGAACAGGGTAAAAATAACATCACCAATTGAACATCACCATACTTCCCCTGATAATTGATTACATTACGAATTACACTCTTTTTTTTGTATTACAAGTTTTCTGAAATGTTATGCTTAAATATGCAAATAAGGCATTCAGAACAAAAATCTGAATATTTGATAAAGCATTTGACAAACACCTCAGTAAAATCCTTCGGAATAGAGATGGGAATAAATCTGTATGGTATAATAACACTATAAAATGTAAAGTTTTGTGTATGTAAGTGCTGCTGAAGTGAAGATTTGTGACACAGTGAAGAAATAACTCAAAATATATGAGAAAAAAATATATATATGTACTGTAATTGAAATCTACAGACACAAATAGATAAACTGCTATAAAAGATGCACATAAAGTCTTTTTGGATTTTTCTTTCTATTAATCAAAAAAAAAGGGAAAAAAAAGAAAGATAAAACCCAAAATCTCAAAACTGTTTTTGCTTGATGTCTCGCCTTAAGGTACATTTCTTCAACATTGGTAGGGTCAATTCAGGCAAATAGGTCCCTTAAAAAAAAAAAAAAAAAAACACTGAACCACTTTCATTTCAACTTGCCTAAATTCACCCTATTTAACAAAACAATTCATAGGAAACGGACCACACATTAAAAAAGAAAAGAAAAAGAGAAGCATCTCTGACACACCTCCCTCCCTGAACCCCAGTCAAGAGCTTCTCTTATCAGCAGGCCTTAGTTAAAAAAGTTCCTGCTAACATCTGACCTCTACCCAAAATATCCCAAAAAATGAATGTCTGTCCTGTGGCTACCTCCACAAGCTCCACAGCAGGTCCAGCTAGGGACGTCGGGACCCATCAAGCATCAGCGATATGGAGAGGGACTCACCGTTAGGAGTTGCAGTGACCGGAGCGCAGACGTTCCCTGAGCCGGTTTTAACTAAGAATGAATTGGGGCCAAACTCATCTTCTGACTCAGAGTCCCGGCCGGCCTGAGCCCCGCTGTTACCTAGCAACCTTCCCTGGCTCTGATTGGCTGCATGAAGAGGGGGATAAGGGGAGTCGACAGGGGAAGAGGAGGCAGATGAGCAATGAAGAGGAGGACCTGTAGACCACAAACAACACACGGGGGACAACTTAAAACACACCTCCAATGACACCACATAACCAAAAATGAATACATGGACAGCACAGAAACATGCAGAGAGACTTAATAAAAGCACAGATGAAAGCTGTCTGTCTTCTTTCATCTGTCTTTGTTCTGCCCAGCTGAACGGGGAGATTGGCATAACCGTGATAGCAGTTGCTTTGTGACGCCAAAAAGGATTTTTCTTTTTACAATTTCCAAAGACAGATCGACAGACAAGCTTTTAACAAAACAACAAATGGAACATTCAGAAAGAATCACTGGTGATCAACAGTGATTGAAACTATTAATCAACAGTGAATAAATTAGACTGTGGGTGAATCTCACAAAAACAGACCCAGGTCTATCACCCCCTAAAAACACGAGAGACTTGGAGGTACGAAGTATGCTTAATTCATTATGTTTAATAGATCATTTGATTTTGGTGTCAAATGAACCAGACATTAGAAATTACATTTTGCACAAATAAATCAAAGGCTATTAAAGACATTTATAAAAGAATCGCCTTTTATTTTATATAACTGAATCTGCATAAAGGCTCAATAAATATTTCCATTATATATGTATACATACACACAATTTTCTAAATGTAAAATAATTTTTTTATATATTTAAATTTAAAAATAAATTGAAAATATAGTAAAATTAGATTTTTTTTTTCTTCGCAGTAATGAGGATTTTTTTTGGGGGGGGGGGGGCTTAATTAACTATTGATTAATTTTTTATTTTGGAGTAAATATATGAACTGGTTCTTGAAAGGTTCTGGGAAATGTACTTAAATCACACAACAATATCAACACAACAAATTATAAAAGCAATTATATTTTGGACAATTGTCTCTGTGTGGACATTCATTGGCACAATGCAATCTCTGGCTCCTTACCCTAACTTGTCCCATCACAACTATTTGCCTAACCCAAACCCTAAACCTGATTATAACCTTATCCCTAAAACCAGGTCCTGACCCTCAAACAGGCCTTTACATGGGTCTCAAAAAATGCCCTTGCTTTACTATCTTTGTCCTCACTAAAACTCAAACCGGGCCACACAAAGATAGTTTTACAAGTACAAACACACACACACACACACACAAACTATATATATTTGTTTCCACTTAAAAATGTGCTGATCTTTTCTTTCTGAGCCAACTCTTGAGAGATTTGAGACAGCATAAGAACGAGAACAATAGCAGCATTTTTCCAGCAAGATATGAAACTATCTAGGAGTGAACATTTCAAGTACAAAAGTACTGGCACAAGTTCAAAAAGTTTGCCCAGTTATAGGACTTAGATTGGGTTTATATTCTGAGAACAAAGTTTTATAGTCTTTCTTTCCATATATTGTCAAGTGAAACGAGCTGACAAGTTGACGGAATATCATTCATATTATTCAGAGTTAAAGAAAAAAAATGTAGCTTTATATTTCTGTTGCACATGTGTAATTACTGCTAGGATGAGATACAGCTGATTGAGTGAAAGTGAATTAAGAAACAATTAGTGAAATTACCATACGATCCATTAAAGTGTCAATCAAGCTGTTTGATCTTAATGATGCATGTCTTGTGTTCCATTCATCACTTTAATTTGACATGTCTTAAAACACATTATAATATTATAGTCTACCTAAAAATGAGCAGTAAAACGTGCAGAGAGAACATGCTGTATATCGGCAAATAACATTTTACATTAATAGCTAAAGTTATTAAACATATGCTTATTACTTTGGTGTATAAGAAATAATTTGGTGCAGCTGCTACTAAATTGATCATGTGTGTTCAGCAAAAAAAAACAAAAAAAAAACAAAAAACTAGTTATTCTTAAGTCATACTTTCTTTGCATAAATTGACAAATTGCAAATAAGAAAGGATATGACGCATTACACAGGAATTCCTTGTGCTTGTGTCAAAAACTCATCACAAGTAAAAAAACGAAGCTACAAAAAAACACCATCACTCTCAGTACTGTATATTACTGATCCAGTTATGGATTGACACTACTTAAGATGTTAAACTACTTAAAATGTTTAACTATACTAAATGTTTAGACATACTATATAATGCAGTACTACATGAATTGATTGCATGTTGAAGCATGAAAGTCTCTGAAGTGAAAATCTTTAAAACAACAAGCTTTCAATCTGACCTCCTGTCAGAAACACGCCGCGTTACAATAGAGGCTTTTAACGGAGTCGTGGAACTGGTTTGGAAAACTGAGGAAGGACAGGAATAAGGATTTGTTTTTAACTCTCCTTAAATGCCAAGTATTAGTGTCCATAACCTAAAAGATGAGCATTGCGGCGTTTATCTTTGGTTCTCGGCTGAATTCCTTTCTATTAAATCTGAATTAAATGGATATAATCTGGGGCTATATAAAACCAGGATAAATAACTTTTCTAATCATGAGTCAAATCATTTTGCCTAAACTTTATATAAAAAAATATATAAAAAAAGTAAAATCTCAAACCATGCATGGACGTTTTACTTTTGAACCTAGAGCAAGTTTAATTAGCCATTAATCACATCTTCTCTGATAGAAGACTTCTTATTAAAGTCCTTTAAGAGTGCTGAAAGTCACAGAGGGGCAGGAGCAGATTTGGCATTCGCGGAGGGGTGCATTTGTCTTACAGGCTGTTGTGGCCTGTGTTTAATTAATTATACCTTGCGTAATTTATTTTCATTTCTCTGACTTATACAGAAGCACTATAAAAGAAAGGAACGGGAATTGTGAAAGTGAAGAAAGATTTTGTGTGTGTGTGTGTAAATGGTTTTCTATCCCGGTGGGGACTTTAATCTCAAAGCACACAGACTCATGGGGACTCGTGTCACTGTGGGGACCTAAATTGAGATCCCTGTCAGGAAACAAGCTTATCAGTCCTTCCAGAAAAATGCGGAGTTTTATTGTGATAGTTGCGGGCAAAAATCCTTGATTATGCGGCAAGTTTTCTTAAAAAATGCAATGGAATATGTGGGATATTTATGCAATTTTATGCGATGAAATTGCGGGAACTTGTAAAAATTGCGGGAACTTGCAAAAGCTGCGATTTGATGAAAAAGAGAGAAAAAAGTGATTCCCCTAACACCCTGTTCATTTCTTATTACTTCATATGATAAGTAAGCATACTACATCAAAGTGCTGGGAATATTTAAGTTCTCATCTCAAACTTACAAAACATTGATGAGTAAAACAAGTTCTGTAGCTTTACAAAAGGAATATGCTACAACTTCTGTAAAAATGTGTGCTTCCTGTTTTACAGTCCTGTTCAAATAAATGCTTCCAATGCACAAAGTGCAATCTCTACTGTAACGTAAATTTACATCATGTTACACACCGGGACACCGTCTTTTGCGCTTATTTTTTTTGGCAAATGAGACTGATTTGCGGGCTTCATCACGGCTTCATCGCGGGGTTTGCGGTTGTGTGTGTGTGTGAGACAACCAAGTTTATCTGATTATTATTATTATTATTATTATATTGCTTCACATAAAACACAAAATGATAAATATTAGTTTTAAACAATAAATAAATATGAATTATTATTATAGAAGTACTGTAAGACAATATTAATTTATTAATATGTGTAAAGTGAATATTTATTATTTGATGTTATTATTGATATTATATTGCTAAAAATATTAGTTAAGAAATATTAGTTTTAAACAAATTAATAATTGTTATTATTACTATATTATTATTAAAGTACAATATTAATTTATGAATATGTATAAAAGTTAATATTTATTATATGATGGTTTTATTATTATTATTATTATTATTATTATTATTATATTACTTACACATAAAATGATCAATATTAGTTGTAAACAATCAATTAAAATGGATTTGCTATTATCATTATTATAAAATTCAATATGTATTATTAATATGCATAGTTAATGTTTATTATTTGATTTTGTATAATTATATTCATATTGATTTTCAACCATTTCATTATCAATATTGTTTCTATTGTGATAGTATTGTAAATCAATAATTTAATATGTATGCGTAGTAGTAGTAGTAGTAGTAGTAGTAGTATTTCTGACTATAATAATGAAGAAAAAAAATAACACTAATTTGTAACCATCCAACATAATAATAACTATAAAAAATTATTATAAGTGTCACAGGGCCACACTTTTGAAATGCTATCCAGTGAATAACTTATTAAAAAAGGTTACAACCTCGGCATAACTTGAACAGAAGAAATAATTTTAACACAGAAAAGGTGTTTTAATAATTTAATCACATTATTCGTCATCACAGCAGATCTCTGGTACAGTATAGCTCGAGTCAGAGTTCTCTTTCAGCCCGATTGTTCTTATTTCAGTCCCTGACAGACTTTCCCCCGTGGCCTGCCCTTCAAAGCCGGGCCGATGACTGCCGTGCTCCTGGGGCAGGAACGCAGCGGGGCCACCCACACTAACAGAGGCCCTAATCTACTCAGGAGTCACCTAATTAAACCAGCAGGCCAAGCAGGTAGACTGAGCTTTTCCTGTCGCCACGGCAACCCATTGTATCCTGCCATCTCCCAGGAGACCCTGCTGAACAGAGAGCCGATTGCGAGGGCAATTGGTACAAACAGCAGGGGCAGCTTTCTGTTCAGCTCGGCCTGGACGCTTGAATTACACCGCCCTGGCCTCTGGGCCATCTTCAAACGTACTTTACACTCCGAAGCCAACATCAAAAAGCCCAGCGAATAAAGATGCTTTAGTCAGTGAGGCTTTCAAATAAGACGTCACACCGCTTAATTCACTCTCGCTAAGAGCTTCGTAAATTATGTCATTATAATCAATACGGCTGCATTACGGGTAGTCGGTCCGTACCATTACGCAGCCTCTTCCTTCAAATTAAATGGATGAAGTCGGATGTCGCGCGCATTATCCGACGCATGCATTATATTATCAACAATAACAAGAACGGGAAGATTAGAGTAGAATCTATAAGATTCTGCTGGAGATACTGGATTTCACTTATAAGCGAAGTTTGATGGAGAACCGGCGTAATGGCAGGGCAGATGAAGGGGCATCGATTGTCCGACGCACAACAGCACAGCTGCTGATGCTGAAAAGAAGGATGAAATGGCAGGAAATGAGTTAGTGCCAGAGTTCTCGCATCCATAAAATGGCTGAAGTATACGAGGCCATAGGGCAGTATGGTTTTATGACAGTGCTGCTGTGCTTAGTGGGCAAAAAGACCTAAAGAGCACGTTGAAGCATCAAATATTAAGCACGGCTTTCTGCAGAGAGATTCACTATTCGCTTCCTGTGCTCCAAAGGCGTGTAAAATTTAATAAGAAGAAAACATTTATATGATTCAGAGTGGAGTGATGAATCTTAATGATGTTGCAATGGTGATGCTCCAGAGCGGTGTTTTTGAAAATCTGGTGAGAAATACAATAATAAATGCATCTCTGTCACAGTGAAGCGTGGAGGAAGAGTGTTATTGTGTGGGGAGGCTTTTAGATGCTGGTGTTGGTGTGCTACTTTACTTTAAAAAAGGAATTTAATGTTTTGGATTACAGGAGAATATGGAAGAATGGCTTGATTCTCAGTCCACAATGACTGCAGATTGGAACCTAATAGTGAATATTTGGTCTCAAATTACAATTTTTTACCACTTTGAATCCATCAACATTGAGCGAAACAACACTGACTCTTCTTCCTAAAAAAAAAGCTGTCTGTAAGTTTTAAATGTTTAAGAAGATTTAAAGAAAACAAAAGACTATTCTATGCTAAGTTACTTTGTCTACAGTATTTGTGCAATTCTTGCTAATTTCTTGACCAGTGGTTTGAAATTAAAATGGTTAAAACAATTAAAAAAAAACACTAAATACTTTGTCAATATTTTGCACAAAAGTAACAATCCTAATTTGGTAGTTTTGTGTGATTAGTGCACTTCATCAAATGTCAATGGTGGCACTTTCATGTACTCTTATCCTTAACCGTAGCATCACCGTAACATGGTACTGTCACGTTCCTCCTTTTTTTAAGGGTTCTTTAAAACAACACTAACCAACTAAAATTGATACCACATGCAAATTAATTTATTACCAAATCCAAAAACACATGGTAATTTCCATGACACTCTTTGATACTTTTTAGTTACTGAAGTTTGTATTCACACTGTCTGTATAAAACGACACACTCAGTTAATCAAATCTCTCTGTCGTTCTATATATATAAATACAGAGGTGTTCTTTTGTCTTGAGCTGAGGCACGTCTTCAGGTTCACTATAACCATTATGGTTACTAAAAGGAAGCCGAAGGCTGAAAAGACTCTGCTACTGACAAGAGAATTAAAGAGCAATAATTTAGCCCAAGTTCCCTATCTCTATGTATAACATGCAAGCACTAAAATTCGCCAGAAAATCGCCAAGTGACTTGCACTTTCTCTCTATTTGCTATGGGCAAATAAAAAATAAAAACAGAGTAACCTGAATGAGTCATTCTGTGTAATGGGAGAAAATAGATATGGTACAATGAAAACCTGTAGTTTCAAAAGTAATTGACCATCATGTCTACAGATTTGTCAAGTAGGAAATGTTCCTGAATAAACATCTTTTGCTTCACTTTCCCAGTAGTCAAATCAAAGATTATCACTGATCTCCCATTATCACCTCAGGTGTGGATTTACCATCGAAAGATCAAGTTCTGTCGCCAGAGATCTCACATCTGGTTCTTATAAGAGTGAAAGTTGTGCTCATCTGCAGAAACAATATCCCTTTAATCCCTTCTTCCATAAATAGGGAGAAGATATACACACATTTAAACAGCGAGAAAGCTAAAAAAAAGTCCCTAGACATCCAGCTTTCATGCATTGATGATTCGTTTGATGGTGAACTCTCTCGTCGATTGGAGTTTTTGGCTGGAACTTCAAAAGCATTCAGCCAAGTGACTTTTTGGCAAGCGGAAAACACCCCATGAAATCAAAATTAATGTTTTGTTGCTTTTAAGCCATGTGTGTTAGCTTTGAGCTCATCTGGTATGCTATCATACTCCTAAAAGTTGGCAAATTTAGCTTGATGATGACTCATCCTGCACTACTCCTATTTTTGTCCAATCAAATGCTCTCTAGAGGGAGAAAGCCCCACCCCTAATCCCACTTGACTACTTAAAAATAAATAAATAAATAAATAAAATAAATAAATAAATAAATAAAGTCCTTCCATGTGTTTCGCCCAAACTTCAGAAGGAAATATTTCAGCACAAGAGTGAGCACCATTACCATATTCACGATCAAGTATCATCAAGAAACCACACAAATATGAGTGGAAGGCGGATCGCAATTGGAAAAGTCATAATTTTCCTAGACTCTTCTATCTAGGCAGCACAAAATCAATACGTTTGCATTTGAGCAGCGGCGTATGCATGAGAGTTGTAAATACACACAAATATTTTCTTTCATTGACCATGCATTAATGGAAATGATATTTCTGCCTAATAAAACAGCATTTAACGACCACAGAGACAAAAGCACCATTTAGGACTAACCCAAACAACACATTTAAACCATCACTGCAGCACTTCCTGCTTTCTGAGAGGATACAATAAAAAAAACAGTAATTAGGCCCAACCAAACTATTAGTCCAAAGAATAATCAATAAAAGGCTGGCGGGTTTTGCTTTCTTCGTCATTTGAACTTCACAATTGTATTTTATTCTTGAAAAACATTCAGCATTTGACACCTTTCCCTTCTGGTGGTTTAGTTTGCTTTTATTATGCATTTTATTCATAATATCCCATTTTAAAACCAAAACTGGAGAAAAGCCAGACATCATGTAAATGTGGTTTTCGCTAGTTTTCATCCATTTTGTTGTGCATGTAAATGCACATGTTGGTGATTTGATTTTTAGTCTAATGTAATTAATGATATAATATTAAAAATATTATATAGAGATAGCTGTACACATCTTAGACCCTCATCCAGTGAGTTTAAGACATAAATATCTTAATCTACAGTAGAGACAGACGTTCTCTTCTCAGTCACCGTCCGCTGCCTGTCTTTCCTCACCTTCTTCATTCACCTTCTCTTGTTTCCCTGTCTTTTTTCTTTCTGGGAGCGAGAGGGACTCCTCTCTGCAAATTCTCCGCCTTGCTGAAAGGCGCCATCTGTTCTCCAGCTCAGTGGCGGCACACGACACGAGGGACCAGATTGAAGCCTGGAGATTGGAATCAAAAGAACACTGAATGGGGATTTTTTTTTTCTCATCCAGGCCGTAAATCTGACAACTGTTGTTTAGGTTTCACACATGCAGCTGCCGCTACGGAGGCACTTCAGCTGATGCGTCTACGGCTGAATTCAATGAATCCACAAGATCTCTCCTCGACACAATGTTAAGGATTTGTCCCGTTTGTATGTGCCCTTGAGACTTATCTCTACTAATATTGGACAACGCTAGATCCTGGCATTGGAAATGTGAAATGTATGACAATAGCCAACAAAACAGGTATATAAGCGGTATATATATATAATTTAGTGATTTAAACAATTCAGAAGCAAAAAACAACAGCAGAAAGTGTGCATACAGTGGCTATTATTCAGCTGCGGCTCATCCAATCATATTTATAATATATATGTGATAATATTGAGTGCTAACATACAATTAGCATTACCAAATGGTTATGCAACACATAAAACATTTTTAGGTGGCATTTCCAACAAATGACGACAACATTGTGTTCGGCTAATCTTAACATAAAAACTTAAATTCCTAAATTTGCATCCAAATATCTTACAATATTCTCCAGCCAACATCTTGCACTCAGAAAGACAATCTGAGCTCCGAGCAGCAATGTTCCTACACTGATAAAGCCTTCAGAGTCTTTGCTGTCAGGATTTAAGTCTGAAATCTGGATCCGTCTGATCTTTTCTTGTCTGCTATTTATGTTTACACTCAGCTCGTATGACATGACAAGGCCTGACACTGCCAAATCCCCTTCAAGATAGCCCATTCAAACATCCCTGGGGCTCTCTTTGTTCTGAAATACGAAGGGCAGGTTCACATCTCTTCACTGCTCCGCGTTAACGATATCCTCCGAGCTCGCCGCCAACGTCCTCGTGTGTGTCCCTCACCGGCACACGCGAGCTCTTCCGTCCCTGAACCGAGTGAGCATCTCCTCTGAGGTCCCATCTCACAGAGCAAATGGCCTAAAAACCGGCTACTAATCGCCTTCACGCGGAGCTCTCTAGACACGCTCCCACATCAAAGAGGCCAGTTCATGTTAATCAGTTTAAAACACATGTTCCTCAAGCAGTTACTCTGTCAGTAGCCACCAGAACGAACATGGCTAACTCTACACACAACAATGCTAATAACATGTTAATTAGCACGTGTCCTTTCTGAGCTTGTTCATTCTGTCTGTTCTGTATCAAACATGAGGACAAAGTAATCAAGAAATCCTTCACAATCCTCTTAAAGACTCAAAAGTTTACTTTTGGTGGTGGAGAAGCGAGCCAAGCCTGCAAATGTAAGCAGCTCATTAGTGCTGCATGTGGCTAGCCTCCGGCGTGGATGCGCGAGGATGGCACCATACCCGTACCCATGGCGCCTCTGTGCATCGAGGGCCTGGCCTAATAAAATGCTAAAATACACCCTGCAGAAAGATGCACACAGTTGATCATGCGGCTCTAATGCACCACTTCCATAGAAAAGGCGTGTGGAAAACGTAAAACTTTTCTCTCAGTAGGGAGTTACGATGAAAGATACACTTTACCAGGGATGGGAAAAGTATTGAGAAGTTGTAGTTAAATATAAGTACAGATACTGTGTCGGTGTTACTGAGTACTTAAATGTTTATAAAAAAAAAAAAAGGCATAACATTACTAGAGTGAAAGTTAAAAGGTATCCACAATTAATTATTTATATAAAAAAGTAAAAACTTTCTTAACTTTTTAAAACGAGAGGTGAGCTTTTCTCACTTCTTGTAGTTTTGATGCAGAAACCTGTCAAAATTCAATATGGTCTTGTAAGACTCGAAACACAGCAGGTGTTAAACTGCACAATCCTGAAATCTGTTACCTGGATATTTTCAGCTAGAATTAACAGAGAATGAGTTTACAGTGGTTTGACTTTTAAATATGATGACTTTCAGACTAAAAAACAGTATTGATAATGAACTGTGTTCACACATTAATCAAGTTCAAGAAATGTGTGATTTACTGAAGAAATTAATGCAGGTTTAGAATGACAGTGAAATTTTTTTTTTTTTTTTTGGTAAATAATTTGTATTATTTTTCTGAAATTCTTCCTTACTAGGATATTTAGAATAAAAATGTGAAAACTAAAAATAAGTATTTGTAATAATTGAGAAAAGACAGAAAAGACAAATGACACCTTTAAACATTCTAATGGAATACAAAGTATTTTTTTCCCTTGTAATTGTGTAAAAGTACAAGTATTCGGTTTGTGTTCTGTGGCACAGTGGTTTTCAACTGGTTCTGGACACCCAACTCAAACTAATGCCTGGTTCAGATTACACGATTTTTTTGTCTGTTACGATAGTCACTGTGTCAGATTATGCGATTTTGACTCCTAAAATCTTGTCGTGGACAAGAAACATGTCAGACTACACGTTGCTTCCTGACCAGTCATCGCGTGCCGTCTTTAACGACGCGCGTGATGTCATCGAGAAGGCGAAACTAGTAGCGAGTGACTTCCGGAAACGAACGTAAACAAACAATGGATGAAGCGGTGAGTGTTGTATTGGCTGTCCTGTGTTCAAAAAAAAAAAAAAAAGAAAAAAAAAAAGAAAACCCGACAATGGACACGTTCCTGGACTGCTCGAGGAGGAAAGTATGGACTGTTAATCCTCCAAAGAGAACTTGAGGTAAAATATTGTTTTCTTATATATTTTTACTTTTAGCCAGCAGTACAAGTAAAATAACGTTGCTAGCTTGCCACACCGATAACATATTACAAAAACAGACTGTTAAAACCTCAGACGTGACGGAACCCGTCGTGGATGACCGTTAAAAAAAATTAAACATGCTAGTCTTTTTGTCGTGATGTCGTGAAGCATCGCAGACGCGACGTAGGTTGTCGCCCACTATGACACACTATACGAGATGATACGATCGAATCTTGCGTCCCAACGTTAAACGGATCGTGCCAAAATCGGGCTAAAATCGTGTAATCTGAACCAGGCATAAAGTGTACAAAAATGTCCTTGAAATTCAAACACGGAAATGTATCGATATTAGCATGAACGGCAAAGTCCCAACAATAGAAACACATTTTCAAATGACATAGGTTGAACAAGGATGGGCTCCAAATGTCTCTCGAATCCTGATGGTTTCATGCTCTAGTTTTTAAGGATGAGGGGATATCAGGTCACCCATCCATGTTGGAATCTGGCTATTTTGGCTAGCTTTCACCAAATCACAGAACAATCTGGGTCAAAATACTGTAGAAGTTAACATCAACAACAAAATATGATTTCTCCTTATTTACAACTTTCTCACCTATTTGTTTTACTATATATCCTAACTAGGCGCAATTATATATAGATGGTTGCATTCATCATTGTTTCTTTCCTGTTTTCGATAAGAACAAACTTGCGACCAACACCTCAACAGTGTCCAGGACCACCAACTGTTACCCGTACACACTTCAAAATCTCCTTGTGCAAATCCACAGACGTTTTTCTTTTCTTCTCTGTAAGCAGCAGGCCTTATGGCGCTACGGCTAAATGCTAATTTTGCAATATTCTGACATTTTAAGACTGCATTTCTCTCTAAAGCTCAGTACAAGTCCAATCTCTGCCAGCTCGAGCTGTTGCCATGGTTTACGATTAGCTAGGGATGAAGTATTGATCCATTCTCTACACATTTGCTGAGACCACCATCCAAGAAAATGCGAAAATGTACTCAAACTGCATGAAAGCAAAGAACGCGCATAATAGAATTCATACGCAATGGCACATTACCAGCGTTATCACGGAAAACTATTGCATATAAATGATTGATACGAATTGTTTTGCCATTAATGGAATGGGGTAATGAACCATTTCTGTGACTATTCCTGTCTCAAACATAACACAAATCAGTCACAAAACAAATCTGTGTGAAATAAATGCATGAAATGCGAGGGGATGAGAAAGACCCTCCTGCTGCGTTAGTTTACACAGTACGTGGGCTGCTAATGGTCTAAATATCAAACGCACAAAAGAGGGATAATATAGCAAACAGTATCTCCATTAGATTCTGAGTGACATATCTCTGGTCCAAAGCCTTTATTTAACAATAAGCCCCAACCTCACCTGCTTGGAAATGGACACTTAAATAAGTCAATATCATCATGGTTAAAATAAATAAAAAAAATATCACATCATATATTATTACAGTAATGACACAGCCTCTACAGACTAATTTATTGGAGAGCCACAGCCCACGTTCTCATTTGTTGCCCCTTTTTAAACCAGAAAGGCCTGTATTTGATTTATGTCCTGTTCCTGTTGGGTCCTCTCTTGGACCTAGTAATGAGAAGTAGAGCAACAGCTCATTACAGATTCGACCGGCAAACTTTTGCACTGATGAGGTTCGGCTGAAGCCTTGTTTTCCAGTCAGCACAAATCCTGACTACATGCGCACATGAAAAGCCCCAAGCCCGAATCGGACAGTCGTCATTATGGCACGAACTTTACAAAACCATTCTCTACCACCTCCTGCAGTGTCGTTTTCACAGTCCTTCATGTGGACTTACAAGTTTCAACCACCAGATCTCATCCAGAATACAGCAATAAAGATCAAATTCAATTTTAGTTTAATAACACAAAATTTTTGTTTTAGTAACAATTTTAGTAACACTATTTTATTTTTCTATTTCAAATTTTCGTACAGTCTTTCCACCTCATACAAATTCTTAAAGTTCCCCTCTGATGAAAATCAAGTTTTTAATGTTGTTTATATGTCAATGTGGTTTTTAATGTTTTTAATGCACCGAGTATTTTCTCTTTAAAACTGCAGTCATCTAAAAAATGCAGTTTATATATGTCATTTTGGCGATCAAAGAGTTTTAAGGGATACAATTATTGACTACAGGAGGACTCTGTTTTGATAAGAGTGTGTTGATATTGTAAAGAATTTAGAGTTTCCCAATAGTGTGAACAACTTTTTAGTTTGGTTGTACGTGCACAGTTATGACACTTCTGGCTTTCCGAAGAGCGATGACAAAGAACAAAAAAGTCAAAACATACAGGTTTGCATTACTATAGTTCACTCTGCTCTTTCACTCCCACCCGCTGTGAATGTGGTCTGTATGGGGTCAAACCTGTAAAAAAAAGCAAGCCATCCATACAGCAGCGATAAGGCTGCCGCTGAGATGGTGACAGCAGTGCTTTGTGAGCACCTCTGATGGAAAGAAAAGGCTGAATTCACGCCAAAACCCTCCTGACTGACACCAGGTAGGCAGTGGCATTTCCAAGCTGCTTTTTAATGGGCAACAGACTCAAGGTTATTCAGTAACAAACTACTTTTGACGACACATGTGTGCAGGATGGAACTAAATGACTCCCCTGTCAGACTCATTATGAGCTTTAATTCAGTGATACGGAGAATGGTCTATGATAGAGTCGGTTAACGTCAAGAGCATCAGCCTAGCTTTAAATAACTTGTCGAGTGTGTTCTTTTTACAGCAGCTCAGTCCACTGATGGACGTTAACGCCCCCGGGCAGCTTCAGTTGGGTTTTTTTTTTAGTCACCATGAAATCAAAACAATGTTTGTTTTATATGGAATAATGCAGTATTTGTTTTTATAAATTATTTATCTGTGCACTTATTATTTTTTTTTTAATTCATGTGCCTCGTAATTATTAACTAAAATAACTTTCCCTCCCTCCCCTCCCAAAATCTTTTCTTTGATGTGTTTAGTGGCGCGAGGGCGGGGCAACCTGTCACTCACTTGAAATCGACCAATAGCAAACCACAACCATTCAATCAATCCCACATGGACAAAATGAAGTCCCACCCTACTTTTTTCCTGTTCGAGTAGCTCGTTTCGCTCAGCAACCCGATCACACTAAATGCGTCTTTATAGCACGCATGTGTATTGTCGTGTAATTTATACGCTAAAGTGAGTTTTTACGTGCATATGATACGCATTGGTTGGTTAGGGTAGGTTTAGGAGTGGTGTGGGGTGCGTGTGTATTACACGCAAATGAACTGCGTATCAAATGCACGCGAAAAACTGCGTCTCATATGCACGTAAAAACTAATTTTCGCGTATATATTACACGACAATACACCATGCGTGTTATAGAGACGCATTTACGTGAGAACAGGCTGCAACCAGATATAGGCCTATGTCACAATATGTAAGAAAACAAGAAAAACAAATGACCAGGATAAAAGGTTTGATACAAATAAATAGTTGTATGATTACGGTTGGCAGGGGCGTAGGAAGGAGTTTAACATTGGGGGGGACACCAGGGGTGATTTTAATTTTAGGGAGGCTCATCCCCCAATGAGAACACACAGGGTTTTTCCTGGCTCAAAACGAGGTAGAGGTGGTCAAATTCTGATCATGTAGCCTTTTATAAGATCATTACAATTGTATTTTTCACAGACCATATCCTGTGATTCCCACAGTATTTTTGTGAGTGTAGCTCAGTACCTCTAGGGGGGTCCGGGGGCATGCACCCCCGGAAGAAAATTTTGTACATTTTAAAGATAAATTCATTAATCTGGTGCACTTTGAGTCATCCAAATCAACTGTTGAAAATGAAAAATCTCCCCGCCAATCGCAGAAGGAATGCTCATATTGACCGTTTAACCGTTAACCGAAAGTAAAAAAATTGACTGATTAATACTAACAGAAAACGTTTTTTTTTAAAGATTTTTTTATTTTTATTTTTTGCTTCATGGTTAAAAAAAAAAACATTTGTTAACTCACTGAGCGCGTCGACATGCGCAATCACACGCGCCAACAGATATTCTCCCTGAGCAAGCAAAATGAAGCGAGAGAAAAGAAGTAGCTAGCTAGGCTACTATATGTGGGACCATTTCGACAGAAAGGGCGACGAAGTTACTTGCAAAATATGCTACGTGGTATTAAAATAAAGCAGTCGTCCAAGTAGCCTACAATGCAGTATCACTTGCGAAGCAGCTTCCCGAAGGTGCCATAGCGAGACGTTATCTCTGTATTCCCGAACATCTGTGCCATCGGAGACTAGAGGGTGTTTTCTCTATGCGCTCCAGACTTTAGGCTACCCAACAGCATGTAGACTGTGTAATGCTACTTTTTAAAATAAAAACTAGACAAGCTGTGGATTGAGGTAGGGCTGCTATTTTATTTGACGGAAAAACTTCGTCTGATGGAGAGAAAAAAATGCCGTTTTTTCAACGCAAACTGATTCAGTGTTTTCTTTTTGTCATCGTAATTTGTTAATTATTTAAGCTATAATATATATATATTTACTGTAGTCTTATTTTATGTTTTTTTATTTATATTATTGTATTCTGTTTTTCTCTGTTGTCACTGTCAGAAATGCTCCGTGAAAATTTTATCTGAATCTGTTCTGTGTGGCGCTGCTGTTTGCACTTTGCACGTTAAATTAAACCCTTTGATAAAAAAAATAAAAAAAATGTTTTTTAATGGGTCACAGACACGCGTCAATTTTAGTTTTATTTAATGCCAATTCAATTCAATCTTATCAGTTAACCGTTAATAATCGATTAACGAGCGGCGGTTGTCGGTCGGGAATATTAACCGAAATGAGCATCCCTACCCGAACATATGAATTCTCTGATTTAGATATTTTCTAAAAATAAATTCTAGTGAAATTCACCTGGTCGCTAAGGGATAGGCTATGTCAGCCAAGGATATTTACCATTCATATGTGCCAAATGTCTGTCAGATTTCGCGCTCCTTAACTCTTCTTCTGTTTGGTTTTTCCTAACTCACTGACGGTGCACGAGCTACTAGAGCTATTGGGAAAACATGACATGGATTTCAGGAGAAATAGGTTTTGTTAATGTAGCCTATAGCTAGTGTAAGGCAAGTCGAATGGATTTGGGAAATGGACCGGCCGGGATTTTATATTTTCGGAGCTGGAAAGAAAGACGTATTATTTTGCAACCGCCCGTATAATCATACAGTATGATCAAATATTGGGGGGGACAAATTGTCCTTCTTTGAATATTGGGGGGGACGTGTCCCCCTGTCCCCCCATAGGATTACGCCTATGACGGTTGGTTTTTTAACTTAAATAGGTTGGTTTGTGCAATTTAGAGCAATAGTTGTCAACTGGCTCTTTTAACTAAATACAGAACTTTGTTTCAGCCATTTTACTATTCTACATTTCAAACGTTAATTTTCCTATGAGTGGCTTGTATCCTTTTTCTGTCTGTTCAACGTAACTGTTAAATATTCCATGCACAGTCATTAGCTGCTAGATCAATAGAATATATGTCCATCAACTGTCATGTTACTGTCTACTACTGAAAAAAATTATTGCAATTTAGTGGAACATATTGGACAGTCATTGCTGACAATGCTATCTTCTGATTATTCATGAGGTCGCATGCTAATCATATTAACTCTGACAATCATTTCTCTCTAACAGCAGAGAGGCAGAAACTAATACATTTGTTTTCATTATTACTGTTGCTGAAAGGCAATTCATCATTAACATTCATTCTGGGAGACGGGGAAGCAAATCTAATAAAGCTTATGTTTCGCTTCCTTTGTTTACTTTTTAAAAAACATAGTTATTTATTCCTAGAGTTGATAATTGCTACATTTTCCTTCTAGAATATAGGCTTTGTGGCATGGCATTAGTTCTTAAGTTTCCTCTAGAGTCTGGACATTTGATTACCCTGTTTTGACATTAGGAATTTCGAGTTTTTTCTTCTTTTTTTTCTATTTGAAGATTATATTAAAACTTGACGTCTAGAGGGGGGAAAATAGGAAACTTTATTATTATCATTATTCGTATTCAATTGCCTTTTTTGTGTGTGGATTTTGAATGTTTGTTTGTTTTACCTTTGTAGGCCCAAACTTTGAATCTTAACATTTGAAATTCATCAAAATATTAATAAATATAAATAATTATATATTTAAAAGGTTAGCCTACTATGGTAAATTTTCATTAGGATGTTCTTGTACTTGCCTAGCTTTGTTAATAATCATAAGGCTAACTCAAAAATTGCTTCACAAATGATGGATTTCCTTTTAAATTTTCCCAAGATTTAATCCTCCTCCTCTTCTTGCTATATTAAGAACTTTTGTTATGACGATGTCTCATTTAACTTGCTCACTGGGGTTTTAGGATGATATGCATGTACAATAAGTGACATACAATAAATTGAACTGGATTGAATTGCATGTATATATATATATATATATATATATATATATATATATATATATATATATATATATATATATATATATATATATATATATATATATATATATATATAATATAATGTGCTCTTTCAGACAAACAAGCCAAGATGAAATGCCAAGCTTAACATCATAGAAGAAATGCAGTTCATTCAATTGAAATTAGAGTGTCATGTAATGCAATTTCTGGCTTGTTTTCAATTGTGTGCAGTAATGCGTAGACATTGTCTTCAGTTTAAGCCACAGTGATGCTTAAGGCAAAGCCTGTTTAATAACTCTAGCTAAGCTGAGAAACCAAAATGTGATGTAGATCAAATAAACCCCCTTACACTTTATTACTCGTGGCTTTTATGCGTTTTTCCATATCTGTTATTCCACTCTAGGGTCTGACTCATACTTCATATCATATTTTTGCGGAACGCTTCATGTACGAGGGTCGATGACACACATTTTGATGTCAGTCAGATAAGCATTAATTACAGTAATTTGAACATGCATAATAAATCTGTCATTTTGATACACAGAAACCCATTACAACAGATTTCCAGCTAAAGGTAGGAGGCACATTTTTAGAAAAAAAAAACAACCTTGCTATCTAATTTCAGGCCAAGACATTTGGATCTGAATGGACTGAACTCTGAGAAAAACTAAATAAGGATGCGTAACGTGCAAAAGCACACATCCCAGCGGATTATTTAGCAGCTAGCAATAAAAACGCATTAGACTAATGTAAGAGAATGTGGCATTTTGGCTTTATGATTCAGCAAACTGCTGTGGTTTGTGATTAGCAGCAGTGGCGGTGACGTGGTCCCAGTACTCAGGAAGCTCTCGGGGCTCTGATCGAAACGTTAGTGAAAGCCGTCTGCACCGTCAAAACCTAACGCTTATGGAGCGCAGCAGATAACAGGCGCGCATTGTCCACCAGGGTCTTTAGAGTCTCAGAATGAGCTGTCAAATGAGGCAGCACTAACTCTGCTAATCCGCCATCTGAGGAAAAGCCTCAGCCAAAAGGAGTAAACAAATAAATAAAAACATTAAAAAAAGAACCACGAGTGTGATTAATCGAGTCGAAAGTCGCCGGCACTCTGGTGTCCGCTTTGAAGTAATGTTTGCGCTCTCACGCAAGCGTGACCACTTTTTAGCACTCGTCAACAGTCAGCGCGGGAATCAAAAACGCAAAACAAAAACGCTGGATTCTAGCAGTGCACGCTTTTTTTCTCATCTCTTTTTCAACACACAAACAACCATTAAGCTGTTGATAGCTACATGAAAGTAGAAATGTTTCGGAGTTAATTATAACAAAGAGATGTGTTTATAACAGTGTGCTTTGATGTGAAGCTGCGATGCCATTTAATTCAACAAAAAGCGCACCTCAAACAAGAAAGATATTGATAACATAATGTTCAAAGCAAAATGCAGCTGCAGTCCTGATGTCTAAAAATAAAACTAGATTGTTGTTTTTTCTTTGGTGGAGTGGTGCTTGCTGTGCAAAAATAGCCTCATAGTGATAATAGTAGGTTGTTGTGAATCACTGCTGAAAAAAACAAACAGCTTAAACCAGCCTAAAATGTTGCTGGTCTCCTAAGACTGGTCTGTGTGCTGGTTTTAGAATGGTTTCTAAATGGTTTTAAAAGTCAGGCTGGAAGACCAGCTGGCCCACAAGCTAAACAAACCGAAGACAAGCTTGGCCAAGATGGGAGACAAGCTAAGACCAGCTAAACCAGCAAAAAAACACATTAAAGTCTGTTTTATTTGTTGGTCAGTGCATGGGAGCTGCTAAAGTGTCTTAGCATGTTGCTGTGCAAGCGCAAAGGCTATGGAGCTTTGGCTTGGTTTCTAGGGATGCTAGGTGGGTGCTTACTGACCCAAGTCAAAGAAACCCAACGCAAAATCTTAATAGGATTTTCCATTTTTAGTATATGTTCAAAAAGTAAAAGCAGTCCTCTCATCAATAATGTGAAATATGATTCATATATAGAGTGTGAATGGTGCACTGGTTAACAGTGTTGGATGTAATGCATTACTATGTAATTAAAGCAACACCAAGTAACTTTTCCTTTGCGGTCGCCCTACTGGTTGGAAGCGGAATTGTCCATTACCGCTGTCGTAAATAATTTAGCCTACCGCAGCCTACTGTCGCACGCACGCTCGCTATTTATCCAGCACCGGCTTTGGAAGGAACGATGTCCACAGACAAGGTAGAGTATGATGCATGATTTCATGAAAGTATGATGTATTGCGACATCAGAAACGAAGAAAAACAAAATAATGACTATTGTAACGCTTGACGTGAAGCAGTCGAATTTTGTCTAATTTTTGTACCCGAAACCCGAAGTTACATAGTGTCAGTAAAAGTGATACAGACCCCGTCAGGCTATGGCAGACATGTCATTCAACCTATTGTAAGTCGATGTACCATCACAAGGGTCTTGGAAATATATTATGAAGATTGAAAAGCTACATAGTGTTACTTTAATAACCATAATTGAATAACTTTTTTTCTATGAAAAAGTAGAGTAAGGGATTACTCTTAATTTTTTTCTGTAATTTAATTGCGGTTACTTCTGATGTATTCGCATTAAATAAAAATATTTCATTTATTATATGTAATATTTGTTTTAATATTATTTATTAAAATATTTCTTTCTCTAAATAACTATTATTTTTATTTAACAACATACAATTCTTCAAAGTTCCGTAATCACAAATATATTGGTAATTATATCGACACTCCCAGATTCTGTTAAAACAATATTATAATTAATATTTCATATATCCAAAGAGAAAGGCAAAATGAAGTATGCACTTCAACGGAAGATCCTTAGCTGTTATTAAAAGAAAAGGTCAGGACTAAAAACGGCATGTTATTGAATAAGACTGCAAAGCATTTGCCACCCCAGTACTAACATGAAATATGCATTAATATTAAATCTGGAATTTAAATCAGTTCACAAGTGCAAAAAATAGGATGCAATTTAATAAAAGTTGCATTTGCACCTGGCATATGCTCACGGTCAAAAGTTTGCAAACATTTTGTTTGGGTTCCAAAAAATATTCTCACTTTCAATTATTTGTCTTTCACACTACAAACTTCATAAAGGTGTTAGGATGTGAATTGCTTCAGTGAAAAACACTCTACAACTAATATACATAATTACACTATTTAAAAAACTAAAGTTGTGATCTCAATAGCCCACAAAATATATCAAGTTTAACCTCAGACAGGTTAACATGACCACCGTTATTTTAGTTTTACTTATAAACTAGTATTTGTTCATATTTAAAATGAGCTTTTAAAATTTTGGTTTTAGTAATTTAGTATTTTCCTGGTCAATATTTTAAATGTTTTAATATTTCTTTATTTTGTTTCAGTTTTAGTTTTAATAATGTTAGTACATCAATACAAGACTTCTAAGCTTTTTAAATTTTTCAATGGAAACAATGTTGTTACTGTTTTATTTTGAACAAAAACAACACTGAAAACACCGTTGCATTGTCTAAAAAAAACAACTAAAAAAAACGGATAATAGGATCATTTAAAATCTTGTAATAGCCTTTTCTTAGCATTCAAAGCATCTTTTTGTCTGTTCACTGTTCAAGGTCAGGTTCTGTAACCTCATCTCTCTGAGACTGCTATTTCACACCATTGTGTGCTGTGCTGAAGCTCTCCTGTAAGTGAGGAAATGTCTCATCTGATAGCAGCCTGATTTAACTTCACTTTGTGGGTTGATAATATGGTGGCAGTGCTCAGGGAGAACAGTTCAAAAGACAAGTGAGGTGAGGGAGTTATTATGCTCCAAATATGAAGCCTGCTCGTGCTCCCCTTGGGGTCGCCGGAACGGAGGTGCACCATTAATTTAACCAAACTGAGTGGTTGAAAGAAACTGACTCGCAGATCATCATTTCAAGTTCAATTCAGATGCAAGCGAAAGACATGCAAGTCCAAGTGGATGAGCAGTTTACTCTGTATCCATTAGTCTGTGCATTTCTTTTGGTTGTGAACATGAGTTTGTTACATTGACATGATAATCAACTGTAAGCACATTGGAAACGTGTGTCTCAACCAACATTTTTGCAAAACCCCCCCAAAATGCCTTTACTGTACATACGATTCACTGCAGTTTCCAGCTGAAATGAACATTAGAAGCAGTAAAACAGCAACAATGTCCATCCCTTTCACACAAATTATGATAACAGGGTCTTTGTTGACTTATTTTTGTGCAGTTCCTTGCGCAATACAATATTATGACCTTAAAACACTTAACTACTTAACCCTTAAACTACTACATTTTGACTTTTGAACCACATAACCAGCTCCACATATTTGGCTTCTGTGATGTAGTAAACTTGCTCTGTGGCTGACCTGGTACAGCACTGCACCATGAAACATGAGTCACAACACTCATTGAAAAAGCCCTGACTTGAAGAAGCAAGCTGAAACAGCATTGGTTGCTTCAGAAAATGCATTTGTGTTAGAAATACAGATTAAACCAGCCTAATGAGGTTAGCATGTCTGTTTTGTACACTGTAGCATTAGTTGTTTGCCATCTATCTATCCATCCAGCCTCACTCCCATCCGGGTCACGGCACCAATGTAACCCCTCCAGTTCTACTCGCCCTGCTCCGAGCTGGATTCAAACCGGCTTTTCCAGCATGGCACGAGGGCCCACTCCATTAACAGTCGCTAGTGCTTTACTAGCTTACATCCATTACATCACGACAGGATACTAGTCAACAAACCAGCTAAAGGCACCGGAATACCTCGCTGCAAAGTTTTTTTCGTTCTTCACTTATGGGTAAAACGAAGTTCGACCAGCGATGAACTGCAAACATCCGACACCGCGAACACTGGTGAGAGCGGTGTTTAGATGAATATATAAATATGTGCTGCGCGCTTTCATCTCAATCAAATAAACGCAAAAGAAAATTAAGAAAACAGCAAGCATTTTTAAAAAGCATAAGAAAAACATCTGATCATAGCAACGTAGATTGCTATGTTTGCACAAGCTCTACAATTTGGCACCCTAGTTAAGTCACGTCACATTTATTTATATAGCACTTTATCCAATAGATTGCTAAAATCAAGCAGCTTTACCATATTAAACATGAAATAATGTGTCAGTGTCTTGTTTCATCAGAAGTACAACTTGATTTTCTACAGCAGCTCTCCAGTGTGTTCATGTTTTCACCGACTAAAGTCTTACCTAGAGGGACACAACAGGAGAAATGAACGGGAAAAGATTTCCACATACATTACGTAATCACCACGGACCAATGGGAGTACAAAAGGTGTTTACAGGTCGTGGCGAATATTTACGGAAAGTTTGCTTTTGCAAGGTGTTTCATTGGATGCAACTCCCAACGTTTAGGTCTGATTTTGTTTGAAATCACATCACATCAGTTCGCTCTTCGATTTCTCTTGAAGTATATCGGGGCCTTAAGGACTTTTTTTCCCCTCAGGCTGTTAATAAGTTGAATGGCCATCTTTGAAAATATGTTGGTCAGAACATTATTTGGTAATAGTACCATGGTAGGTACTTTGTCAATCATTTTGTACCATAGGCATACACGTCAATTTCACATACAAGAGCATTTATGTGGTACTCCAAGGTAAATCAAAGAATGGCATGGTATTGAATTGGTACGTCTTTTAAAAAATACAATAGCACTTTCTTTAAAAGTGTTTTAGTTGGGCACAGTCATTCTTCACACATCTTTCAAGCTCAATATAATCATGTTATCCAAGACTAATTTATTACAAAATATGAAAAAAATTACACCCAAGATAAACAATATACCCCTCTTTCTACCAACTAAGCACGCTGTGCAAACCGTAATTATCAAGTCTGTGACAGATGCCCAATGGAGCAGCATACACACTATTAGCCAGATTGAAGCTGAGCATATTTTTTCAAAATGAGACAGATTTCATCATTAAATGCCCAAAACGAAAGACCAAAACTCATATGCTATGAGGATACAGAAGTAACTTTAACTGCTTGTCTGCTGATCTGAAAGTAACAGTGAGGCTCTATAGTAGCACATTTGTCTCATTGTCAACACCCCCAATTTCAACAACAATGATCACTTCCCATGAGCCCCTCTTAACCTTTTTCAGCAGTTCAAAGTTTCCGTCGAGTTCTAAACCTCAGAAGTGACATCTTATACAGCCTCTACAAAGAACCAACGCAGAGGCAGTTTCAGTCGAATTAACCAATTATAGCTTCCCTGCTTCAAACATAAATAAAGGAGAGCGATTGTAGATCTTGCCGTGTGCGTACATCAAACTTCTTCTCGGATCTTCAGATCCCTTTTGCCCTTCAAGTTGGCGCTACAGTTTTCAAAGTACAGCTGTCAATTTAGGCTATACAAAAAAAAAAAAAGTCACGTAAAACAAGAAACAAAGGCAGAAAAGCTAATCCAATGCTATTTCTATTAATCTATTTCCCAATAGCTCAACATGCGTAACAGGCATTAACTCACGATCACATGGGAATATTATCAGTTATACGGTTCCCAGGGAAAAATGCTGATGGATGGAACCAGCTTAATCATGCATTAAAAAATACGTTACTGCCTCTAAGAAAATTGCGTCATGGTTCATTTTTAACCTACGGCACATTTTGTGTCTTATTTTAAACCTTTATTATGATGATTTTTAACATGATGGTGAAGGGTCTCAATAGACAAGATATTATATGGTCTGTAATGACAATTATGGGGAAAATAAAAAGGTAATATTCTACTGATATTCGAGTAAATATTTTAGAGTAGATTTTATTTTTAATTATATTGAGATTCTAAACATTCTAAACATTAAAAATATGGGGGTCTGTTAGATAAAAAAAAATTATCCTTTTATTCAACAAGGATGCATGAAATCGGTATTGATATATTAAAGCAGCAAAAACAATTATATTAGAGGGTAATAATATTTCACAATATTACTGTTTTTACTGTATTTTTGATCAAATAAATGCATTATTCAGTATAAGAGACTTCTTTCAAAAAACATAAAAACACTTTTTAATGGTAATGTATGGTCGTGATTTTCATTAAAAATAACAGATTTCAGCTTTTGTTCATGTTATATGATTTAAAAAAATATATCTTTAACTTTTGCTGTTTTACAAATACCATTGATATATTTGTCCCAGATCCACAATTTTTTTAAAATATGAAAATCCATTATTAAAAAAGTATTACTTCGTTTAAAACTCGATCATCAAAACAAAGTGAAGTAAATATTAAGTATTTAAATTTGTTTGTGTGCATTTCTTATTAATATTAAAAATATCATTATGATTATCAAAGGTAAATATCAAGAATAAGAATACATAATAACAACAACAAGAGCTTTATAACTATATCATCCTGCCCTAATTGTTATTGGTCTTTTTAAGGTACAATTATTAAAATGATAAGGATGTGGTGCAAAAAAGAGGTCAAGGACTTTGCTCCTGGACACAGTGGCCTTATCAAATCCCAGTAATTTCCCCTTTAAATGAACCACCCTACCCAGGTGTTGAAATGTTAACTTTTTCATGATAGATGATAGATGATAGATTTCCACTACACCACCCCATCACCTTCAAAAATGTGCCAATGAGTATGTCATTAAGATCAGTCCTTGATATTAAACACATTTAGATATGACCATCACAGCCATTTTGAGCTGGTGATGAACGTCCATTTATTTGCGCTCGATTTACACGAACGACCCTCATGGATGCCGTGTATTATGTTACCATGTGATGTGGCCGTTGCTCAAAATATCCTGCTGATCAATGCGACCTCAGCTTTCCCTGTCGCCAATGCCGAACCGAATCACATATTGAACATGAATTGTTCACAGATTGGCAGAATTGAAACTGCACTGGTGCTTTTGTGTTAGTTTTTGAAACTCTATTCAACACTATTCATAATAATTGCTTGGAAAAGAGCAACCAGGACATTCTTCAAAAAATCTCTTTTTGTGTTTCATAAAAAAAAGAAAGTCATATGGTTTTGGAATGGCATGAGGGTACATTTTTACACACATAACTCTTAAAATATGTGATTTTTTGAGAAAATTAGAGTGCTTGAAATTTCCTGTTTTTCTGGAAAGTATTCTGCTTTACTGCAAACGGAGGGCTGTGAGGTCCATTGCTTTTAGCACTTGCAAATACCCATAAAGCTCAGCCAGTGAAGGGTATGTGGGCTTGGACACAGTTCACACGTTGCCCCGAGCAGCCCTTATGTCTAGAAAAAGGCTCAGCTCGCTGCTAAAAGATCTGCCTATGCCCGATCAAAATGACTCAGCAATGGGCCTGACTGTTAGCGCCTAAGGAGAGCTGCACAGACATGAGGGTCATTCTAAGCAGGCCGTACACACACACACACTCACAATTCCACAATCTATTTTCCTAAGATCTGTGCTGCATTAAAATGAATGATGCTATATGTAATGAACGTACCATAGCCGAGATAAAAAAACACCAGTTTGAACGTTAAACATGGAAAACGAAAGCTAATTGCTAAATGAATCTGAGTGATTCTGAAATTCTCTTTATGTACCACGACGTTCCTCTGATCATTTTAATCCAATGAGCTCTAAAAGCAATGGCAACGTTATTATCTATTTATTTACTTGAATCTCAATGTGAACTAATGCTTTATAACAACTTCCCTTCCCAACTGGCGAAAGGATCATTAGAAAACAGAAATTGTGATGTTATTTCTCTTACATAAAATGATTGTAGTGGTATCCAAGGGTAATTAAATATTGAACAGTTACACATTCAAAAACCATAATATTACCAGTGTTGTTAAAGAGATTGTTCACCCAAAAATTATTTTAAGCCATATACAGTATATTTTGAAGAATGTTGGTAACCAGACGGTTGATGGACCCCATTGACTTCCCTTTAAATGTTCACTGAAAACTATTGAAAATCATTGAAATTATGAATTTTATGAATATTACATAGCCAGAAACATAAAAACGTACATTTTAATTATTGTTAGTCTAACTTTAAAGTGATTAAGCGCAAGTAAGTTGGATAACTCAATAGGATTCAGTTAACTTGCATTTAAAATGTGTACTAAGCATTACCACAAAAAAAAACAAAAAAAAACACAGTAAACGCAACTGGCATTTCTGCTTGGATGAACAGAATAAAAAGCAATTTTGAATTATGTCTGCTTTACAACAGTCAAACAGACGCCTAAAGCTGCGAATAAAGAGATACATGGAGGGCATTTACTTTTCACAGTCATCAAATCCAGTTTAACGCGCATTTGGGTTGGCCTCACCTCAGCGTTTCACGACGTTCAGACAGACATATTCCATTTTCTTTTTAAGTCCATCACTGATGTCTATCCATAAAATACGATGCAGCACAAAGGAATACTTCTGTCGTTTTAAATAAGAATTGAATAGCTAAAATGACGGAGGCTTCAGTGCAAAACAGACTATGTGCAGGCATTCAGGGAGACTGTGGTGCAAAAGGCAATTAGTATTTGGCTCCCGGGCCCTTGATGTGTGATTTCTAAAGGCTGTTAGAGGCACTATCAGAGTTTGGCAGCGAATATGCATAAGGTACATTGTAAACGAGAGCGTGATTAAGATTTAACTAGGCTGCGGATATAAAGAGTGCCAAACTAAAGTGCTTAAATGGTAGAATTGGTGGTGGTTGAGGTAGATTCCCCATTCCATGTAAAGCGCTTTGAGGTCCCTGAAAAAGCACTATATAAATGTAACGAATTATTATTATTATTAGAAACCTTGAAGAAAGCCTTGTGATGTAGTTACTGAGGAGGACGTCCGCATAATGGTTTAGGTCCAGACAACAAAGAACATTACCTGGAGGTCAAGTCTCAGGAGCTATGTTTCCATACACCTATTTGTATGTGCATATTGGGACATCGCATAAAAAAAAAAAAACCTTGGTGATGCGCATAAATTCTAAAAATGTGCATAAAAAAAACGTTAATGCGCTCAACTGAGGTGGGATAAATTTTTATCTGATGCTCATAAACTACGATGGAAACTCGTTTACCTGAATAAATACCTCGATGCGCAACAAAAAACTCATTTGACTTTTCCTTAGCGGTGGATGTGATTGGATAACTGGACTTACCAGCGGACCAATAGAATCACAGCATCTCAAATGTTGGATTTGATCATTCTGAAACGCCCGAGCGTTCAGTCTGTCATCAGAATGAGTTTAATTCCCTCCCAGAAGCGTCTCACATTGCGTTCCCAAACAGCAAGAATCCAAACGCAAGATAACATGACAGCGTTTATTGCGTTTCGTTTGCGGACTCTGAGACGCAAGTCATTTCTGATGGAGGAAAATGGGTTCTTTCCTGATTGCAGCAACTTCCATATTTATTACAGATCTTTTGCATCAATTTCCTAGGAAATGATGATTTTGTTCAATGCATGTCAATTATGTTTTATGCAATATTCCAATTTTTCCTCATAAGTTGAATTCACAACTATGAATGGAAACTTAGCTAATGATATTCTGGAATGTAGATATGTTTTTTTTTGCCCCACTGCCAAACAAAATTTACATTTTTAAATTGCTTAGGCAAGATAAAGTGCACCTTTCCCCAAACAAACAAACAAACAAACAATCATTCCTGAACAGTAAAAGTTACATACCAAAATGTAATAACAGTGACACTTTTAAAAAAAATTAAAAAATACGTCACTTTGTAGTACTTAATTATGGAATTATAAAAGTTTAAAAGCTAACAAATATGTAATATACTACTGTATTTTTTTACAACAAGTTTACTGACCTTCCATTAAAAACAGTGGCTACATGCTGATGTGTCAGTCTACTAGTCTACTAGTCAGCACAACTCAAATGCCATTCAAGAAATATCATATCTGCAGTTTTTCTAAAGGTTAATTGTATTATTCAACTTTAAGTGATTTTTATATTGGTTTAATACATGTTTAAGTACTTAATGCATGAAATAAACAGCAAACATTTACATTTCATGCTGAGATTTCCCATATATTCTGCAGTTCTCTGGGCCGTTCCTCTTGCGTAATCAGGCCCTGCACTTGACAAGTTTCACTGTGACACTGTCTCGGTACAATGTGACCTTCTATGCAAGCAAAGACACTCATTGGGCCCTTGGGGACCATTTGGAAGCAGCAAGCTTGAGGAGGATGGATCCAGGATGGCTGCCTGCTCTGCTTGAGCCACTAATCTCATCAGAGAGCATCTGACCTCTACTAGCTCCGACGTATAGACATGCCTTTATTACAAAAAAATGCTAAATACATACATCGTATTGCAGTTACCATAAGGCTAATTCATCAATATGCAACTGCTTGGTTAAGTCACTACAGTACATGAATAAATAAAGAAGTAAATTCATAATTTATCTCCAAAAATGCTACTTTTATGGAAAGTTTACGGAAAAAAAACATTGCATTTTTTAAATAATTAAACACCACATTGTCAAAGTTGATATTGTGGCTTTATATATGGTCCAAAACTAGCATGTGCCATTAAATTGTTAACATTTCACCAAAATCAAGCTCAAAGGGAGTTTTGAGGTTTCTTGGAAAACAGGAGCCATCTTGGAAAACAGTCACAGTTGTTTCTGGAAGAAAGCGCTGAACGCAACAGAGAAAATAAAACTGAACGCAACAGAGACTTAGCACGGCGTTCGTGGCTCGACTAGTCGAGACTGTTTCCAAGATTGCTCCTGCCTGTATACGCGTAGTAATATGCATAATAAGCAGCAACTAGTTCATAGTTAGAATCAATAAATTAATCTCTATTCACAGCCGAAATATTGTGCATAATACATAACAGAGCACTGAATAAAATCCAACATTGTGCAAGAAAGGTCACCAGATAATGAAATGAAATACAAGTGTCATATTTGGAATATTACAAGTGTCATAGTCATGGCCTAGCAGAAAGTGCACACGCTCCTGAGTTTGAATCAAGCATTTGATTTTAAACAGTTATTTTAAAATAAAATAAAAAACACTTCTAAAATCTAAATTTAAAAGGAAATATTTCATTTACACCAATGGTTTTGCTTTTAATACTGAAGTTGTTTTGATCCAAATGTGAAGGGGGGGAAATGTCATTCCTCTTACTTTAGCTTTAAAGCACAAGCATTTCAAAAACCAAACTAGAATGTCACAAAATCTGCCTCTACAAACCACGCATCATTTCCATATAAAAGGGGCATCACACATTCAATCTGAACTGACGTGGTGCTAAACTGACCCGCTCCTGCTCTCAGCCGAGCTGTGAAGAGACCGCACAGACATCTGAACTCACCGTTTTCTGTATTTTCATGCTCTGTGTCAGTGAGGGTGAGGTTAGAGTTGGCTCTGCTGGAGAGGCAGGAGCTCCGGCCAGATTTGGTGTTGCTCCGGCCCCAGAGTCGGACGGCGTGCTCGGGGGAAATGATGCCGTCCGTTTCTGTGTCAGCGTCTGATCCCACGCTCACCGAGTAGTCGCGGTGGGGAAGGCCCATTTCTGTCCTATATGCTGCCATATGGGGCAGCACGGGATCTCCAAAGGCCATGTCTCTGAGAGAGAAGTCCGCCCCTGATGCAACACACAAGAACATGAGACTAAATACATTCTGTGTTATACATACAAGAACAGTCTGGAACTCAGTTCCTACTCCATCTCATTTCATATTGTTTTCATATGGTTAAATGATGATAGAAATGTCTAACAATAATAATAGTTGTTATTGTTATTAGAGGTAGTAGTATAAACTTTTTCCCCGGAAGCATTTGTGAAAAAAGTTGCCAGCCAGCACCAGCACTTTTTATCATTTTCACAAAAAGTTTCAAGGACACCAGAATATTATGTTGTATATAAACATCTAACTTGCAATGTCAAAAGAAAGAACAGAGCCTCTTCTTTAAGAAAAAAAAAAAAAAAAAAAACCTTTTTATATAGTGTCAAACATATAATAGTAAAATATACAAGTGAAAAATGTGGGTGTTTCATAAATAAAGCAACATTTTGAGTAAAAAGCTGAGAAAATCAAGATTTTACCAAAGACGTCTGGATATGATTCAGAATGATGATCATTCAGAACACAGATGCAGTAGATCGAGTCCATCAAAACACCAAAAGCTTCACAGTCCTATACCTCGTCCTGGGTCGACATTTCATTCGCGAACATTAGGCAGTTTTGATTTATAGACCTTATGTAGCCCCGCCTCTTCTCAGCGCTGCGCTCGTTGTCTTTTGACTTCAGGTCTGTATTTTCACAACGATCTTGCATAGATGAATGAACGGCTCGTTTAAAAAAGTTCCCGGTCGACATTTGTTAAGACATCTGCTTTACAATGCTTATGATAAACATTACAATGCTTGTGATAACTTTCGTTAACTCTACAATAAGTAAATCCAGATGCCATAGAAATATACAGAGCGACCGCAAAAACGGAGGTTCAAAGACAATTTTCTAAAGATGGCGGCGCCCTCGTTTCTCTCTGCATAAGGTCTATGTTGTTTAATGTTGATCGCATTATTTATATGCATCTGCTTAGATATGCTGCCGCTTATTTCTGCTTCTTCTTCGCCTGGGTTTTAATCTAGGAGATTCAGTATTCTTCCAGAAGATGTGTAATAGCGCCCCCTACCGTATAACAGTGAAAACCCTGAAAGACGGAAAATTACGGGGAAAGAGTTAAAAAGGCAGTACAACGTAAACTATTAACTTACAATTACTAATTACGAGTGTAATTCGTTTTTACACATATATGCTATAAATGAATGTGATGTTTACTTCCAAACTTGAGTGCTATTTCCAGTAGGAACTTTTAACTGGAACGCCTCTGACATCCAAACTGAATGCAGCATAACAAACAAGTTTCTGAGTGAAAAGTTGTTTTTTAAATTACATTTAACTCTTTCCCGCCATTGTAGGAATTTTACCGTCATATATGAGAAAACAATTCAATGTCAGTGACAATCTTTCAGTGATTGTCTTTCCGTGTTTACGGTAGGGTACGCATCTTCTAAAAGAGTAGCCAACCTGTGATGCCTTAAAATGCAGTCTAGGTAAGCAGCTCACTGAGTTTTAAAACGTATCGTTACAAGAGAACACCTTTAACTGAGCACTTGGTCTCGTATGAGACTCCAAATTGACCGGGAATAGGCCTAAGCAATATATGAAACTAGCCAATATTTAATGAAATTGAAAAAACCTAACGAGAAGTTTATTCAAAATGAAACACTCAAACCCACAACCTCAATGAACATTAAATTCAGAGTGCGCTAATGCCTGTGGAGGCCAAAGCACGAGAAAAGGGAAGCCGTGTAGATGAAGCTACAGCAAATTACAGATTTATGCCTGAGAGTGAGCGTAATAATAGTTAGCGTGCCTGAGAGAAACATGGCATTTAGTATTCATGGAGGGGAAGTGGATATGTTTTCAGGTCACCATCAACTGGACACATTAGAAGGTCATAAAAGACATCAGCGAATCAGCATTCACGGCACCCCCCTCTCATTAAAGTCCCTGCACACTAATGGCAAAGCTACAACACCGCATTCGGCTATCCTTTTATCTCTCCGGTTTTAGATACGGCTTTTTTTTTTCAAAAAGGCTGGAATATATTAGCGACGGATCAAATCGTCACCGCAGTCTCTCTTAATTGCTTGAATGCGATCACTCTCTGAGGCGTAAAGATGCGCTGCAGATCTGGAGTCTGTGAGATGAGCTCTCTCAAAGTGTATGACAGTTCGTCTCGTTTTAATGTGTAATAGATATGTGCTTTAATATGAAGAGGGCAAGTAAAATGATCAAGGGTGCACCGTGCCACACTTCAAAAAGAAAATAAGCACACAGGGCATGCATCAGGGATTATTACCATAATTATTACCAAAAGTTTTAATATAGCTCATTTAAGGGAATTATCATGGCCAAAAAATCTTTCACATTTTTTTCCCCCCGTAAATAAGGAAAATGATTAGGCACTCACACAACCCAAATGTAAGCTCTAATGCTAAATATTCATTCAACAAGACACACATCTTAAATCTGGGATGCAAACTCTTGAAACTCTTACGGATAATAATAAACATTATATACAATATTTCACACACACAAATGATTATACAATTATAATAACAACTACAATAATAATTATTATTAATAATAATACTGTTATTTTTTATAAAACTATGAACAAATAAATAAATATTATTATAGTATGAATAATATTGTAAAGTAAAAAAAATTATAATAAAAAAATACATATATAGGTGCTATATTTATAGTTTTTTTGTGTGTAAGTTTGCTTCCCTGTACTCACATTTTGGCCTTTTCGGTTTTACTACAACCATAGGGAAAAAAAGTCATTATTTACCTTCATGTCCAAATGGTTGCACTCTTATTTTCTCATTGGAAAACAGAGAGAAAATTTATTAACTTTTTCGGAATATATCACGCCATTATGGACCTCTATAATTGTGTTTTAATTGTGTTTTTGTTGTTTGTTTTTGTTGTTTGGAGTTTGAAAGCCTCTGGTCACCAATAATGGTGTAATGGAAAAGAGCAGCATGAACAAAAACTTTCCACAGGAAAAAAAAGAATTCAGCATACGGTTCGGAATGACATGTAGATGAGTAAATAATGACACAATTTTCAAATTTGGGTAAACTGTTCCTGTACAGGACTGTAGTTTGTGTCTGTCTGCTTTAGAACAGATTTGAAAAATGCTATATCTTTTGCTGCTGGCCGAAGGTAAATTCTGTGGAGACATGCAGCAATCAGAAATGCATTATACTTTAACAGGCAAATTATAATGTCATCAATAACGGTTCACTCCTGCAAATTAGGCCAGATTGCTTTCAGGGCAAATTCAAACCATATTGGAGTCCATGCAAACCGTAACCCAAGCAAATCGATTCCAGCCAAGTATGAAAAACACAGACTCGAATAAGAAAATTCTAGTGTCATTTTATGTTTGATAATGTTAGTTGGACAGAAATTGCACACTTCAGTTTTCAAAGACACTTGTGGTTTTCTCCCCGGCATGGCGGTGAGAGATCAGACATGTGGAATCTTGTCCCGCTCACCTTGCCTGCTGAACTCATCGGCTTCGTGGTGCACCACGTCTTTGACTCGGCTGCCATAGGCCAATCTGGGGTCCTGATCGAAAGCTTTGAGGGTCTCGCTGGAGCTGTAGGACTTGGGGTTGAGCTTGCCGTCCTCGCTGTCAGCTGAGGAGCTGGTGTACCGGCGCTCCGTGTCCCGCCTGGAGGTCAGAGAGCGGTAGGGTCTGCGTTCTTTCACTTCCATCGCAACCTTTTCTCTCGTCTCAACATCAAAGGGAGGGAAAGAAGCCAGTTCAGTCCGTATGATTCTAGAAGACACAGAAAGGGGGGAAATACCATGATTATGACTTGTAATCTGTTTTTACAGCTAAAACCTACCATTTTAAAGTTTGGGAGCTCACCTAGTCTGAGTTATTGGATCAAAAATACAGTAAAAATTGTAAAACAGTAAAACTTTTCTATCTGATAATGTCATTTACTCCTGTGATAAAGCTGAATTTACTCCAGTGAGACTCGAGTCACACGATGCTTAAGAAATCCTTCTAGTATGCTGCTTTACTGCTCAAAAAACATTACTATTATCAATGTTGAAAACAGCTAAATAATATTTTTTTGGAAACAGTGATTTATTTTCAGAATTTTTTGCTAAATAGTAAGTTCTAAAGGACATTTTATTTAAAACAATTTTCTGTGTAAAACTTTCTACTGTCACTTTTGATCACTTTAATGCATCCTTGCTGAACAAAAAAAAAAAATTTCTTTAAAAAAAAAAATTGCAACATAAAAATACAAAACATCACTCCATATTTGATCATATCTATTTATAGGATTCGACTACAAAGCTATTTTAGTGTGCCACTCACTCGGGCAGCTGAGAGGAATTTAAAAAGAAATTCCAGCTGGAATAAGATTTCTGGACAATCCTTTAAAATAGTTCTCCCAAGTCAGGGTGACATAATGCGGCACTGCAGCATCTTGTAAACAAGGGGGGAAAAAATACAGCACGACAACTCTTTTGGGCGTAAACTTTATTACTTGAATCCCCCTCCCTGCCTTTGAGAAAAACGCTGCGCTTCCAGCAGATTTTTAAGTGGCAGGTGTCCTTCTGTTTGGTCTGTGGTTTAAACACTGAGTCAACAGCCAATGCAACAATACACCCTTCTGACTCCTGCCACGACTATCAAACTGCAGCAGCCAAGACCAGGATAAAAGGGTGACTATTCCTCACAAAACACTGGGATATAACTGGAAAAATATTAAATATAGTTCACCTAAAAAAGACAGTTCAGTCATTATTGACTCACCCACATGACTTGTGTTGAGCACAATAGATTATACACACACACATACATATATCCCAATCACCATCCATTTTGGTTGTATGTGTAACCCCTCCAGTTCTACTAACACCGCTCTGAGTGGGATTTAAACTAGTGTTTCTGGCATGGGAGGCGGGCGCACTAACAAGGACGCTAAAGCTAATCTGCTAACGTAGTAAATGCTAACATATTAGCAATAGTATGTTATACAGAAACACTTGCTGTATAAGCGCAGCAATATAAAGGGATTATTTGCTCTCAAATCAAGCTGCATGCACCACTTGTCACCATGATGGTAACTATCCTAAAACCAACATTAACAGAAATTCTTCTAAATTAGCATAACAAAACAGTAATCGCTACTAAATCTCACACATAACATTAATCTTACACAAAAAAAAAACATATATTACACTTAATTTTAGCATTTACTCTCCCTTTTGAGTGCCATCGGCAAAGCATGCTGGGAAATAGACATCCTAGCTGTTTCAGTTAAACTTAAATTCATCTAAATTAAAATAAATCATTTCATAAAACTCAAAACAATGAAACAGTTCAGTTTACTTAAAATATATCAGTTCTGTGAACTTGAAAGAAAAAGAAAGTGCTAAATACTCATAAAAGTTAATTTGACTGAACTAATTTGTTTAATTTAAGTTTGTCCTACTCAAACCAATTAATTATTTTGAGCGTTAGGGTTTACAGTGTAGTGCGCTTCTTGAGGTCAGGAGAGTGAAGTTTACTCACACAGATCTTACTAGCTGGCCTCAGTTACAATCACCCCCCTAAACCTCACTCTCACCCGGGTCACGGCACCAATGCAACACCTCGGTTCTACTCGCTCTGCTTCGAGAGGGATTCGAACTGGTGTTTTCGGCATGGGAGGGGGGCATGCTGACAAGGATGCTAAAGACCACGGTCTCTAGTGCTCACTCACTCCCACCCGGGTCACGGCACCAATGTAACCCCTCCTTCTCGGACCTGCGTTTCCGGAATGGGAGACGGACAAATTCTGGACGCTAAAGACCGCAGCCATAGACCGTCAGTTGCTAGTGCCGGGTGAGTGAGTGGGTTTTATTTGCACAGCTGTTACTAGCTGGCCTCTGTATGGAAAAAGAGCAGATTGGACATTCTGCAAAATATCTCTTTTTGCATTCTATAAACCAAAGAAATCCACACGGGTGTCACATGAGGCAGAGTAAATTTGCATTTTTGCTGCGTTATTCATTTTACAGACAAGGAAAAGGAATCTACATTATCATCTGCCTCATTAATATTCCAGCCTCGTCCCAATTCCACATTACAAAGCAAACAGCATTGTGAGAAACATTAGACCTTCGTAATGCAAGCTTGTCAGCAATAATGCATGCCATCTCAGTAACTAAATGACATTTTGTAGCATAGTGTAAAAACAAAATGGCCGAGTGGAGAGAAATATTGGTGTAGGCGCCACTGTGAGATCACACAAGCTGACATCAATTTATAGGTCCCTTGATTTTCCCCAGACAGGATATCACACAGAACCGGAGCTGCGGAGGAGGTCTTAAACATGTCGATGTGGATTTATGAAGTTGATTAGAGGTTGGGTCATTGTTTTCTCTAAGGCTCACTTAAGATAGTGAGGTTTCCCTGCTTGATTCATTTCATTTCCTGGACTTCAGCTGAGATCCACATCAAGCATTTCTGACAATACAAGGTTTAGTCTCTGTAATGGATTAAACCACAGGCTGTGCAGTTTTCAGACATCTCAGACCATAGAGCACTATTCATCCACTACATCTGCTAACAGAGCATGCAAAGTGCTGTTAAAAATAGAATACACAATAAAAATAATCTTACGGAAATTGCCAGGAACACATCTGGGTCACATCTCACCTGAGATATATTTTGAACAAACAAAATGAAACCCATTCTCTCTAACATTATGAATAAAAACAATGAGATACTGCTTAAATTATAAAGTAAATGTGTAAAATAGAACAAAGTATTGGTTGAATTACATATTTAAATTTTATTTTAATTAAAAAAAAAAAGCGTTTACATCCAGACAGAATATCTTCATTAATATAGATAGAATATGATTTTTTTTTTTGTCACATTGCAGTAATGACAATTATGGGAGAAAATGTTTAACGGTCATAAAAATGTCAAAAAAAAACTTAAAAAAAATAGTCCTAAAAACAGGTGAAATTGTCTTAAGGCAAAATATAAATTCTTTGTCATTTATTTAAAAAAAAAAACATTACAAAAAATGAGGTTACACTTTACAATAAGGTTCATTAGTTAACATTAGTTAATAACTATGGTTAACATGAACTAAGAAAGAATACTTCTTACAGCATTTAGTAATCTTAGTTAATATTAATTTCTACATGTATTATACATGATTAAAATCAAAAGGTTAATGCATTAGTTAATGCACAAACAATGAACAGCTGTATTTTTATTAACTAACATTAACAAAGATTACTAAATACTGTAACAAATGTATTGCTCATTGTTAGTTCATTTTAGTTAATACATTAATGTAAAGGGTTACCCAAAATCATTTCAGTTATTAAATTACAAGTATAGATAATCTTAGAATGCTGAACTAAATTAACATTTACATTTTACTTTAAATTATAAAAGCTTTTGAGTCCAGACAGACTTATTTTCATTACAGTAATGATCTTCTTTTTTTTTAATTTTATTAAAGTAATGACAAATATCCAAGATAATGTGCTTAACGGTCATGAAAACAATATCACAAAAAAAAAAATCATAATGGGCATATAGGTTAAATCTTGTTTATGCAAAACATAAATATTTTTTTATTTGACAATGAACATTTTGATATATAAATGATAAATCTTTTGATTTTGAGCCTGGATATTGCTTTGCAAGATTGACAATCATTGATTGATTTGTCTAAGCTGCTAAAAAAATAAATAAAGATTTACAAGTCAACCCACGCATCAAAAATAGAAGGCTTAATCGTAATGGAATTTGGTTCTAGATCCTCTTAAAAGCAAAAAAAAATAACCAACAGTACGAGTGGGACAATATGGCCGACTCGCTCTCAGCATTTCCCAGCAGATAAGCTCTTTAAGACCACTGTAATATAAATGTGTGGCACTCCCGCAATAATCCGCAGTAAACTATATCTAACCCCCCTTAAACAGCCTCTTTATTGCCAGGCCCATTGTGAAGTCGGGGTCACCTTTTGTATGGACTGGCAGCTGAAAAGATGGCCGTGATTAATGACTTGGAGACCTCTGCTCCGGGACCTCCGTTGTGGACAAAAACTGCTTTTCTCCTAAAGACCCGCAAGAGCACTTCAGATGCCGGACCGGAATCTCCAAACCATTTGCTTTTAGGTTACTAATTTTGCAGCATTTAGAAAGAGTCTTCTAGCTTATGCAAATTCATACAGAGACAAAAGAGCCTTTATGGCAACACTTGAGGGGGTTTTGTTAAAGTGCATTGTCTTAATTTCCAAAAGCCTCGCTTCAATGAAATCGCCAAGTAATGTGGAGGTTCTGCGCATACGCCGTGCTCCTGAATATCCGAGGTCTCGTGTGCACAAGGGTGTACCTTTGGGGCCATGGGAACGCTTTCTGTCTTTTCAGTGAGGGAGCAGCCCGTCACTTACACTTTGACAGCTGATGTCTAGTGCAAATACATATCTGTGAAAAGGAAGACGCGTTTGACTGACGTTTCTCTGTGAAGAAACTATTTTTGCTCTCTGTGTGTTTCTCCTATGATAGTGTGTTAAGCTGTATGAATAATCTGGAAAACAAGAATAAAAGTCAGAGACGTCGGCTCCTATCTAATCCCCAGAGCCCTGTGGTGGGCAAAAAGAAAAAAGATATGGCAAAAAAAAGCATGATTTCTGCCCTTGCTGAACTGGTGCTCAGAATGAAAAGGGAACACAATATATGTATGAGATGAACCATGTACTGTATAGTTAAGGCAAAACGTTTAAATGTTTTTTGAAAGTAGCAGCACCATTTTGCGCACCAAACC
Organism: Semotilus atromaculatus; assembly: GCA_031834385.1. Classification (NCBI taxonomy): domain Eukaryota; kingdom Metazoa; phylum Chordata; class Actinopteri; order Cypriniformes; family Leuciscidae; genus Semotilus; species Semotilus atromaculatus. The sequence goes on along the minus strand of JAULUF010000015.1, from coordinate 5,597,446 downwards.
TTTATTTAATCAAAAATACAGTAATAAATATTGTGAAATATTGCTATTTTAATATATTTTAAAAATGTATTGTAATGCTTGGGATGGCAAAACTGAATTTTTAGCATCATTACTCCAGTCTTCAGTGTCACATGATCCTTCAGAAATCAGTCTAATATCTAATACCATCATAATAATATCACTGACCCCAAACTTTGGAACGGTAGTACATGTGTTCTAACCAGATGCACACAGAGGGTACATTTACATGACAGCGATGTAGTCAAAACAGACTAAAAACGCTTTATTATTCATGCCAGGCCAGTAGATGGCGATGTCACTTTGTAAAGAAATACGGCACAGTGCACACCTATAGCCTGAACACATAATATGCATGTGCATGTCACCGTTTCACAAATTCATGTTTTTGGTAGTTTTACATGAAGATAACAGTATTGTTTTCAAAAGTTTGCGTTTTCATGCCGCCAAAACTCTGTTGTCGAGTAAATGAACGGCCAAAATGCATGAAAAGTTTCCGCTTTTAGTTGAAAACGGTGTCGTGTAACAGCTGTGCAATGTGACACAACAACAGCCAACCAGAACATATTTGATGTTTAATAATTATTTGGAGCGGTGGGCGGGGCTACTCATAAAGCAATCAATAAATTAGGACACAGTATTAGCCTGTGGCCCAGTTCTCTGAACTCAATCGTTGATCAATTTGATGTTTTTTTTAGAAATGCTATTAATGTATATCCTTTATACTGTCAGTTTTATACATTGATCTTGGCAGCTTTACTTTGTAAGCTTCAATTGAACAAATAATACCCTTTCCTGGAGTATTCAGGGCTTTAATGAAATGTTATTGAATTGTTTATTGAAAATGCAATGAAGACAGCTCTCTGTTGTTCGCGTTTTACTTTGTTTCCTTTGATTTCCTTTGATTTTAAACACAGCTGAAGCAAAGCACTCTGGGGAAAGTACCAAATAGCATATCTATAAAACAATCTGCTGCTCAGGTATCAGTTTCCTTTTACATTCAATGATATCGATCAGTTAGTCTGTATTCGATGAACATGCACACCCTGTTTCCTGGTTTGGAGCCAAAGAAGAAGAAGAAGAAAGTATAAAAGGCAAACGTTGTTGTTTCCGGTAAGGGAATGAGGAGATGTTCTGACACCTCAACATATGGATCAGAAAAACAATGCAAGCTTGAGCATCTGCTATGGAGGAAGTTGGCCGCTTGGTTAAATGCCTCTAAAGTGACATGAAATTTGCATTCAACATTCTTTTTACTGCTGTAACAGGGCATAGTATTTATGAGTAAAAAAAAGGATATTAAACAAGAAAAATGTAGAGAGGGGTTTGATTTTATCCATCGGGAATTGATGAGTGAGCGTTAAAAGTGGGTGTTTTAATGCCAGAGGAGTCAGATGTATAACCTCCGTCTATGAGACAGATTATGTTCATAATGCAGTAGTACATTGATATATGGGTGTTTCTTCAACTTTGTGCACTTTTATGTCCCAAAGGTTGTTTTTTATTAAAACTAACAGATTTCATTTTTTTTCCCACCATTTTTCACCATGACTTTTTAAAGACTTTTTGCCATGCCTTCAACACATCATATGACTTATGAGCTTATATAGCTCCTTGTCCCAGACTTTAAATCTTGAAATATGAAAATCCATTATAATTTTTATTTTTTACATGTTTAAAAATATGACATTCCCAAAAAACACTGAAAGAGTGTCCCACAGTCATATCGTGTCATTGCCACTACACTGACCAATTTTGCCACAAAACAATTTAAAAAAAAAATTTTTTTGTGTACAACTGAGAAGACAACAGTGTCAACTGAGGAGTTAGAGATGAAATATGTGAAAAAAATCAAGGTAAATATCCCTTATGAACAGAATATTTTTGTGCATCATTTCCAATAAAATTCTACCTATCAAATTATCCAAAAATTGTGAAAATAATATTTAATAGTGTTTATTGATCATATGTAAAATGCTAGCTATGATATTAGCCATATAAAAACAAACAATTGTATGCCAAAAATGCTTCAAATGTCATTTCCACCACACATCTCTACCAAACACAATAGATCATTTGTGGTGGAAATGACACTAAGTGTGAAAATACCATTTAATAGATACGTAAAAATGATAGTTAAGAAATCAGCCCTAGCAAGACAAAGTAGTCTGTGATTTTATAACAAAAATGTTTACAATGTCTTTTTCAACACAATCATTTCCACCACACATCACTATCGAACACAATACATCATTTTGAGATGTGGTGGAAATGACAGCAAGTGTGAACATATTATATTTATGATATCTAAAAATGATAGTTATGAGATTAGCCTAAGCAGGACAAAGTACCTAGTCGATGATTTTATACCAAATTATGCTTCAAAAGTCATTTCAACCACAGAACACCATCAATCACAATCCATTACTTGAGATGGCAGAAATGACCCTGTGATGGGAATTTGCATGGCTTTCAAAAGAACATCACACTTTTCTATAACATGTCCAAAAAACCTGTTTGTTAGTAAAAAAGAAAATTAATACAATGGTATATCATTTACTTCTCTCGAAACTAAAATGTGTACCAACCAGTCCAGCAATTCAACCTAAAAGAGGCCAAGACTCGGAGGGAAGGGTGTGTGAAGTCCCTACAGGGAGCAGTCAGGGTGGGGCAGGGGTGTTATTAGAGCTCCACGTCCCAGACTGGTGGCTTATGAAGCCCTATACTCCGGCTGAGATGAAAGGCTGCCATCTATATGCAAATATTTTCGGTCTATGCTTGCAACAATTAGTGTGTGTGACGGTGTGAAAGTGAAGCGATTGAGCACTGAATGCCGGCGTGGTCATATATCTGTTGAACTGTTTGCACTTTGATTTGTCAATGTTCTTAATACTTGCGAAGCTCAATTGTTTTTGATTGATTCAATGGTACATATTACTGCATATTACATAGAAATCTTTCAGAGGATTAAGGCAATCAATATGGTTTGCTGAAATATAACACAGACACAAAAAAAAGAACATTTCCAGACTTGTTTGGCGCAGATGGCAAACGGGCTTATTGTGCCACTGATTTACAACACATGGGACAAAACAAGCTCCTGATATGAATAAATCAATCAAGCACTAGAGTTCAAAAGTTTCATAAAATATGTTATGAAAAGAATTCTCTTTTACAAACCAAGGGTGAATTTATTTGATAAAAATACAGTAAAACAGTAATATATAGCCTAGCCTTTTTTTTTTTTTTACAATATACCGTTTTCTTTTTGATTTTTAAAATGCAATTTATTTTTGTGATCATAGTTGAATTTTCAGCATCATTACTCCAGTCTTCAGTGTCACAGGATCATTCTATTCTGCTGATTTGATGCAAGAAACTTTTATTTTTTCACAGTCATATACTTGTGGAAACCGTGTTTTTTCAATATTCTTTGATAAATAGAAAGTTCAAATAAATGCTGTTCTTTTGAAATATAAATATTTTGTACAGTCTTTACTGTCACTTTTGATAAATTTAATACATCCTTGCTGATTTGTTTTTTCTTTTACATTTCTTTAAAAAAAACATCTTACTGACCTTAAATTTTTAAACGGTAGTAGAAGTTGGCCTAGATAAATAAATTAAACATCCTTCTTTAAAAAAAAAGAAAAAAAGAAACGTCCTTCTTTTTTTTAACTAGCTCTTCTTTTTTTTAACAAGTTTAAAGGGGCTATATGGAACTTTTTCCCCAAAATAAATGTAACAATAGATTTTTATTTGACCATTTATGACCCAAACATCTCCTGTTGAGCATACTGACACTTGTCCGCTCACAGTGGGTGCACCTATAAGCCTGTATTCTATTTTTCCTATTTTCTGTCGGGTCGGATTTTTCCCGTGCTGTTTGCGGATGTGACGTCGAGCGCGTTCAAGTTAAACGTTTCAGATCACTCTGCCACCACCGCTAGTCAGCAAGTAGCCTACACTCGCAAGCAGTGCAATGGAATATATGTATTTGACTGTTCTTACCTCTGTAAACATAATGTTGACCTCCTTGGAGCAGATGACTTGTGAAGTGTGCACGTACGAGCGCGCTGCGAGAGCGAGCAGAAAGGAAGAGCAGTTCGGTTTTTTGGCCACAGGTGTCAGTCGCGAGTTTAAATTTCAGAAAAACGCATATAGTAGTGATGCGCGGGTCGGCTTTTTTTCCAACCCGCGGGTCCCGCTTTTATGAAATTATTTGACCCGCCCCAGCCCGCACCGCACCACTGTCTATTTTTACAACCCGCCCCGCCCCGCACCCGCGACCGTTAAATAGACATACTAGGCATTGTAATGTAAATTAAAACAGCCTTTATTTCAGCCTGAAAGTGCTTGGAAACATCGCCCTGTAAACTGGCAACAGCAGATGATTATGAATATGAACCATAAATCAGGTCATATTAATAAGATACTGATAAAAATGTTCAACATTACAAAGCAGCGTTTGTAATTATCTAATAGGCTAAACCATTTTTTTATTTCTTAGACCCCCCACAAATATGTCTTGACATGCTGGAAGTGCCCGTTTTGTGGCGCTACTGTTTTAAGTATATTTTTCACACGAGTTGCACTTCAGGCAACTTAGCCGATACTGTTGTCTCCTGCTGCAACTATTTCTGAGAACTCCCAAACATTAGATTTAGCAGCCTGACCTTTTTTTCCCCCTTTTAATCATGTAAATTCCCGACCTCAATTTCTCCCGCACCTCGTCTTCCATCTTTACTTTTATTTCTCCGTGGTTGTTGTTGTTGTCGTGGCTGGCGGCGGGAGCTGTGGAGCTGCTTGTGCTTGGCGCGCCGCTTTCGTGACGTGTCACGTGACGCCAATACCTCACGCAAGTTACGTTGCTATGGCATTCCTATTGTAACCTTATCAAATAACCTAATAAAATATGAAAATAGATACTCCCAAATATTTAATATAGGCTGGAAATTGCAAGCAACATACATGGATTTAAAAAAAAAAAGTATGACCCGCCCCAACCCGCCCCGCAAATAAAGTGACAATTTCTTTACCCGCCCCAACCCGACCCGCGGGTTACGAGTCGACCCGCGCATCACTAGCATATAGCCTCTTTAAAGGTCAATTAAATACAACAAATGGGTGTAAATAATGGTATATTTCTGTACAAAACAATCATATCCAGTTACATTAAAAGCCTAAATGATGTTGTCATTTTTTTAAACCAATGGCAGGTAACAAGTGTTGCACGTTTGCCCCATGTCTCAAGAATATTAAAGATCCTTTCTGTGGTTTGAGGATCCATCAGACCGAGAGAGCACCCATTGGCACACGGTTCAGATCGATTAGGAAATTCCACATTGGGAAAATGAAATAAAAACAGATGCAGTATGTCCTGCTGAAATTTAAGAGGCTTATATATAAGAATATGAATATATGAAAATCAACCAATGTTATTCAGTGGGTCAATAACCACAGGACATCAGCCATGAGCTAGACTTCTCATGGTGTAGGACTTTCCTCCTTCAAATGTGATAATATCTACCTGAATAAGTTAGTTCAGGCAACCATTTAAAAAACAAAGTAAATTTTATACTACTAAACTTAAGCTTGTAGAACTTAAAGAGTAAATATCAACGTTATAAATTCAACTATCTAATACTGGTATTCCCATCATGCACTGGGGCATGATTAATTAATAAGGTTGCATTTTTCACTGTTTTCCAGGTGTAATTACACTGTTTTAACATAGCTTTTGTTGTTAGGTTTAGTAACGTGTTGTTTTGTGACATCATACTCAATAAATGATCCAACGAATGTTAGCGTTATTGTGTAGCAAGTATTAAGATCTCTGTTTTCGATGTTCTAAGCATACACTTTAAAAGCACGGCTTAATTCAGTGTTGTAGCCTATTGTTTATATAAAACGTACTTGAAACAGAATACTGCAAAGTAAACTTCAACTATAGAAATTCATCAACACACTTTTGGCCAAGATAAAGTTACTTATTTTCTTTGCTAATTTTACTTAATTCCATATGATTTTAACCCAAAGCAAAGTTTGGTCGTGAGTTTATCTGGGACTTCAGTTGAAAAAAAAAAAAACATGAGCGAGGTTCTCTTATCAAAGCTTACCTTAAAAATGCATGTTTTACCATTTCACAAAGAAGAATAAATCAAGCTTAGAGTTCCCAAAACTAATGTTCGGTAGATTTCCTCCATGCTAGCGCTAGTTAACAAGCTTGTTTACAACCTGAGTTCAGTTTCTGAGGTCCTCCTACTCAACATCACTTACAGGCGAACAATAGCGGTGTTGGAGCCAGCGGGTAGGTTCACAATTGTGTCCCTGCAGGTTTTAAAGTGCGCTCAAAGCTGCAGGCGAGCACCCCTCACTCCTTTTGCGGAGCTTCATTCACATGCCTGTCCTGTGCTGAAAAGCCTGCTGGGTCAACAGAAAGGCTCGCTTTCAATGGGCGAGAGTGAGATGTGAATTGGCGCGGGGGTTGTTATTGATGTGTGCATGCGTGTGCGTACGAGACCGTCTCCTTCTGGGATCAGAAAGGAAACCCTGCTAGCATTTAGAGAGGAAGCGTAAAAGCTTCAAGGTGGAAGTAGCCCAGAAATCTTCCATTTGCGAATCGCTGGGACGCGAAGGTTTCAGGGCGACGGGGCATTAAGTTTGGTTCAGTAAATAACCAGCATTCTGAAATGGGGTGGGGGGTTTAAATGCATTTATTCGCTTTCCTAGCCAACGTGCATCCCCGACCTTGACCTACAGAAATGTCCAGACGTCACTGCATCAGAGCGATCGTCAAAAACGCTGCTTATCCATTAATAGCGCGACAGTGAAAGACACCCTAAATCATTTTCATGAGGTGACAAAGTCATAAAAACATCAGTGGAAGGGCATGTCAGCGGAAAGAGAGGGAATTGGCGAATGTGTGTGGAGTTATATATAGTAGTGTGTGCGTGAGACATGCTCGAACATCACAGATTGCGTCTATGACCATAAGAAATACATCATCTTGACTCGACCTGCCTCTCTAAATCCTTGAAGAGCAAATGAGCCAAGAAGTGAATTAGGGGCAAAATAAATAAGGAGCATGAGGGGATGGAAAATCAACCTTAAGTCTGGAAAAACAAGAAGGAATTAACTACATTTTTACATTTTCTAAAGGAAATGTGAGTGTGACAAAGCCCCATCACGAATAAAGCATTGGATGGATGCTGCGGTTTCAAAGGTGTTCTCGTGTCGTTAGCATGTCAATGCGGTTGCTAGAATGTCAACGCGTTCTCACCCCAAGGCGTCATTTTATTGAGACTTTGACCATGCTTCAATAATTGACGCTAAAGGGTGCCTTTAGCGTCAGTTGGATGATGCTTCTGTTATGGGTAGGTTTAGGTATGGGTAGGTAGGCGCGTCTCATATTGACGCTAAAGGGTTCCGTGTGCGTCTAATTTAGACGCATGGTCAAAAGCGTCACTTAGATGACGCTCGAGGATGAGCGTCATCTAACTGACGCTAAAGGCACCCTTTAGCGTCAGTTATTGAAGCATGGTCAAAAAATGACGCCTTGGGGTGAGAATGGGCTGAGAATGTTCTGGGAGGTTGTTAGTTGGCTATTTAACTAAAAAAAAAAGGAATGCAGTCGATTTGGAGATTCTTCTTGCAGAAGAAATGGGCGAAGTTTCAGTGGAGTAAATTGTTGTAGTAAATATATAGTAAATAGTAGATTGGAAAAGTCTGGTATACGCCACCAAAGGGAATTTTGTCATTTCGTCGGAAGGACGAGTTCTGACAATTTTATTAAACGTTACGAGGTAAACAAACAAAAAAGGAAAATCGTTGACAAAAAACAAATTCATAATTTTAAAAGCAACATCTTTTCATTTAAAAATGTATTACGGGAGTCATTTAATCTATTATTTTATTGTTACATTTAACTAATATTAAAACATGGGGTTTAAACAAAAAGGAAGGAAGGAAGAGAAACAAACAAAAAGATTTTCATAGATTAATCATTACAATATATAAAGTATATATATATATATATATATATATATATATATAGAGAGAGAGAGAGAGAGAGAGAGAGAACACCAATCATACATATACATATATATATACATATATATATATATAGAGAGAGAGAACACCAATCATACATATACATATATACATATATATATATATATATATATATATATATATATATATATGTATGATTGGTGTTCTCTCTCTCTCTCTCTCTCTATATATATATATATATATATATATATATATATATATATATGAAGAGTTCAGATGCAAAGGCCTCTAAGTGCCATTTGAAATTTTCTTCTAGAATGATAATTTTTATCAAGCTTGTATATTTAAGTTAAGTAATTTCACTTAAATGGCAATGAAGATTACCTATTAATTGTTAAAAGCTTTTAACCTATTAAAAGCTTGATAAAAATTATCATTGTAGAAGAAAATTTCAAATGGCACTTAGAGGCTTTTGCATCTGAACTCTTCATATATATATATATATATATATATACACTCACCGGCCACTTTATTAGGTACCCCATGCTAGTAACGGGTTGGACCCCCTTTTGCCTTCAGAACTGCCTCAATTCTTCGTGGCATAGATTCAACAAGGTGCTGGAAGCATTCCTCAGGGAGTTTGGTCCATATTGACATGATGGCATCACACAGTAGCCGCAGATTTGTCGGCTGCACATCCATGATGCGAATCTCCCGTTCCACCACATCCCAAAGATGCTCTATTGGATTGAGATCTGGTGACTGTGGAGGCCATTTGAGTACAGCGAACTCATTGTCATGTTCAAGAAACCAGTCTGAGATGATTCCAGCTTTATGACATGGCGCATTATCCTGCTGAAAGTAGCCATCAGAAGTTGGGTACATTGTGGTCATAAAGGGATGGACATGGTCAGCAACAATACTCAGGTAGGCTGTGGCGTTGCAACGATGCTCAATTGGTACCAAGGGGCCCAAAGAGTGCCAAGAAAATATTCCCCACACCATGACACCACCACCACCAGCCTGAACCGTTGATACAAGGCAGGATGGATCCATGCTTTCATGTTGTAGACGCCAAATTCTGACCCTACCATCCGAATGTCGCAGCAGAAATCGAGACTCATCAGACCAGGCAACGTTTTTCCAATCTTCTATTGTCCAATTTCGATGAGCTTGTGCAAATTGTAGCCTCAGTTTCCTGTTCTTAGCTGAAAGGAGTGGCACCCGGTGTGGTCTTCTGCTGCTGTAGCCCATCTGCCTCAAAGTTCGACGTACTGTGCGTTCAGAGATGCTCTTCTGCCCACCTTGGTTGTAACGGGTGGTTATTTGAGTCACTGTTGCCCTTCTATCAGCTCGAACCAGTCTGGCCATTCTCCTCTGACCTCTGGCATCAACAAGGCATTTCCGCCCACAGAACTGCCGCTCACTGGATGTTTTTTCTTTTTCGGACCATTCTCTGTAAACCCTAGAGATGGTTGTGCGTGAAAATCCCAGTAGATTAGCAGTTTCTGAAATACTCAGACCAGCCCTTCTGGCACCAACAATCATGCCACGTTCAAAGTCACTCAAATCACCTTTCTTCCCCATACTGATGCTCGGTTTGAACTGCAGGAGATTGTCTTGACCGTGTCTACATGCCTAAATGCACTGAGTTGCCGCCATGTGATTGGCTGCTTAGAAATTAAGTGTTAACGAGCAGTTGGACAGGTGTACCTAATAAAGTGGCCGGTGAGTGTATATATATATATATATATAAGTAACTTTTCAAGTTGAGCAATAAATACATGTCTTTAAGGCTTTATATTTAATCTTAAAAAAATTTGTTAAATGTAATAAATCATTTGAATAATTATATAATTATAATTGTATTAATTCATATATAAAACCAACATCTGTCCATTCTTTTTTTCTTGTATTTTCTGTAATAAAAAATAAATGATGGGAGTTTTTTAAAAATAGTTTTAAATGTCTGTAATTTTTTTTTGTAACAAATCAATAATACATTGATATTTAATATTTTAAAAACAACATCTGCCCATTATTTTTTAAATATTGATGTCATATAAAAATAAATTATGGAAGTTATTTAATGTTTTGTTCCATTTAACAAATATTTTAAACATGGGAGATATAAAACAAATTAAATGTCTATTAGTCAATTTTATAGTGGCACTTAGTACTCGAGCCCATCCTCAATCATAGTGTTCCTTCCTTCAGAGCAAATCTGTGGGATTTTAGAACAATGCACCCCTGCACCCCGACAGAAGCAAAGGAAACACATGTGAATGTTGCAGTGTTTGTGTGGGGACAGGTGGGTGTTCTGTGCCACTCCGGCTCATTAGCGAGCGATTAGCGCTCATTACGCCCCTATGGCCAGGCTTGGCTTGATTTATAACCCCGGAAGGGTTGAGAGCAATCTTAATACTCGCTTAAGCAATAATCAACTGCTTATAATCCCTCAGCACTAAGCCCAGAATCCCTAAACTCCAAACGTGTTGGTTTAACACAGCCGGGGCGATGAGAAGAGATTCTCAGAAACATCACTGAAGCAGAGATCACTCACAACAGACCTCGTATAGGAGAGACCAAAGAAGTGTTTTACGCTAAAGGGACATAGCTCGCAATATGTTTCGCTTCACACTAACGTGGTTTAAAAATACTTCACTCTTTACTTGAGGTGTAAATGATGTGGCAGTGCTGGGCTGCATGGCAAGGCCTGTTCTTGTGTTGTACGCTGTTATTTTTTTTGAAGTGCAGCATCATGTGATTGTTTTGTGCATCGCTGGCAGCTGTGAGTGGTTGGCTGTGTGTGTGTGTGTGTGTGTGTGTGTGTGAGTATGAGAGAGAGACAGGAAGTAGCTGATGAAGAGGACATGAGGACAGACCTGTCGTTACACTTAACGCAAATAGCCATGACAAAGCCAGAGTAACACTTTATTTTACAGTGTCCGTGATAGAGTAATTACTTAATTAATTACTTAGTAGTAGACATTGTAATAACATGTAACAAAATGTAATTAACATGTAACTAAGTTATGGAACAGCCTGTACTTACAGATTGTAATTACACTCATGTAATAGGCAGCTACTGTTACACATATGGAACAGGCCGAGACGGTTACATACATGTTACCGACTTGGTACAATGTAACAAGTACTTAAATATGTTACTAAGGTAAAAACCCTGCAGTTACACATGGTCATTTTGTACCTTCTAAAATAAAGTGTATCAAGGTTGTACTTAAGTGCACTTCATGTGTATCTACATACCTTATCCATCTGAATTAACCCTCTAGTTTACAGCTTAAATACATGCAGTAGCTTCTTAATTACATTCAATTTACAAAATATCACACAGGTATAAGCTACGTAAAATAAAGTGAATCAAGATTGTACTTAAGTGTAATTCATGTGTATCTACAAACCTTATCCATACTTTGGTTGACTTTGAATTAGGCCTAACTCCCTCGTTCACAGCTTAATGTAAGCGGTAGCTTCCTAGTTACATTGCAATTACATAATATTACACAGTGATAAGCTACGTAAAATAAAGTGTATCAAGATTGTACTTAAGTGTATTACATGTGTATCTACAAACCTTATCCATATGTACTTTAGTTTGAGTTAGGCCTAACTCCCTCGTTCACAGCATAAATGCATTATGTAGCTTCCTAATTACATTGCAATTACACAATATTACACAGGTATAAGCTACGTAAAATAGTGTAACAAGATTGTACTTAAGTGTATTACATGTGTATCTACAAACCTTATCCATATGTACTTTAGTTTGAATTAGGCCTAACTCCCTCGTTCACAGCATAAATGCATTATGTAGCTTCCTAATTATTGCAATTACACAATATTACACAGGGATAAGCTACGTAAAATAAAGTACTTAAGTGTACTACATGTGTATCTACATACCTTATACACATGAAGTACACTTAAGTACAATCTTCATACACTATTTTAGAAGGTACAAAATGACCATGTGTAACTGCAGGCTTTTTTCATAGTAACATATTTAAGTACTTGTTACATTGAGTAGTACAAAGTACTTTCTTATATAATTACATTGTACCAAGTCGGTAACATGTATGTAACCGACTCGGCCTGTTACATATGTGTAACTGCCTATTACATGAGTGTAATTACAATCTGTAAGTACAGGCTGTTCCATAACTTAGTTGCATGTTAATTACATTTTGTTACATGTTATTACAATGTCTACTACTAAGTAATTATTTAAGTAATTACTCTGTATCACGGACACCGTAAAATAAAGTGTTACCACTTAGGGTATTTTTGAATTTCCTACAACTTACAGATTTGATGATGAGTCATGCCCTAACCCTGCCATACATAAATAAGATGTGTGTAACACTTTAGTTTAGGGTCCAATTCTCACTATGAACTAGGCTAGTTGCTTATTATCATGAATATTACTAGGATATTGGCTGTTTATTAGTACTTATAAAGCACATATTAATGCCTTATTTGGCATGACCATATTCTACATCCCTTAATCCTGCACGATTAATCGTTAAAAGATCGCCATCTCGATTCAAACACACGATTTCAATCCTAAATGGCAATGATTCGTCAGTCTCAAATAAACCTTTGGACAAAATCATAGCGGAACATTCAGATCTGATGGCGATGCGGCTGAAAGCAGTTATCATATATCATACAGTTCACAAACAGTCTTTTCAACCACACAGTATCATTATTTATGTGTTACGGCAACTCAGATTATCACAGAAGCACTAGGATAAACGGTTATAGTTCGGTTATAAACCCTGATGTCTACGGAAGCGATAATAATAGAGCAAATCACCTTTTGAAAGTAACTTGGCGCCTCAAATGACCATTGTGTCGATTTACATCATAACACCAGTAGGTGGCGACACTAAAATATGTATTTGTCATTGAATCATTCTCTCAAGAGATTTGTTCAAAAAAGCAGATTCATCAAAAAAATTTAACAAGTGAGTCATTGAATCATTCATTCAAACTGATTTTTGAAAAGTAATTAATTTAGATTATTTAAACATTTTAATGGACTGCAGCATTTTATGACATGTTATTTTGTTTAGCTGTCTGTTCAGAATCGTGATCTCAGTTTGAAACCAAAAAAATCTTCTCAATTTATCTATCATGCAGCTCCATATTATAAAATATTACTGTTTTTATTGTTTCCATCACATTAATGTAGCCTTGGTGAGCATTATTTTAAAAGAAAAATAATGATAAATCGTACTGCCCCCAAACTTTCAGCGTATATCAAACATTACTGCAAAGAGTTTGTCATTTTATGACATTTTTATTGTTTGAGATAAAAATACTGACATACAAAAATACTGTTCACCAGCTCACTACAGAGTTGATTATTTGTGTCTTTCAAACTTGTGTTTCAGAGCTCCAAAATACGTTTTTTTGCCATTTCGTTTCAGAATATGACAGCAAGTTCACTAATTCACAACATCTTTCTAAGATGACTATTTTCAAACAAAGAAATGCTGCAAATATTGAAGACCATCAAGATCATCTCAAGGGAATCTGGTGTACAATGCAAAAATAGCAACAAAAAAAAAAAATAAAAAAAAAAATAGCTTTTATTTAGATGATCATTAATAATACTGACCTCGTTAAGGCAAAAATAACTCTTCCGACTTCCAAATGTCTGTCTGTTTTCCAAAAGGAAGCTGATTGGAATGAATCCCTGGAAAGAGGGTCATAATTTGGTTTTCCGTGAATTATCTTTGCTGAATAATTCTTTGTAGTCAGTGATGCAGAACCCAGATCTGTCAAGCAGTGAGCTAAAGACGGTCTGCTCGCAGGCTGAGTGTTAAGCACATCTAAAGCCAACTTAGTCAGAATACTAATGTTTGCGTGTGATTACATTTGCATGGGTATTTACTTTCTTACAACAAATTACTTATTGCGTGGCTTATTTTGAACAACTGCATTTCAAAGTACAAGAACATGCGTATTGTAGCAATTTTTCAAACTTGCTTCGCCTTCCTTTTCTCTGACATCATCAAGGCCTCTATAACACCCACTTCTCACCATTGATTCTTTTTAATGGATAAAATCACATCATACATTTTCTTTTTTTGATGCATTTCTGAGTGCAACAAAGAATTCAAAGGCACAGAAGTAAAATGGGTTGCGACTGCAGTTTTATACTGCCGCTATAACAATATGTATATAAATAACTACGGCTGAAGTCTCCATCCAGCATCCTAAATGACACATGATTGCACTACAATCTGAACCCTGTGAGCAAACATCCCCCCCGATACACTCGGCAGGATTCAGGCTGATTTAAGGTGGGGATAAAACATCAAATCTCTACACGGCTTACACCGACCACTGGGTGACCATTTCAAACCCTGCCAGCCAGAAAGCTCTTTATGGAGATCTTTTCAACCACTGCATGCACACACACACACACACACACACATTAACAGACACACACCGTTTGGAGAGAATACTGCTTTGATAGCCCGGGGTCTCATGCTACATTTTCTGAGGAGGCACTCAGTGCCAGTCCTGGATACTATGGTGTACTGTATGAGGGAGGAAAAAAAAGGAAATGAAAAAAGAAAGAAAAAAAAAAATTGTAAGAAAACCCTAAACCATATTTATAGTATTATTCATATTGTTTTTAATAAAAAAAAAATTATTACTAGTTTTTAATAGTACTTTAATTTAGTAGTAATAGTAAATAGTAGTATTAACATCACCAATACTTTTTATAAAAACCACAGAATAATAATAATTTTTAATTGGCTGCACATAGATGTCCAAGTTATTATTATTATTATTTATTTATTTAGTCTGGGAAAAAGTGCCAACTGATGCAAAGGAATGAATTGCAGTTTAATAGCAAGAGTATACACACAACCAGGCAAACTGTTCAAGTCATTTAAGGTCAACTGAGCCGAACTTTTCCAGAAGTTTTTTGGGTAATAATAACGGGGTGGTGCTTCCATGAGGATACAGTGCGTTCGACGACAACAGCACAACGTCACCTTTCACTACTCTCTCTTTCATCACAGTGATAAAATAAGGGCCCGGAGCTCTGCTGCAAATGTTCTCAAGCGCATCTGCCCTGCAAGCAGACAGGCAAACAGACGCCTCTCAGTGACAGCTTGATACACTACCCTGCGTCAGGTTTCCCCAAGTAATGAAAAGCCAAGCTGAAAATTGAGTCTGTACACCTGTATTTTCATGTCTACTCTGCCAACTATCCCCAGTAGTGTTTTTTTTACTGCATTTAGGGCTCTCCAGTGAATGTTTTCTTTTCAAAACACAATATGAGGTGTATTGTGTGACAATGCTGTCTAGTTGTTCGTCTTTAATTTGAGCATAAATACAAATCTGAATCTTCATCATCAACTATGATTTTGTGATACTGATATTTGTGATCACAAACGTTGGAGAGAATTTTTTATGTTTTTGAAGTCGTTTATGCTCGCCAACGCTGCATTAATTACAGTATAATACAGTAAAAAAAAAGCAATATTGTAAAAAAAACGATTACATTTTAAAATAACTTTTCTATTTGAATATATATTTAAATGTAATTTATTTCTGTGATTTCTCCAGTGTTTAGTGTCACATGATCCTTCAGAAAGGGACCATTTAAAGGACACCTTTTTCAACAAAAAACTGAAAACTTTTAATCCGTTTTACACAACAATGGCCTGAAAATACACATTTTTAAAATGGTTCGAAAGTGCTAAATTCTGGAAACTGATACCGTTATCATCTCAACATGAATTTGTGAAAACGGTAACATCATGCGCGTAGTGTTTCTTTAAAAAGTGACATCAGCATCTACTGGCCTGGCAGGATAATACAGCAATTTTAGTAATTTCCCGAGTAAACTTGGATCATTTTGACACATTTGACTATGTTTTTAGTACATCGTTGTCAAGTAAACGTACCATAACACTGACTTGCTGCTCAAGAAACGTTTCTTATTTTTATTATGTTGAAAACAGTCATGCTGCCTAATATTTTTGAAGAAACTATGATACTTTTTTCAGGATTCAGGTTCAAAATAACAGTATTTATTTGAAACATAGATATTTTGTAAAAAAAAACTTTTGTCTTTATTGCCAATTTTGATCAATTTAATGCGAACTTGCTGCATATACATGTTCACACACACATTTTTTACATACATTTACAATTCCTTTATGACTATCTTGAAAATCAGGCTTCTTCCAGCATAACTGCCAGGGGATCCAACAAGAATTAAACTGCAATATAAAAACTTGGATGGAAATGGCGCAAAATCTTAAGCAAACAACACCCAATATTTCCTAAGCTTGATAAAGTAAGAGCTATGGAACTATTACTGCGCCAGCTCAGACGGAACATCAGAAATCGGGGGAAAAAAGCATTTATAGGCCTCTGTACACTCATCTTACATCTCAGTCTAACCACAGATATTCAATACGTTCAATGATCCATCCACACCACCATGCAAGAAAATAAATAAAACTTATAAAGTGAAGAGAAAAAAAAAATTTAATTTACATTGTGAATATACAATCTTAAATATGTAATGTTAATAATATTCTCTCTAAAAAAAAATGTATTCACAACATACTATCCCTATGAATAAGTAACACTGCCGTATATCCATTGAATGTTATTATTGCAGGAGACAAATTGGTTGAAGTTATATTTTAAAAATGTTTTTTTTGTGATGGCAAAGCTGAATTTTCAGTCTTCAGTGTCACATGATCCTTCAGAAATCAGTATAATATGCTGATTTGCTGCTGAAGAAACATTTATTATTATTATTATCAATGTTGTGCTACTTTTAATTCATTATTTGATTAATATTAAGTTAAAAACAGCATTTGTTTAAAACAGTAAAGACATTTATAATGTTAGAAAAGATTTTTGTTACTTTCGATCTAGTAAAAGAACGTCTTTTACCAAACCTGAATGACTTTTTCTTTCTATATTAAATAACTATTTTCGTCCATTCAATGAAAGTCAATGGGGTCCAAAACAAATCTATTGACTTTCAATGAATGAAAAAAAAAAGAAAAAAAAAAGTTTTGCACATCATTATCAACAAACATTTTATTTTTGTAAACTAAAGTTAGGCTCTCTCGTTCATCGTAAAATCTACAAAAATGGAAGAATATGACATGACAAAACAGACTAAATTCAGGGAATTTTTTTTAAATGGGAAGTGTGCTTTGTATAAAAAAAAAAAAAAAAAAAAAAAAAACGTTTAGCAAGATAATTGTCTTGGAATTGAATTATGGATGCCAAAAACAGAGGAAGCACATATGCCACTCTCATCCTTTTATGCTGGGCATCTGCTGTAACTAAAATAAGATTTCACAAAGCTTTCACAATAACAAGATATGACAATATATGACGTTCCACATGTCTGAAAATCTAACGAGTCCACGGTGAAGCTGTTCAATGGAACGGGCTGATGTCTTTTCAATGACCCAGCTATGACATCACAATGGAAGCAAACAGATTACGGCATTAAGTGCCGCCCAGGATGATTGGCGGGCGAGCGCACTCTCGATTTAATAACAACTGTCATTACCGTCGTAAAGAGTACAGTTGTTCAACCACGCCGGCAAAAACCAGACAGAGATTGTCCTGTGTGCCTCTTTCTTTAGGGCTTGATTATGGATCCGTGACAGTGAGACGTCCTTTCAACCGCCAGGTCAGCACACTGTATCTTTTATATATTAATCTAATTCCACCGGTAAATTAGGATTGATCACTGCAGCTCTGGGCCACAATCATCATCCAGGATCTAATCAGAGCGTAGAGGTTTGGATTGGGGCGCTGGCTGGGGCCAGAACGCTCCATAAATATAAAACATATGAAAAGCGTAACACTGAGAGGGAAATCAGATTAGTCCCCCCCCCCCCCCCTCTCCACAGGTGTGCTTTCAGCCCGCCGCTTAACAGCCTGGCAGCAGCCTGCAAACACACCAAAATAACACTTTCCCCATCTATTGTTCGTCTCCAGCAGGGGATACGAGCTCCATACGCACCCCTGACGGATGTAAGCAAGGGGTCTCGCTTAGAAGACTTTTGGGAGATTGGACAGAAGGGTGTACTGAATTAACAACACAATCTCACTTTCTAAACCGGAAGCTTTGGGACCTGAAAATGACCCAAATAAGAAACGCATTGATAAATTCAAAGAGTAAAATGCAATGAACCTTATAAAATAAAGTTTGCGGTTTGTAAGGCTTGATGTTTTTGAAAGAATTTCTTCTGCTCACCAATGCTGCATTTTACAGTAAAAACAGTAATATTGTGAAATATTGTTACAATTCAAAATAACTGTTTTCTATTAATATATGCTAAAATGTAATTTATTCCAGTGATGCAAAGTTGAATTTTCAGCATCATAACGCCAGTGTAACAGTTTGACTCTTTTGTTTTCCCTTTTTTCTTGTATTTTGGTTTAGTCCTGTTCTGTTTTCCCGCCACTCATCTGTTACCATGTCTACCTTTATCAGTTCATCTTTATCACCTGTGTCTTGTTAATCACCTTCTTCTGTGTCACCTGGTTTGGTTCATCAGTGTCTGTATTTAGTTCGTTCAGTTCTGTTTGTCTTCGTTGGTAGTTAAAGTTTCATGGACGTGTTTAAATGTGTGTGATCCAGTCCGTCATCCTGCCTGTCTGTACCTGTGAGTTACTTTGGAGTAAACTGTTTGCATTTGAGCTTTCGCCTTTGTGTCCTTCTTCACTCGCACTACAGTCCGTGACAGCCAGTCTTGAGTGTCACGTGATCCTTCAGAAATCATTCAAATATGATGATTTTCTGCTCAAGAAACATTTCTTATTGATTAGAATACTATATTAATATCAATGTTGAAAACAGTCACACTGATTTTTGTGGAAACCGTGATAATTTTTTTTTTTCAGGACTTTGAGTAGAAAGAACAGCATTTATTTGAATTGGGCTGAAAAATTTAATAAAAAAAAAGCTAAATAAAATAATTTCTTTCAAAAATATTACTATTATTTTGATTACAATATTGCTCATCTGAATAATCTGTCATCAATTAATTACAGTGTTGGGTGTAAAGCATTACTGTAATTTAATTACTTTTCCTTGAAAAAGTAAAGTAAGGGATTACTTTAAATTTTTCTGTAATGTAATTAAAGTTACTTCTGATGTAATTGTATTAAATATAGATTATACTATAGAACAATTCTATATAAAACAATAGTGGATGCCATATCCAAATTTAGCATTTAATGTTAAAATGTATGTTTTTAATGTAACCTCCCTTTAAATACTTTGAAACAACTTAAACATAAAACTGCTCTTTTAATTATTTTAAATAAATAATATAAAATTGTTTATCATTGTATTGTTCAACTGGTCGAAGTTGATATGGGATTTAGAAAGTAATTATTAATAAGTAATGCAAAAGTTTTTAGACAGAGTAATTAGCACAGCAATCTAATTACACTGTTGAAGATGTAATTAGTCACTGGTATTAATTAATTCAGGTTTGGAACGATTTAAACGTGTCTTTCTTCTGCAGAACAACGTTTCCACTGTTTTTGTCTATACAATGAAAGTCAATGGGGTCCAAAACAAATTTCATTGCATGAGGGGAGAGAGACATGTGTTCTGAAAAAGAAATACAGTCTTAGAGGTTTAGAATGACATGAGGATGAGTAAATGGCAGAATTTTAGAGTCACTCCTTTAAGATAAAAAAGGCTTTTCAAGTTTTCAAACAGAGAAGAAAACATTGGTTGAATTGGTCATCTGTTCAATGTTTCGCAAGGGTGCAGGGTGTGCTGAGTTGTATTGTTATTGTGCTTTTTTTGTGTGTGCGTCTGAAAGTTAACAGAGCAGAAAAAATTATTGGACATAAAATGATTGGAGGACTCCTAAAGGGACGAGTGAAGTGTGATGGAGAGGGTGTTAATGATAAACACACTAATTTATCTTCGGTGTTGTGTTGCTGAAGTCCAACGCTAATTAATCAGTGCTGATCTGTGCCAATTTCCAGCTATGGGAAGCAGTTGTGTCAACCTTCAATCTGCAAACACATTTACAATAAAGTCTCCAAGAGTATTACCGTTAAGAGGGATCAAGTATAATGCACATCAGATCTCTGTGACCTGAGAGACGCCTGTGAAACTGTGACAGGTGGGAATTCACTTCTGTCTTTGAGATGAAAATCTCACTCTCTCTTCAATGTCTGCAAGCGATAGTGACTTGGGCCTGGTAAATGCAGGAACCGCAGTCAACTCAAACACGTATGTGATAAGATGACAAACAGAGCACAAAGCTCTTTGAAGAGCCAAGAGCATCACCTAATTTCCTTACAATCCAAAAGCTACTGGAGGTCAATTGTTGCAATTATTGGTTATATTGCACTTTTTTCAAGCGCTATACAAATACATATACATATATATTAAACTGCACATCTGAGAAGTAAAATTGAAAACTGAGAATAGTTATTGCTGAAATAAATGACAATTGTTGTGGATAGCAGGCACTTATACCACAATTGCGACTTCATTTCTTGTAGTTGAACTTTGTCCTATTAAGTTATACCATGTTATACTTTTAAATTTTAAAAGATGCAATTACAAGAAATTAGATAAAATTACAAACAATAGTGATGTAATTACAAGAAACATTCACAATTACGAAAAAGGAAGTTGCAATTCCGATAAATGAAGTCAATTACAAGAAATACTCACAATTACAAGTAGTTGCAATTGTGAGAAATAGTCACAAATGTGAAATATAGTGAAAACTACAAGAAATAAAGTTGTTTACAAACAATTAGGACATAATTACAATTACAATTATAATCCGTTTTATATCTTTACATTGCATGGCAGGGATCAAGTCTAACATGAGAACATCTGAAAGGATTGTGTATAGCAGTATAAAGACTGGAAGACTCTTTCTCGGCAGAAAGACTCTCTGGGGATGATTCACACCTAAACATAACATAGTCACTAAAGAACCAGCATATATTTACATAGCAGAAATAAAAACCAAGCTGTCTACCAGTTTACGAATTCAGCGTAAATAAAAAAATAAAAAAACTGACCTCCAACACCCATTTCCCTCCTCTGAGCAATTTGAGATCTACGTAGTTGTAAAATTAATTTGGTCGAAGCGTATTAAATCAACCCCAGCAGAACTGTGCCGACTCAGTCCATAAATGAGTATGCAAGGTGCAAATGTAGAGGTTCATTTATACACAGCAAAGCATAACTCACTCGTGGCACGCCAAGTTATTAAGTAGGGGGGGGGGGGCGCTCGAACTCCTAAGGGTGTCCTTTCTCTACACCCCCCAAAGCCGAATGATTACTACCGAGCAGAAGAAGCCAGTTATGAGCCTGAATCCCATGGCTGTACTTTGCATTAATTAGCTCGTTCACTATAGCCCTTGAAGACCCTCTAGCCCCTTCCCGCTCTTTAGACACATTTACGGTTTTAAAAAATTGCTTTGCGCAGCGTAGGGGTCCGTAAAGATTTCAGTTCTCGTAAACGGTGTAATTGCGATGCAACCAATTATACACCAGCTGAAGCAAAACTTGTAGGTTTCAATTTGTATTTAGGACTGGGAAATTAAAACGGGAACTTCTTTACGGCCGGATTATGATAAAATCTAGTAAATGCAAGCAAGCGCACAGAGATGTAAATTCAAAGAACCCTTAAAGAACCACAATGCCGCCAAATCATAAGGTTCTACCTCACCAGAGGCGCAGATAGAGGACTTACAAAGGTAAGCCCCTCTTACACGTGGACAAAGAGAAGAGCACGTAGGAAGGAAGGACAAAAAGGCTTTTCAAGGGTGTTCATTGTCTTGGCCAAAGTGGGGTCATGAGAGGGCCATGTTGAGCACGGAAGGCAAGGTTGCTCTCTCAGAGGGCTTTCACTCAACATACTACCAAGACTTCGACACAAAGACTACCTTCATCTGTCCAGCATTCATAAGCACCTCCAACATGCTACCTCTATAAACTGCTTTGAAGATCTCTAAAAGCAGCATTAAAGGAGTACATCTATACAACATCAGTTCATAGCGTCCATGTTTGTCAAGCTCCAAAAAGTACAAATGTACTGTGAAAGTAGCTCAATAAGACTTTTACTCAAGAGTTTTCTGAAGTCACATAGTAGCTTTGGAAATAGACTGAATTTAAAGTCATTAAAAAGCCTCATATTGTCAATTTTTTGTCTGAATCTATAAATTTAGGAGAAAAAAAAAGAAAAGAAAAAATTATATGGAAGCTTGTAACTGTTTATATGGTAGGCTATATTTTTTTTGATTTTGATTAGCCTTTATTGTCTCCTGACGGAGAAATTCATCTTGGGCATTCGAGATAACAGATGCAACACAATATACATAACACATAACATAATTACCTACACATAATTTACCACCTTAAAAAACTAACCCACACACCCTATTTATTGTTGTTCAATATTTTTATAGAGAGTGGTACAAATGAAAATTTAAACTTATTCAGTCTACAGTTTGGTAACCTGTACCTTCTACCTGAGGGCATCATCTCATACTCACTGTAGAGGACATGATTCGGATCGTTAGTAATTTTTAAACTCTGTTTCCTCACCGCCTCTTCAAAAAGCTCTTTAAGAGTAGTCGGTGGCACTTGTCCAATTATTTTTCCCGCCCTTTTTATCAATGTTTGAAGCTGTGATTTTAGTTTAACTGACAGGTTACCAAACCAGGCTATAATACCATATCGGACAATAGACTCAATTGCTGCCTTATAAAACAGTAACATTATATCCTTGTCAACGCCATGAACTCTTAGTCTTCTTAAAAAATATAGACGCTGACATATTTTTGAGGAAACATACTCCACGTGCTGTGACCACTGTAACTGTTTGTCTACTTGAATTCCTAAATATTTATATGTTGTTACTTGTTCAATCGGTACTCCTTCAATTAGAATAGGACTTTGATCGCCTATAGACCTAGGGTCAAAAATCATTTCTTTGGTTTTATTAACATTAAGGAGCAAGTTATGCTTATTGCACCACTTCACCATCTCTTTTTATATATATATAAATACAGTATATATATATATACTGTAAATGAAATGTACCTCTCTCTCTCTCTCTCTCTATATATATATATATATATATATATATAACAATTGTAAGATAGTAAGATAAGGTTGCAATTCTGAAAATTAAAATTGTAATTGTGAAAAACAGTGACAAGTGGAAAGTAATGACAAAGTAATGAAAAGTGGCGCTTATGACAAAACTACAAGAAATGACAACCAGAACTACAAGATAAGTCGTCACAATTATGGGATATTATGTTGCAATTTTATTATTTAAAAAGTAGCAATGACCAAAAATTAGGTTATAACATAATTACGAGAAACATTCACAACTACGAGAAAAGTTTTTGTCCGGATCTATTAAGTTTTATTTATTTTTTTATTACTTTTGAGCTTGTTTTTAAATTCAGAAATTTAGTATTTTTGAGGGGCAAAAAGTTCAAAATCCCAGGGTCTGGGATAATAAACTGTCCTGATATGATAACTGTCAGACAGACATTTCATATTTTTCATTGATCCAGTTCTCATATCTTAAGATCTTAATATAATGAGCAGAAATGGACAGGCTAAAGTACACGAGGGAAAGTAAACAATGGCAATTTTCTTCCCTTCACAGAACTATTCTTTTACAATCACCAAAAGCACTTTTTTGAGAGGCTCATCGTTAGCAAAGAGAATTTCTTAGCACGTAAACAATGTACCCAAGTGGGATGAATGAGCTTAGGTGTAAGAAATGTAAAAAAAAATAAATAAAGGCCTGTACAAACAACTCCTAATTAAGGTGTGTGTAATCGGGAGTCAGCGCGGGGGCTGGCCGGGCGTTCCAGATGGCAGGTTGTTATTTCAGCGTGCCCTGCTAATGCAGCAGGATGCGACGGCGGTAACCCGAACCGTCCCAGGAGGCCCTGCGCCTCTCAGCACAGCTCCAGAATCAGGGCCAGCGTTGCCGCCATTGTCGTGGGACCACATCTAGCACCCACTGCTGGCCTGGTGTTAGCGAAGGGCAACACAGGAATACAAAATGTTAACAGCCGTGCTTCTGTTAACAAGTCGCTCCAGCTAGCGGTTTGAACAGAAGGGGATGGAGGGGGCTGTACACATCCCTGAGGAGAGGGGAGAGAGAGCTACTAATCATCCTGACACAGGATAACACGGCCCACGCTAGCTACACGCACTTGTGCTAGTTAACGGTGCGGAAAAATGAAGGAATTCTATGTTCGGAATGGTTGCTAGATTGATTGAGTGATGATATTAGCGTTGTGATTACACAGTTTTATGCTGTGCTCTAAAACCACATATGTGGATATGATTTCATCATTCTGAATTACAATAAATAACAAACGTTTCCGCTCTAGAGGGATAGGAACATATTTTTTGTTATTGCTGTTTTTAATGCAAAAGTGGATAATAAAATAAATTAAGTCATAATAATTTATGGTGTAGAACAGCACTGAAAGTATAAGTTATTGTCCATTGGTTATGAAAAGGTGAGCTATTAGTGTTGAAAACCGCACAGTTTACAATTTGAAATAGATCAATAGTAGTAATTTCAATAGTAATAAGCAACTTTGCAACTACATGTCAACTAACTCTCATTAGAGTATTAGACTGTCTGCTTAATATCTGCTAACTCTTTATGTTCCCCCAACAGACTTTCAACTGACTGTTAGTAACTTTGCAATTCCTTATTTTACTAACACTAACCCGAACATAACAGTCTACTAATACTCTGAGTTAGTTGACATGTAGTTGCAAAGTTGCTTATAGTTATTACATCAAGTGTAACCATCAGAAATAATAACTAGAATGTTCCCAATACAAATAAATTGTTCCATTTGATATAAACAGATTGAAATATAGAATGCCTTTTCTTTAATCAAATGAATTACATAAAATGGCGATTAATCAAATTAAATCCAAATAATCAAATACATGAATGTGCCAAATGCAGAGATTATTATTGTGGCAGATTAAAGCTTTACAAGTCAACATATTGTTTGTTTAAATTAAATATCAATGAATACTGGAGCATGTCAGAAGATTATTTGTCAGATTTTCATCAACGACAGAGCTTAGTCAGTCTGAAACCATCCTGTGTTTGCAATTTATTCTTAAATCAAAGCTGAACGCTGGATATGACAATACGTTTAATGAATAAACATTAAACTCTTTTTGTAAATCTGACCCATATTTAAATGATATCACAAAAACACATCTTGTAAGAATCTTGCAGAACGAAAACAAATACTATGCAGATTAAAAAAAAAAGTTTATTCTTGTTTTAAGATACAACGTTTTTACAATTTCTTAGAAATGTACAATGTTGCTTTTAATTAATAGATCCGAACAAAAAAAAAATGGTTATAAGGGTAAAAAGTTGAAGTGAAGCTAAGATGTATCTATATTTTGAATATCTTTGTAGACCAATAGTATATATTTCCTATTGACAAAAATGTCCTATTGTGCAACACTAAGAATTACACAACCAATATGGCGCTAAAGTAAATCTAGGCACACAGCCGTATTATTTTTTTTGTGCCAATTCTGAATAAACGTTTGAAGAATGTGTTTTTCCCTCATCAGCATTCATAGACTGACCTTGAATGCTTGTTTTCTATCGAGAGCGATACTTGAGAATTCATCCACGTGTCAGATCTACTAAAGACTGTACAGCTCGCATGCTAGAAAACCCACATGCAAAGTATGTGAAGTCTTATTTTACGAAGTTAAATGTCTGCAGAATAGTGGCCACAAATGCTCTTTATAATATCCTTCATAATCCCAAAGACCAATGGAAAATAAATTTACAATCATTTTTCCCCCCAGTTTCTTCACTGAACAAAAAGATGCAGAGAAAAAAATTAATTAATTCAGACCAGAAATCTGAAAAGCGCTGAGCCATCAAATGCAAATTAGCCTTTCGTTACGTTAAAGGCGAAAACGAGCAACAGTATTGGCTTTTGGAGAGTAACCCCATCCATTTCTCCCGATTATCTTGTCTCTCTGCCCTTCTGGTCAGATATCCTCAAAACAGTCAATGGAGATTATTGTGCATTTTGGGCAATTATCCCACTACTGCAAAATGTCAGATAGCTGTGTGTCTGCAGACGTGCTGAGCAGAGCAGTGCTACAGTAATAATCGCCTAGGGTGCAAGTGAAGCTTGTCTCTTTCATCTTAACGCTTTAGTATTTGCCATAGTTATCTTGTTTTTTTCTTCTGAGAGGTACAGTAAGTCTGTTCTTTAAGGAGCTCCCCAGAGAGTGAGGCACAGTTTGCATGCCTCAGTTAATGTTCATACTGTTTATTGTAAAGTTCAGTGAACTTCAGGTAGCACTAAGTGATTTTGCTATAATAAAGTGTATTAGCACCCTCTGAAACGTGCAAACAGCAAAATATTGAATATAAACACGTCTGTTCTTAATATTGGAGTGAAAAGTTCCAAAGCTGGAAAATGTATTCATACAAAATCGTCAAAGAAAGTATTACTGACACTACATAAAAATCTAAATTGCTTCCAGTGACAGACTTCAACTGTTCTACGCAATAAAACTAGCATTTTCTTTTTGTACAGCAGACAAACATACATCCTCTAAAATCCTATTTTATTGAAAGAGAGATTAAAATTTCACAGGTTGGGCTTTGATCACCTGGCAATGTCCTAGCAACCACTGCATAGCAACACACCAAAATTACTCCTTAGCAATAGCAACACCTTGGTAACCACTTACAACACTCTAGCATTGAGGCAGCATGCTTAAAACTTGAAATTGCTTACAGTAATGACATACTTTACATTTTGATCACCTGGCAATGCCCTAGCAACCACATAGCAACAAACAAAAAAGTACTCATTTGCAACTGCATAAGCAACACGTTGGCAACCACCTACAAGACTGTAGCATGTTTAAAACTTCCAATAATGACAGACTTTTACTTTTTCTCATGTTTATCCCCTGGCAATGGCCTAGCAACCACATAGCAACCCACTAAAAAGTACTCTGAAAAAATAAAGTGCAGTCTTAATTAATTTTATGTGAAAAACAATTTCTCACAAAATCTGATTTCAGAAATGTAGGCCTAATGCATGTCATTAAATTGCATAATGTAAATAATTAACATTATATCAGCCATCTTGCTCTTTAAATATCGAGCCATTAATCGAAAAACCCATAGCGGTCAACTACTAACATCCAAATCTTGTCAAAAAGCCTGAAATAAATCCAATTTGTTTGATCAGTGCAGCAGAAGAACATACATGTCTAGAGATCTACATGTGTGCATTTACTGTAAAAACGTCAAGTGTCTGTGTACATAGTATTGTGAATGCGCCATAATTAAAGGATGTGGAGAGCAGATGTATTTGTTCACATCTCCAAGGAGGACATCAACAGAGTCAGCTTCAAAGAGAAATGAAACGCTACTCCCACAGAGAGCTCTAGAAAAACTCTTCTACTGTGCTTTACATACAGCCATGTATCCGTGTCTGTAATAATAGTTAATGCAAAAGTCACGGCATATCATTATTGTACAGAAACATCAAAGCATTGGATAAATCACTGGTGTGGCCTTCAAGACACATTATAATTTACAGACTCCACATTACGGCTCTATTATAAAACCTAGCCTTGCCATCTAACACCTGCATACATGCTAATCAAAATAAAAACTTTAAGTGACTGATTTGAAATGTAACACAGCAGGTCTACTTACGATCATTTTATTTCCCCATATATAGGAACCAAAACAGACATGGCTAATGCTAACCACTAAACGCTTTTATTCCAGTGCAGTCTGATGTTAGCATGTTGCTAAGCTAACATGCTCTAATAGGCACCAAAAATACAAAACAGATGGCACACAATTTCAAATAAGACTGAACTATTTTTTATCAGTTCTTCTAAAAATAGTATATTTTGTAATGAGCTTAAACCCTTTCCCCCCCCCCCACTGAACTAATCTGGGGTTGCATTATCCACAAAGGATTCACATAAGTTTGCCTTTAAATCCAGTCAAAATGTTATCTAATAAGGAAATATACTTTTGCTGCCTTCCTTTTGAACAGCCTTTGTTTAGGAGCGCATCTTCGGTGCTTTAAAATGCTGTCTAGGTAGGCAGCTTATGTCGGCAGTCTCACAACAATATGATGCTTATTTTGCAAGAAACATCAGCACTTGTTTAGGACCACAATAGTATTGACAGGCCTACGTTTGAAATATGTTTTTTTTTTTTTTTACTGCCGTTTAAAATGAGTCACAGAGCATCCAAATGTTGATGTGAATGTCAGATGGCTTTAAAATACATAAAACGTGTAGGCAAGCATGTTAAACTGCTTAGCCATTTAAAATGAATCTGTCTCTTTCAGCTTGCTGTGTTGACACTCAACACATGGTGTCCAAATAACTTTTCCTGCACATGCCGATAGTAAGTGAATTAGGATTATTATCCGGCTATAACCATTTCCTACTGGCCATTCATTTGTATTTTGCATAATTTCATTCAAACTATTTGTTTGTTTTCCCAATCAAATGACACATTGAATCTCTTTTGTTTGTGTTTGACATTAATCTAATACTATCCGTTTTAAAATCCAAGCATATGTTTGTTTAATTATGTTTTTTTTTTTAATCCTCATTTATATTGGGGCACGTATGTAAACTAAAACTTAGATCTGAGTAAACATTATATAAAAACTAAGAATCAGTAACGGAGCTGAATTTTTAGAATTTTTGCCTATAACTTAATGATAAATACATTTGTGGGTTGAGTAACAGGGTTTTGGACACATTTTTGGCAAGTAGAATTATTTATTAGAAATATTTTCTACTATAATGGACTGAATGTCATTTTTTTTTATAGAATCAGGAAGGTCAAGACCTCAGGTAGGCTACATAACTTCAGCAAGACATGGATAAGAGCTGTTCAAGTGATTCAAGAACAGATCAAGTATATTTTACGGACCCATAACTATATAATACAGCATAATATCGTCATTAACAGTTTCCTGGTTTAAAATAAATAAATACATTAATTCTAGGTACAAAGCAGCAGACTCCAGTCAACATGCCTCATATTAAAGGTCCTATAGGAGACTAAAAGAAAAGGTCAGGTAAGAGATATGGTGTATCAGAGAGGACAGTCATGAAGCAAAAGCTACAATTCCTTTAGGCTTTCTCACTTTCATTTTCCTTTAAGATCAGCCACGTGGATTCAAAAGGGCAGAGTGGGTGTTTACTATTAGCAATATCACTGCAAATTTTCACACCATATGCATTACTTAACACATTTGACTTTCAGATGCATTAAAAACTAATTGATCTTACGAAGACAAGATTACTACTACTACTGCATGTTTATACTCAACAATTAGGATTTCAACTAGCCATTAACCTCAACTATTAATTTTCATTCACTCATCCCACACCATTTGTGCTACGGCTCTCAAATCGGATATTAGACTTACATTTTCAGATAATATCAGATGATAAGACAGGCAAAAAGTTCTCGAAGAAAGATAATGCGAATAACCTACACCATGAAACATCCATTAAAAATGTGTGAGTGTTCTGCACACCCTTAAGGCACAACCTGTCTTACTGATACAAACTGAAATACCACTGAAAATACTGCATGTTACTTCGGATTTCGATTCACTAATTCAAGCCATGCCGAAAAGGGCAATTCCTGCCTACGGATACTGCCAGATTGTATTAAAATCAAACATGTTACAGCACTATAATGGATAATCCATTTAATAACAATGATGTTCCCAACTTTGTTTTTATTTGCAGTTTCAACTTGCACTGCAGTGAGATTCACACAGGCCATTCGCACTAACAATGTTCATGCTGAAAACGTACAACTAGATAAAAAAAGAAATAAGAAAAGAAAAGTCTCATTTCTGGCTCTTTCCACAAATAGCATACAAATTAGTGGCTGAAATGCTTCAAGAATGGTCAGTGAAAGAATATAACTTAACCTTGAGAAAATGTTGACCATCAACATCAGGAGGCCAAACAAAATATTATAATGAGCCAATTTATTCCATGTTTTCAGTCCTGTTACCAAAATCTGGGACATGTCTATATAAAAATTTTAATCATAATTTGTATAAACAAATATCAAAATAAAACAGAGTCAAAAACCTGACGCGGGATGGTAGCCATGGGATTTGTGCTTCTAATACGTAATGGGACACAAAAGTACACACTTGATGAAAAGGTCTAGTGGTCTACTATAATTACCGATTTTTGCCATCTCATCATCACATTAATGCTCAGTGAACTTTACTTTGGGATTATGCAAGAAAATCCCATTCTCTTCCAATAGACGAGTCTGACACATGACACTGTAGGTGGGCGGCAGGTCATGAGCCGGGAGACGAGGACTCGAAATGACATTCTCTCTTTCATCAGAACTGCGGGAAGATGATCCGTTGCAACAAGAAGCATTCCGAGCAGGAATTCCAGCAGAGAAGGTTCCGTTCTACTCTAGAGCTCCAGGCTTTACCGTCTTCTACAGGAGAACTCGCTTCTGACTCACAGACACCAGTTTACACAGCAACACTGCAAACAACTTCAGTGGCACACTTCACCTTGAAAGTCAGGCCAACTATTTTCTGAACTTATGTTATTGGTCTTACCAGTTAACTTTTCACAATCCAAGCAGCAACCAACAGATAAAACGAAGCCCCAGTATGTTTTTCTTGTTCAATAAGCCCTTTCACCAGGGAATATTTACCAAAAACGGTGTGTAAATTTGTAACATTTTCACTGGAGTTCTCACAGAGTACTCAGTGTCTTAGTGGAAACCACAACAGCATCATGGGAAAACGGACTGCTGTACATTCTGTGCATCTCCGCAGACTTGAGTGCATTCGGTGAACTGTAAGAAATGAAATCGGACATGCTCCGTTCTAATAACGGACAAAGCTTTTACAAACCTTCCCTGGTACTGTTCTTCTGGAATTCTGTCAGATTCAATATTCTCTTCACGAAGCTAACCAACATTCAGCACACAGCCTTTCAGAATGAATAATCCAGTATGAATTTCTGTGCTCAGATAAAAAAAATAAAATAAAAGAAATAAGTCTACTTTATTTCGATAGTCCACATTAGACAATCTAAGTAACTCTGCAACTACATGTCTAACTAACTCTCATTAAAGTATTAGTAGATTTTCTGCTTAATATCTGCCAACTCTTTATTGTGATGATCCTCCAACAGACTGTGCATGTCAACTAACAAGTTTCTCACTCAGCCCAAAAATCTTTTGAGGGATTTAAACAAAAATGAGTATTTTGCAATAGCTTAAGATGTGTATCCTTATATAGAACCTTAAAGGGTACAATAGAGTCAATATAGAAAGCCATTTAACCCTTTTTTTCCTACAGTGTTTTCTGTAGCTTCTGTACGAGCTACTCATGAATCACCCAAATCTGGGGTTTGAACCAACAACCTTTGGGTTATAAACCCAGGTCCTTATTGGCCCAGTTTACACCTGGTATTAAGATCAGATCACTAGTAGACGAGGGAGACACATTACTGTTTACACCTGGTGTTTTAATCCATCTCTTCTGTCCACTTTCAACCACTTCTGCTCTGATTTCTTTGAGGGGAGGGTCTATAAGCAGATAAATGTAGGCCTATTGTTTTTTTAGTTTTTTTTGTGAGTTTTTTTCATTCTGAAACTTTTGAATGAGTTTTCTCTGAAAGTGGACAAGCTCAAAAAAAGTTTTAGACCCCGTTTACACCAGTATTTAGCGTCATCCACTTGTGACCCAAAATGCATCTTAATACCAGGTGTAAACAGGGCCTAAGCCACACGTCTCTACTCGCATCACTAGACATCAGATTCATTAATAATCTGCATTTATTCCCATTTCTTCTCTACTAGCAGTCAGTAAACTGTCAAGACGCCCAGGACTGGAAGTGAACTGCCACAGACGCTGTTTTAGTATTTGATGGATAGAACCTGTTCTTTAAATGCGGAAAGAGGCCCTGGTGATTTAAGTGCTTTCAATCTCCCTCTCGGTCCAGAAGCAGGAGAAAAATATTTAAAGATGTTTAATATTTTATTTGCAAACATGAAAAAGTGCCTGAGGGCTTTAGATAATGCGTTTCACTTTCCCGTGGAAACCTGATTTATGCCAAGGTCAGATTGCGGCGTGTTTGTATCCAGTGACAACACAAAGCGGCCTGCCACTCATCAATGCCATCAGTCGGATCAAAAGTGTTGCCTGGGATAAATGAAAAATGATATCAAAACAAGTAGAGAGACAGAAAATGAACAAGAGATTTAAGCCGGCTCTTCATAAAACTTACAACAAGACGAATGCACAAGACGAATCAGACCGCGGGACACGAGGATAAAAGGTTTATAACCATCCAACTGGGTTCGATTTAAGTCTACTTTTCTGAGATGGAAAGAACAACTTCCATGTGGATATTCATAAGATTAAGCTGTTACAACTGAGCTCATTTTGTATTTGCGTAATCTATTACCCGAAGCGCCCACGTTTCGCTCAGGTGAGAATGCGATGTATTTCATACGACATTCACATCCGCAGAGAGTCGTGGTCATTCGCACCCTGGTTTATATTTTTAGCAGCCTGAAATAAAGGAATGAATATGAATGAATGCGAATGAATATTAATGAATATTAATAACCCCATTACTAACCCCATTTTGTGTCTGGCATTTTTATTAGTCAATTTTAGAAAGTTTCATGGTAATGGATTTTGACACAAATCTACTGACACTTACCCATTCTGTAATTTTTCTGATCCTGGTGCGAGCGGGTTTTGGTGTCAGTTAATGAGTGTCAAAATGAAAGTGGGTCAGAGAGAGGTAATATATTTGAATTCATGGCACGATATTATTTTATAATTCACCATTAGATTGTTCTTGGCGGTATAACGAATGTATGAAGTATGACATCAGGAGAACTCAGAAACAGCATTTACTTCTAATATATTAAAATTAGTCCTGTCAATGTAACTTTACAAAAGAAATGTTACACTACCATTCAAAAGTTTGGGGTCTCCTTTTTTATATATTTTTGAAGGAAGTCTCTTATGCTCACAAATAGCCTACTTCATTTATTTTATTAAAAAATCAGTAAAAACAGTAATATTGTAAAATATAATTACAATGTAATATTATTCCTGTGATTCAAAGCTGAAATTATCATCATGACTCCAGTCTTCAGTCACATGATCCTTCAGAAATATTTCTAATATGATGAATCTTACTATTAATGCTGTTCAAAAAACAGTTTGAAATAAAAATCTTTTAAAACCTACAGTGCGAAAAATTATTTTTGTGCACCTTAAAACTTACTTCTGCTTCATCAAGTAAATGCACTGCATGTCAAATACTTTCAATGTATATTCAGAAACTGACAAATCAGCTCAAAATCTACTTTGAGTTTCTCTAATTCAGAGTTGCAAGGTTAATTGATAACATCTTGAAATAATCTCCTCCAAGTCGATTGCTACCTAACTGCTTTTGATTTGTACGCGGTTCTGCATATCAATTTAATTATACATGTTGAACACGTATAGGTGCCATTTCATTTGTTCTGTTTACTTAAAAGTCAATTCCATTTAATGAAGTGAAGGTTATCCCGATCTAATCATAGTCAAACACATACTGCTTTAGGTCTACAAGAGAAAAGATCAGAAGATCAATCATCCACAGACCCTTTAACACAGAGTGACTGAGTATCTGCCTCTTGCTAATTCTTTGTATTGGTGAAAATACTAAAGGTATCATCACCTTTAGTGTACTAGAAATATCAAATCAAGAGCTCTCAATATCTCTCAACACTTTACAAACAACTTTCTCAACAACTTACAAAGACTTACAATAAAAAGGCCTGCCTAAAACAGTGTAACGAACAGGCAGACAGACAG
Source organism: Semotilus atromaculatus (assembly GCA_031834385.1). Lineage (NCBI taxonomy): Eukaryota > Metazoa > Chordata > Actinopteri > Cypriniformes > Leuciscidae > Semotilus > Semotilus atromaculatus. Next base: position 5,563,405 of record JAULUF010000015.1, on the reverse strand, counting down.
ATAGTTCTGATGGGCAACATATTTCAGACAGACAGACAGATAGTTCTGACAGGCAGACAGAAATATTTCAGACAGATATGTCACAGAAAGACACAGATAGATAGACAGATTGTTCAGACAGACACATTTATAGATAGTTCAGACAGACACATATATAGATAGTTCAGTCAGACACATATCACTCTAAACAAAAATGGTGCTAAATAGCACTAAAAGTGGTTCATTGGCTTGTAATCATAGGGGAACCACTTTAAGTGCCATATAGCACTTATCTTTGTCAAATGGTGCTATGTAGAACCATAATAGGTGCCATAAAGCACCTTAACCACCCCAGAGAACCCCTGAAGAACCCCTAAAGAACCAAACAGGTTCTTTAAATGGTAGTGGTGCTATATAGCACCATAACCACCGCAAAGAACCCCTGAAGAACCTTTTTTTTTTAGAGTGAGATAGTTCAGTCAGACACATATATATAGATAGTTCAGACAGACAGGACAGATACAGATAAATGGTTCAGACAGACAGACAGAAAGACAGACAGACAAACAGAAAGATAGTTCAGACAGACACATGATGGTTCAGACATAGATATAGACAGACAGATAGATATAGATAGACAGACAGATAGATATAGATAGACAGACAGATAGATAGACAGACAGATAGATATAGAGACAGATAGATATAGATAGACAGATATAGACAGACAGACAGATATAGTAGATAGACAGATAGATAGACAGACAGATAGATAGATAGACAGACAGATAGATAGATATAGATAGACAGACAGACAGACAGATAGACAAACAGACAGACAGATAGATAGACAGACAGATATAGATAGACAGATAGATATAGACAGACAGACAGACATATAGATATAGATAGACATATAGATATAGATAGACAGATAGATAGACAGACAGACAGATAGATATAGACAGACAGATATAGATAGATATAGATAGACAGATAGACAGACAGATAGATATAGATAGACAGACAGACAGATAGACAAACAGACAGACAGATATAGATAGACAGATAGATATAGACAGACAGATAGACAGACAGACAGACAGACAGACAGACAGACAGACAGACAGACAGACAGACAGATAGATATAGATAGACAGACAGACAGACAGATAGACAGACAGATAGACAGATAGATATAGATAGACAGATAGATATAGATAGACAGACAGATAGATATAGATAGACAGACAGATAGATATAGATAGACAGATAGATATAGATAGACAGACAGATAGATATAGATAGACAGATAGATATAGATAGACAGATAGATATAGATAGACAGATAGATATAGACAGACAGATAGATATAGATAGACAGATAGATATGTCAGATACTAACTTCTTGATACTGCATTGTTTTAGCTACAGAACGTATATGCAACCAACTTAAATACAGAGTCAGTTAAAAATTATATATACACACACCACCCTATTCCTTGGCACCAATGCTTCTTTAAACTCCAGGTGTAATCTGAAGTCTAAGGGGATAGAAAAAAATTCCTTCAGCCTTAAAGATTTGTCGACTAATTAACACCTTCCTCTTGAATCTTAAGTAAAGGCTTTACATGGAAGAGGTACGATTTTACACACAGGAGTTATCTTCGCCGCACAGCTGCTGGGAAGACGTTAAAACAAAGAACTCAGAATAGAACGCCGCCATATAGCAGTTCCAGCCATGATGGGCTAATCGGTTCCACTTCAGTCTCGAAAACCTGTATAATACCACAGCATTCGCAGCATGTCTACACATTAATGTTTCGAAATGTAAATTCCAGATACATAATGAAGATCAGATGCAACATTTGATGTCTGTAAGTGTAAACACCAAGCGGCTCATGCTAAGCAGGGCTGAAGCTGCCTGAAGTAATAACGACAGATCGCTCAGCATAGCGGGGTTATTTGATGGAAAATGCATGCTAATGTTTTTGCATTGCTGATCCAGCATGGCAGCAAAATGACTCTTTCAACACCGGCTCCGCTGTATGAACACAAAACACCGAAACACAAGAAGAGACCTTATATGGTTGACTTACAAGACTGATCCTGTGACAGAACAAAAAGCAAGGGAACAAAGATAAAAAAATAAATTAAAAAAACATCTCACTAGTCAGCAGAGGTTATTATTCATCAACAGCCTTAGGAATATTCCACAATAAATATGCATGAATCATTTACTCACCTACATGTTGTTCCAAACTCATTTGACTATTTCGTTGAGCACACAAAGAGAAATTTTGGAGAATGTGCCAGTTGTCCTTTTCCATGCAATTACAATGAACAGCAACTACAGTGGGACTAATACGGACTACAAAAATGGTCCAAGTCTTCTCAAACTTTACCATAGAGAAACTGTGAAAACTGACACTTATTCGGCAATATTATTGACTTGAACTATTATTCACTGAACTGAGCTGATGATGATGACATCCCTGTTTTCTCCAACGTTTTTTTTTTTTAGATGAATTTATCTCATTCCACAATTTATTCATTGTGTTGTATTAAGAAGAAAAGTCAGCACACTCTTTAGAATTTTTCCTTTGCATTTATAGAGAAAAAGAAAGACATATGAGCTTGGAATGACAAGAACATTGTAAAACCATGACAGAATCTCTCTCTCTTTTTTTTTTTTACCCCTTTAAGATACGATTATTTTTGGGGTCAAGTCGATGATTCTTTTAAAAAGACAGCCAACGTAGCATTACGCGGCACGGAAAAACAGAAGCTCCAAACGTAGAGTGCTTCTCCTTTAAAGGTCATTCTTCCTCGCTGGTGTCAGCCTCTTCATATTGGGAAAAAGTGAAAGGATAATCTCTTCTGACAGCCAACAATGCATTATGTATGGCTAAGGTTTTTATAGGCCTTACTGTGCCACTGAAACATAATTACATATCTCTATTCATCTGTGCATGGGCCACAGCAACACTACTTTTAAAAAAGATGGTGGATGCTTTGCTAACCTTCCCATTTCTGCTTGTTAGGAATCTTTAACGAACACCAATTTTTCTGGAAAGAAAAAGCCTAATAAAGTGGCAAAGCATTTATTTAGTACCGTCGAACAATTTGTCCTCAGTACTTTTGAACTAATGTGAGATTATTCTATGAAATATGCTTACAAGTTTAAATTGCAACATGGAGAGATACATTTTAAAAACGTAATCATACTTCGCGTGAACTAAAGGAACAAAGAAAGAAATGAACACAGGTAAGCCCTTAACAAAATCTAAAGCTAAAGCAGTTTGGAACAGCTTTTATTGAACTAACAGTAGTTAGGTGAATCTGCATGTTTACAAAGCAGCTGCAAATTATAGATTATCTGCAGACGTTTCAACCCCGACGTGCTGAACTGCACCGCTGCCCCCTGGGATGCCGTTCAGACACAGATTAATAGCATAGCTTTGCTGTAGTACACATATGTGTGGGGTCAAGCAGAGAAACGCATTGCTGCAATTCTGGACTGAACTTTTAAACTACAGTAAATAAACTGACCTGCATAGCCTGGGGGGGTCACTTATACTACAAAGTACATTTTCATGTTCATTTGAGTCTTGTATATTGGGGGGAAATTGATGGAAATCATAATAGTTAAATTTAATAAAAATCAAAGTTAAAAATCCAAAAATAAAATAGTCAATTTTACAAGAAAAAAATACTATTCCAGTCTTTCCATTTCTTTGAAACAGTTTTCACCCAGGAATTGCAAGTATAATTCACAAATATTTTCAAAGTAAATCCTACAAATTTTTTTTTTTTTTCAGTGTAGTTTTCTTTTATCACAAAATCAAAATAAACTAAATATGGGGTGAATTTAAATGATTTACACTTTGAAACTTTTTTTTAAAAGTTTGCATTTTTTCCAAGTGCCCCCAAAATGCCGTTGTCATGTAAATGAAAGGCCAAACCACATAAAAAAGTTTTTCAGTTTTAGTTGAAAATGGTGTCGCGCCCTAAATGTCATCTCATCTCTCTCTTCATAGTTTGTCACACTGAAGCACAGTCAATGACACAAGCCAAAAGCGCTGAGCCACCTTCCAGGCAGGCTTGTGGGGATGATTAATATTTATAGAGAAACAGCTTAAGGGCAGTACCCTTGAGAGCTATCATTCCACTTTGCTGCCTAACACTCGCAAAATATATTGACAAGTCTCTCTCAGAGCTGGGCCCTGCCCCTTGAAAACCTTTCTAGCCGAGCACACACTAGGCCTTGAACCGAAGCCAGTTCGCTCAGGAAACAAAGTGATGAGAGAGAGAGAGAGAGAGAGAGAGAGAGAGACTCTGCCTCTGGCTAGCCATACTAGGCCAATTTACCAATTCCCTCTACTTTCCCATTTAATAAAGTTTCTTCACTGAACATGTCAGAGACCGCTTTATTGCTCAAATCGATCTTCATGCCTGGTTCAGCAAAAAGAGAAACATGCGTGTTTTCTTCTTAGTGTGGTTTGCTAAGGCAAGCTATTTCTTTTGATCATAAAGTACATGCGGTTAGGCGTTTTTCTAAATCCTTAACCCTAAGTATCAGTGCTTGACATTAACTTGTCTGGCTCACCTGCCAGTGGTTAGTGGTTTTCCAGCCTTTTCACTGGCCACAATTTTGACATCGATATCATAGGGAAAAACTGCCATACAATTATTTTTTATATTATCTCATAATTTGGCAGCAGGAATATTAGGCTACTGTCACTTTAAAGACCTGACGCACGGATCCATTATACTGCTACACGTGTTTTCTTTCTCAACTGTTTAAGTTCACTTAAACCATAACTGAGTGTGTTTACGTGAATACTTGCCAAGACATTGACAAGGCAAGGTATTTTGACATTATTTTGTGTGTATGTTTACGTGCAATAAGCAGCGAAAATAACTCAATTTAGTACTGAGAGGAGGCTTTATGAACACACTAAAATCAAGCTCTGTAACACCAACAATATTCATCTGGAGCAAATGAAACGAGTGAGTGAGGGGAGGCGGGTTTGTGTGTAACTCGCTGTCGGAGAGATCAGGAGAGACCGAGAAAGCGCAGGGGGTATCGTGTATCTATTCTGCGGGAAATTAATTTAGAAGCGGTTCAGATATTTCAGTAATCGATATGTATATTTTTGACAACACTACATTGCACTTAGTTTATTATTTCAGATGTCTTTTTAATATTTCAGATGTCTTTTTAAAAGTGGCTAGTAGGAGTGACTGCGTTACACGGCCCTGCTAAAATCCACCCACATTTGGCGGGTTGCCGGGAGTTAATGTCAAGCCCTGCTAAGTATTAAACAAACAGTGCCGTACCGATGAAGCTGCACGCAGTATTCACCTTATTCCTAACCTAAGAGCGGGCGCAGCCATTGTAACTTGATTGTGTCGAGGCTTTCCGTTGTGTCTCATTCGCTTTCAGTTACTTTAGCTGTACAAAAACTGTCCGTTACGCTGTTTGAAATATATAAACATAAGGAAAATCTGAGATACAAGCAAGTATTGTTATACTGCTAGACAATTCATGTGAACTACATGTCAAACATACATGCATAAAAAAAAAAAAAGCTGCATGTTGTGTATTAGGGCTGCACGATTAATAATAATAATAAAAAAATCATGTATATTTCCCTGCATTCAGATCATGCTGCATTCACGCGTGTTTTTGTATTGTTTTTTTGTTGTTGTTTTTTTTGTACTTGAGTGCAATACATTTTGGTTGAAAAAATGACAATCGTGTAAGAGAATCGTGATCTCAATTCCCATGGAGAAAAATCGTGATTCACATTTTAGCAAGAATCGTGCAGCCCTATTGTGGACAGTGTATACCGCATTCAGCAAAAATACAGTACCATGGTGGTCTGCCATTCTAAATATACTCAGTAGTGGAGAGAGTTATAGAGAGAGGAGTAAGGAAAGAGCGTGGGAGGTTTAAAAGCAAATTAGAGTGGATCAATATTTCTGTCTGACTGCCTCAAGACTTCGTGAAGTGTCCTTAAAGTGCTGATATTCTCTTGCCATGTGTTATAACTGACATAATATGATTGGAAATAAACAAATACATGAACATAACCTGTAAATGCCTGCTACAGAATGTGCCATTATGGAAATCCTATAAGATGATTAAATCACACTGTACAACATGGATATAATCAATTTGGCTACGACATGTACAGGTATGTAGACTGTACGATGATACGAATTGGATTGTGCGATGACACGTATTGTTTATGTGCGCTGAAAAAAAAGAGGAAGTGAAAGGAGAATATGGATGCGGTCATGACTAGGAAAAAAAGGTAAACTCGGCATGCGTTGATCAATACGCCATTTCATGTTGCATTTTTATTGGCTAGTCAGTAGACGTAGGTCATAGCAGCAAACACACTGAGATGATCAGGCTAAATTTGTGACACTGTCAGAAGATTGTCTATTTTTGGTCGCAAGGCCGTGATAACAGCCGTCTTAGAACCGCTCTCACTATATGACGTAAAACCACCGTTTAGGAGCCAAGTGACTACAGTGGTTCAATCTTCAGTTTATTAAGCGACGAGAATACTTTTTGTGCGCAAAAACAAAATAGGTGAGTAATTACTGGGTGAACTAACCCTTTAAGCGGTGTGAAAATGTAAAGTCGATGACCCTGCAATGACAGACGGGTGTGCAATTCATTCAAGAACTTCATGCAAGTTTACTGCAACAATGGTGCTGTGAAATTCACATACTTTTCAAAGTTTAGTTGATCCAGATAAGTGCTCAGTGTCCTGGTTGTAAACACAACAGCTTTCTTCTTCAATCGAGGGTTTGGCATCACAATGGCTTTGTTTCCTGGTAGATTGTTAAAGAACGCGACACATACGTCTCCCAGAAATCCTGTAGAATTCAATCAGATGGCTCCCGAAACTCCCGAAGTGTTTCCCATTTTGTGTGCCTTACGCATTGAACGTTCAGCCAACGGTCTCCATATTTTTTTTCACATATAACATTTACAGCTAAACAAAGTAAAGCAACGATCCCATCATTTCATTGATGTTAAAACACTTTGTATCTGGGTCTTGTATCTGGAGCCAGATACAAAGCTACTTTCCAGCGTATAGTCAGTCACCCAAACATATACGATACAAATGTTGCATTTCACTATTTGATCATTCAGTCCATCAAACAGAAACTGTACAGCATTAGCTGTGGCTATGATAGCTGTGGCTGTCATTTCCATTGTTCAGTTTCATTTCTCACTGATTCAATTTTCTTAAATGGCCACCCATAATTATCTGCACAGCGTTTCTGCATGAGCGCACCCTCTTTATGAGAACGGGCCGATGCGCAGGGGCCAAATTCCTTAGTAAGCCTTTTAATTGTGTGGCCATAATTGCTGTTGTATTAGATGGCTTAGCATATCTTTCGTTTCAGAATCGGAGCTGATTTTGCCTTAAGACCCTCTGTCTTTGAAACATGTACATGTTCATCTCGTTTGAATGCACTGAAGGCAAAATAATCGATTGATGAGTTTTGCAGACTAAAATAAAGCAAAAAAGGAGCATTTTCATAGTGGAACAGAGCTCCAAATGGGTTTTTTAAATGATTATGTAATATGTAATGTATTTAACAGTACAGAAAAAGCCTATTCTATCTATCTGTGTGTTATGTCAGAATGATCACATGATCACATACCTATGGGAAAGTTTCTTGTTACTGAGCACATTCACTTTCTATTGAGCACAATAAAGTGTAATTATTATGCATGTTATGGTAAAATTCAGGTTTGTGTACTATTGATGAAAATTGGGAGAAAATACCACTCTGGTTTGACACCAACTAAAACCATAAAAAGCCATTACTTATAATAAAATAAATATTAACTTAAGCTTATTTTATTTCAGCTAGTTGCCAGAGAACATTTAGCATTTTCGTTTAGTTTAAAAACAATAAAAATGACTAATAAAACTAATAAAAACAGCAAAAACTTAAACTATATAGACATTTTTATAATTAATAATGACAAATAATGACATATGACAACACAATGACTAAAAACTGAAAACAGGTGATATAAATATGAAACCATTCAAAATATGAAAAAAAAGAGATATATAATAGTACATAAAGATAACACTGATGCACCCAAACTAAATTTCCCATCATTCACACTGGTTAGACAGGAATTATTAAAAATAAGTAAACAAAATAAAAATAGAGATAAAGCATCAGTAACACAGCTAATGTGCATCCTTTGCTGTTTTATTAGAGCTAAAAAAAATATCTTAGTTGGGAAGTGAAAAAGAAATGAAATATCATTGAGTTGAGTATATTTTATTCCAAACAATGAATGCACATTATTTAATAATTACGATTTACAAACTCATAAGTAGCTTACAAGGACGCCAATGCAGCATCATATGACAAGGACAATAAATGAAACTAAAAGGAAAATGTTATCCTGTTCAGTTAAAAGTCTGATTCAATGGCACAAAAGTAATAAAAAAAAAAAGAATAACCCCAATTTCTATTCCAAAATGCTTGTATATTTAAACGAATTATCCAGACAATAAAAAACAGCCTATAGCCATATTTACAAAAATAAATAAACACAAAATGCAATACCATCATATTATGGCAATGTAATATTTTGGGCTCAGTTTGAAGGGTTCATAAACATTATTTGTCAAAGTCAGACAGTGCTCCAAATGTGAATCTAAAAAAGCAGTAATTTAATACAATGAAAAGAACAAAAATATATATGTTTTTACATTCAGGCAAAATATTCACTTGCAAGTTTTGCACCAAAACAAAACAGATGAATTAGGCTTTTTATAACATAAATTGTATTTATTTAAAAATATATAATTTACTTGATTATTTCTTTCATTTAGTAATCATAAATCATCACCATAAAAGTAAATTGGAATAGGCCTTAAAAGGTAATGCAGTCCTCCTTACAGTTGTCGCTGCATATTAAGTATTAAACTATTTTAAATACAAATTATTTTAACATCCCATTTAACATTGGACCGAATAAGTGAACCGCAACAGGGAAATTATGATTCAGGACATTTTTTGCATTTCCTCCTTACACTTACAACACGAAACCATTTCTCATAGAGTAACTGCCGCCCAATCGTCCAGAAACGACTCTAGACCTAATGTACTTTATCTAACGTAATATTATATGACTTTCAGTGATTAACGCCTTGGAACATTACGTAGCAGTTATTCAAATGAAAACATTCCTAACGTAATGAGTGCCGCAGCCTGCGAGACATTCAAACACAGTCCTCACTTCTGGTGTCCTTTCAATGGCAAATCACTAGGGTCTAATTACCTGCAAATTAACTGCCATTTCACCATCTTGCATAAGATTATGTGCCACATGATGAAACGCCACTGGGGAGTCTAATCTGAAGAGAGGAATCCATACATGCAGAAAATGTGGGCTCCACTTTGTTAGTCTGATAGCAGGAAAATATGTGAAGGCTGTCACATGAAGTACCCGGATAATGTACCCCTCAAAATCCATAAGTACATCTTATTATTTACATGTCACTTTGTTCTCCGTTCCCACAGTTTTGCGTAGTGGCCTGCTCTCTCATTTCTGCCTCGTATTTGTCTTGCACGCACACACACACACACACACACACGCATGCTCTCTCTTCCTCTGCTTGGCTCTCGCTCGCATAAGCACTCAATCCCTGGAGTCTTTCTTGACAGAGGAGGCAGATCTGCCACAGGACAGAGCGTGTTTCGTCAGCGGCCCAGGCTTAGTCACTACCTTTATTTTCCCGCTCTCTAGAGCTGAGGTTGCAGCATGGCCACTGGAGTTCAACGCTGCCCTGCAAAATCACTGAATCACTCTCGATAACAAACACAAAATGTGTCACTTCTTTGTTTTATGATGCAACTTTTAATATAGCTATGCCTAAAATATAGCTATGCTTACAACAATCTTTAAAGTCAGCATGAAACCAAAATTTTACTCTACCAACAATTCAACCAAATGAATTTCATTGATTGTGATCACGGTTTACATTATCTATCATTAGTGTCACTTCAGAGTACTCGTGCACATCCATATGCGTTTTATATCTATATCTGTCATGAAACTAGAAAGCGCAGGCAGATTGCAGCCAATGAGATTGCTTGCTCAACATTTAAATAGTCTGGTTCAAAAGAGTGGTGCATGGATGACGTCAGAACCAGGAAGACTAATCCGCCGCTGGTTCCTTCAAGATTTGCCAACGTTTTTTTTTAATTTATGAGTAAAATAAAGCCTGTGGTAAACATAACGACAAAACTTTTGACGTTTTGTTCTACAACATACACCGCACACACTCACACCCCAAGCTTTCTTATCTAGTTACTTGTTAAAAACATACACTTTCAAAAATAAACAAATACAAAAAACGTATTTAGCTTAGTGTAATTTACGTTGTAGAACAAAACGCTAAAGTATAGTCAAGTTATGTTTACCACGGACCTTATTTTACACATACATTTTTTTTTAAAAACATTATAAAACCCCTAAATCTCAAAGGAACCAGCGGCGAATTAGTCTTCCGGGTTATGACGTCATCCATGCACCACTCTATGGTTGCTGTATTGTTCCTCTGAAACCCTCCACCTCCCCCAGCTCCACCTGCCTAAATCTGCGATTTCATGTCTGTTTATTCTGAAGCAGCAGCATTGCAGATCTAGTTCGCCAAGACCAAATACATTAGCATTAGCTATGTTTCCAATTTGACTTGACAAAATGGGAATATCACATAAAACATTTGCAATTAACCCTTTCCATCCAGTGAGTCGAAGAGAACAAAATCATTACTTTCTGTTAAACTGGATCTGTGCTATATATAATAAGAAAAAGTGAAGTTGCAGCAGGAGAAGCCACTGTATATAATACAGACCAAAACAGCATTTCAGATGCTTTGCATCAAGATTGGCCCGCTGGTTAGTCCAGTCATGCCATCCCATTGAGTTTTTTTATGTGCATCAAGGAATTTATTCTGTAAATTTGGTTTTTAGTTTATTTAATTTTTTACTCAATTGGCCACACAAATGCGCATCTTGCCATTTCCATCCAGCGTTTTTTAATGTGATATCCCAAAATGTGCATAAAAATAGATAGATGGAAGCATAGCTATTGTGATATTCATTAACATTGCCATAACTACTTAGAGAGTTGTCATGATTGAAATGTAGTTAGTATAAACAGAGCAATTCCAATAGGGTCCTCACACCATCGGTGCTCGGGCCCTCATTAGTATTATCTAACAAAATTAATTAAACACCTTGAGGGTTTAAGACAATTTGGAGGTTATCCTAGCTTTAGGCAGTTATTTAAAAAACATTTTTAAAAGTTTTCTAGGAATTAATCCACATGAGCACCACATCTCACCTGATGCACCACATTTACGACTAATGGCTCTTAAATTGAGGATTTTTTTTCCTCGCAGTACCTCCATAATTTAGCATCTGTTCTCTAAATGTAACATTATAAATCTCTTTCCATTGTCATTAAAGGGGTCTAAATTCAGAGACAGGCTTTTATATACGCGTCCTAAGCCTGTAAAGCCTCAATGATCTTATAATGGCTCCAATTTCCTCTATTAGTCCTGGAAAGAAGCTTAAATAATTGCCAAGCACACAATACTCACTTGCAAAAAACACCTTGTAAGATCTACGACTGACATACTTTAGACAGACGGGCCGTTCTAGGAGGTGTTTTTCCAGACACCTGAGCAGAAACGTATCAGGCGCATTCAAGTTTGTGACAGTAAATTAAGCTCCAGCGACAAAAGCTGAAATCTAAGACTCATTCAAGGAGATTGCGATTAGCTTCCAGTGACTTATGTGAATCATCAGAGAAATTGCTACATGTGTAGCGTGAAATGCGGCACACAATGGACGCACTGTTTCTCTCAGAACAAGAGAGGTAACATGAACCTCCATCCTCTCTGGAAAGAGGCTCAAGTGCACATATTAAGGCCTCCTCCTTTCACACGAAGCCCCCTCTCCAAAGACCACTTCAAGAGCAGATTCTGCCTGGTATGAACAATGAAATCCTCCAGCAAGAACAAGGGAAAAGCCACTATTGAGAGGCAACATTAGGCAGGACTTTCAGGGAGGAGAAAATAAATCAATATCATACAAAGATGTTCATTAGTGGTGTCTGCTTAAGGCAAGAATCACTATTGCTCAAATTTAAGGTCATGGACTGAACAACCTCCTGACCTTAAGCATTAAACTTTGGCACATGGGTCAATGACAAACAAGAGTGTTCAAAATGAAGAAAAGGGAAAAAGATTAGTTTAAAACACACATGCTATGTTCTTAGAAATATAATCTTTTAATTGTTTCTATTTTTTTCTTTATCCAGACAGTTGTATCACCCTGATTTTTACTTTATACCCCCCCTAAAAGTATCAAAATGTATTTTTATTCAGAAATACTCATCATAGTTAAGTTGTCATGCCTTTGTATATGTGCATTTAAGTATTTCCAAATAATAAGGCCTAGATCTGGACAAAAAAAAAAATTAACATGTCATTCTCCCACATAACTCTGGCTCTGTTAGTGATAAAAATAATCTTTGGAGGAGTAAAAAATCTTTTAAAAATCTGTGCCAAGTTTTTAGAAATGTGTATTTGTATTTCTTCAGAAAATAAAAATATGAACTAAAAAGTAATAACAAAAGATTACGTCATTGCTTAACTTCGAGTATGTCATTCTTTTAATTATTATTTTTTTCCTCATTATGATATCAATACAATTGTAATCACCCTGATTTTGCTTTATGTCTACCCAAAAAATAAAATAAAATAAAATTTCAGAAATTTTAAATTACTCAGAGTTGCCAAGCCATTATATATGAACTGCATTTTTGTGTATTTGTGAAAAAGTAATAGATCAGAAAAAAATATGAACGTTATGTCTTTGCACCATTAAATTAATATGATTTTGGAAGAAAAGTAAACAAAACAACCCTTATACATCCAGTTTAAAAACATGTGTGCCAAGTTCTTAAAAAAAATTATCTTTGTATTGTTCCTGAAAAAATTTATTTTGCCTGTTAGCTTAAGAAAATGAAAGATTATGCTTACTATTAATACAGTTTTGTTTAAGAATTCAATCTTTTAACAAGTCTTTTTCTTCACCCTGATTTTTACTTCATGCACCCCCCACCCCCACCCCAGCCCACACACACACACACACACACACACACACACAACATCAGTCAGAATTAATTTTAATTCATAAGTTCAAAAAATGCCCACCATAGTTGAGTTGTCAAGTCATTGTATAAAATGCATTATGTATTTATGCAAATAAATAATGGATCCAGTCATTGACCCACCATTTGTGCTAAAATCAAACAGACATTGCGAGGACTTGTCCCTACCTAGAAACCAACTAGCTATATTCAACCGCAGTGATGTTCTGGCATCCACCCACATGTGGACAAGCAGCATTTTCTGTGAGAAAGTAAAACCTACTTCAGTTTTCTCTGCATCTAAACATCGCCACAAAGGTGAGTCAAGGCAGGAGGCGGCGACCCCGCAGGATTGTGGGAGGCAGAAGTTTTACTCTCCAACACAAAAGGTCCTGGGGTCGAAAAGTCGAGTGTTGACTTATCAAAACACAACGGTGCGAAGATTCATTCATCACCTAACTATTCGACCAATTGGTCAACAAAGAAAAACAGTTGGTATTAAACTTCCAAGTGAATCTTTTTCTTTCCCGAGATGAGTAATAAGGTCATTTACCGGCCATGAGGTGCATTAGCATTGCTCAAACAAAACAGACAATGCCACAGTATACAAGGATAAATGAAGAAACCTCAAGTCTGACCTCACTCTGGCACAGTACTGCTGCTGATGGCAAATAGCCAGTAATTGATTAATTACCCAGCGTTCAAAGCAGGCATTGCGTTCGCATGTCAACCGAAGCAAACCCATCATTTGTTTTACCATTTCAACGTTTCAATTGCTATTTTTCAAATCGACTTCAGCTTTCAGCTTACGATGGCGTGGTGATCTGCATTTGTGGGACTTTTCTAAGAGTTGCTCAGAGGTTTAACAGAGATTTAACAGAAGTTTTCAATTTGGTTTCATATATGGACCTTTTTATCACAGAAACGTCCAAAATTCCTTTAGAGTATTAAAAATGGCCTCAATATTGAACTACTGGTCTAAAAAAAAAAAGAAGAAAAAAAGAAGAAGAAAAAAAACAGGCTAATACTCGCCAATGACCATAAATGGAAAATTTTACAAAACAGATATTTTTTTAAGCTACAATTGAATTCAGACATCATAATGTCCTGCATAAAAAAAAATGGATATTCATTTTGAGATTCGCTAAAGATTCAATTTAAAAGTGGTATTAAACTGTCAAGGTACTTAAAGATTCATTTTAAATGAGCGTTAGATCAAGTCAAAGGTAATTTAAATGTAATAAAGAAATGAAATCAACACGTAAAAACGTAATGATAATAAAATACAGATAAGGTAACAACAATATATTTACATTTCCTATGCATTTGGCAGATGCGTTTTTGCAAAGCGACTTACATTGTATACAGTTGGTGCACATTTTTATCAGTTTTGGGAATCGAACCCGTGACCTTGGTGTTACTAGCGCCATGCTCTGCTGTTTGAGCTCAATATATCGTCTATGTCTGGCTGAAACATTCAATTTCCATATTTCATCTTTTTTTCATAAATCATTACTATTGGTTACTCTTTACGTCTGTCTGTGGTTTTTCCAATTATTTAATCAATGAAAAGTATTAAAAAGAGCTTGCGAGTAAACCTCGTAACTCCATTGGATCCTCAAGCTGTCGGTAGAACCTAATAAGTCAAGCTTAAATGAAGTGCCACACATATTTTGGACCGTCTCTGCTTGTTTGCAATGCAGGGGTAAGTTAAGAATAACTGGTTGTTTGAATAAGTACAGCATTTTCTTTAATCAAGAAACATGATATATAAAGGCTAATGTTTTATGTATTTGAGGAGTGGAGAAGAGTGTCTTAGTCTACCATTTGTCATTGAGTCATTGTACCAGTACTGTCATAAATACCCTGCGCGTAGCACTTCATCTTTTAACAAAATGAGATTGTGGCCAAACGACATAGCTACAGTAATCTTTATAACCTGTAAGTTGATGAAAACATAATGCGATGCACTTACGCTCTCAGATGCTGCCGTTCTAATGACTGGCAAAACACGCATGTCTGAAATTCGCTGATCAAACATTTTATAACTCTATCTGAGCTTGATTTTGGTAAAATGTTAATAAAAAAAACATTATTTAAAAAAAATACAGTTTTCTTAAAAATAGCTGTTTTGAACACATGGTTTCAGCCTGACAGTGACAATGATATTGATGAATATCTCGAGAGGAAACGTGAGCTTATGGGTCTTTTTGTTAGTAGAAACATCTGAGAATCCAAAGACTTAAGCAAAAGTCCCCATGTAATCTCATTGCAGTCAAGGAGAAACAACTGAGATTTTCTTTCCTAGGGTTTACAAGCAACGATGCCTCTCTCATTTCTCTGGGAAAGATCTCAACCTTCCTAAATAGTTGCTTCTATGCAAAATGTGGAATTGCAGTTTAAAAAAAAAATCATTATTGGCATAAAATTGCTTGGGCAGTCAGCATCCCAGATTGGAGGGAGTATACCTGGTGAAATTGCATGGGAATAGGTGCCCAGACTACGAAGTAGGATCTCTTGAAAGTCATTTGAATGTAAATGTGGCAGCTGTTGTTCCTGATCCCACTTTTAGAATACACAATGTCCAAGCCCACTGGAGTGAAGAAAAAGCTTTCTTTCCCCCCCAACACACAGAAAAGCTAGAGTCACATTTCATAAAAACACCCAGCTACACTTCACTTTTAAAAAGCAATGCCGCAAAGCCCTGACAGCTGCGTTGCCATACCAAGAATGTGTTTCCTTCAATGAGAATTTCCCAAAGATTAACCAAGTTTCACTAAAGAAAAAAAAGAGAGAAAATTCCCTCATTCAGCAACTCACAGCCCTCATTCAGCAAATCTCAACTGCTCAGTTGACCAGTCACCGTCCAGTGATTCTGGAAATGAGGAGGGCTATGGATATTTTTTTCCCCCTCTACCAACTTTCAAGTCCGATAAAACATAGTTATCTCGACAGGCTGCCGTTAGCCTTATGTACGATAAATCACAGCATGACAGACTGCAGCTTCAACTAAACATAATGCTGCAGGCAAGCAAATACACCCCCAGTACCCTTTACGCTCATCATCGCCATTAATAGCGTTCATGTTGAGAAGGTGAACGTGAAGGCTGCGTTCGTAAAGCCAAGCTAATGCACCAACTGTCCCGAATGACAGTGATTTATCCGCCGTCTGAGAGGGACAAAGCAAAGCTCTGGTCGTTTGAGCGTGCGAAAATTAGCGGATTCCTCCCAAAACAAGTTGACCGTGACAATGAGCTTGATTTACAGTAAGATTTTCTCTTCCTGTCAAAGAGAGACGCCGTTTAGACAAACAGAGGTGGGAAACAATGATGTATTGTTTTGATTTAGGCATTGTAGAGTCGCGAGTAAGACCTTTTTGAGTGCTAATTACCGGATGACACGGAAGCTGTTGGTTGTTTGTCTTTGCAGGATTTCAGGAGAAGTGTTATTTCAGGTAATTATCACAATTAAAAGAAAAAGAAAAAGGTAACTTTAGCTTAAATTGAAATAAGACATTTTTTTTAATCTTTTTGAAGGGTATTTGAAGTGTATTGATATAATTTTTGGTGACTTTTTAAAAACTGAAATATATTCTAAACATACATTTATCTATATATATACAAATTTGTTTTGGTCATATTAGGCATCTTTCTTCTAATGTTAGTATGGGTTTTAGTTCACAAAGCTCTATACTATTTTATATATAAATGCAAGAAATGATTCCTGATGAAAAGATGCCTTAAATGTCTTATGTAAAACATTTTTTTTTTTACAAACATTTTTATTTTCAGTTCACAAAAGTCTTAACGTTTTATAATATGAAATATGTAGAAATGCAAGAAATGTGTGAACTCTTTACAAATGCAGATAATGGAAAATATTTAGAAATGCAAATATATATATATATATATATATATATATACACACACACACACATATATATATACATACACACATTTGTAAAGATTTCAGATGTCAAGGATTTCACATTTCTAATATGTGCCAATTATCCATGCATTATTATCCTACATTAAATAAACAACATACAGATAGATCAAAATAATGAAGCCCAATTGCATTTCTCAAAGATTTCGCATTTATTAAAAACTTTAGACTTTGTAAACTGAAACACAGATAAAATACTTGCATTAAAAGAAAAATGCCTAAATTTTGCATTTGTCACATTATGCATCCTTTCTAAAGATTTAGCATTTTTTCTTGCATCTCTAAGCATAAACCATTTGTCAAATATCCATATATATATATATATGTAGAGTACGTACATTAAAAGAAATATGCCCAATTTGATTCATTATAGTTTGCATTTTTAAAGAAATAGGCATTTCATACACCAGTATTTGAGCTGAGTTATGTGCTTGTCCTCACTGACTGCGAGCAAAAACAAACACTAATTAGACATTTAATTCATTTGTGGAAAAAAAATAAAATAATTTTTTATATATATATCTAGTAGGAGACAAATGACTCTCGCATTTATATATTTCAAACTATCTTACAAACTGACAAGTGGCCATTAGGACAAATTGGCGTTTATGGTTTAGGTGTAGCCATTGCTTTTAATCTTGGTGAATAACGGGGGTGGTGGTATTTACAGCACTATAAACTCACACAATAAAGGCCTAATTGCATTAGCAGTCAGTGAGGGTCACACAACTTTCACATTGATCTCAAACGGACTGAGCACACAGTAGGTCACCGCTATAATGCAGTTCATTGATCCAATTTT
This sequence comes from Semotilus atromaculatus, assembly GCA_031834385.1. NCBI lineage: Eukaryota > Metazoa > Chordata > Actinopteri > Cypriniformes > Leuciscidae > Semotilus > Semotilus atromaculatus. The sequence goes on along the minus strand of JAULUF010000015.1, from coordinate 5,545,451 downwards.
GCGTATACGTTTACTCATAACCACCCCCCTGCACCACAATTATTATTTATTTCCTTATTTTCCTTACTACCCAGCAGTGTACTTAACTTTAGCTTATGGAAACACTACTATCCTGTGTTGTGGAAAGGATCTGGCACAGTATTACAGTTCTGATTACGTTCTTCATAATCTGATGACAGACCTCTGCTTTCTGCTTCTGAAAACTAATGCCATGATGTCAAAAGCGAATGTGTCTATGTTGATACTTCTTGGTAGGATTGTTTATCCCTTAAAGCTTCATTTTGAGCCTCTACTGGAGTTCAAACAGCATACACATATAAACGTATATGTAAATAAAGTAATGTGTTACGATTAGGGTTGCAAAGTTTCCAGAAACTTTCCAGGATTTTCGGAAACTTTCCAGGATTTTCCGAAAATTTCCAGGATTTTTGGAAAGTTTCTGGAAATTTACCGGAAATGTTCAGCCCCTTTGCAACCCTAGTTACGATTATTGAAGTAAGTAGATACCATTTCAGTCATTCAACTCAAATATTCACATTAAATCAATGTGTTACTTGCTGTATCTTTGTAATTATCTGGGAAATTTACTAGCAATTGAAAACTGAAAGTGAAAATGGTTTCAAAGTAAAGCCTACACCAATTTTATTTCAGCGTACGCAACATTTTAACGTATATAAGAGATCAATATGGCTGTTTAACAGAATTGCGAAATATAATGACATTTGTTTTCAATAAGGCAACTAGAAAACTGTAGAATGTTTAGAAAAAAGTAGCATGAAGGTCCATCCCTAAACCTATTCAAACGAAATCCCCAACTTGTAAAACAATAACGCTTTATTTATTTTTTTCAAACAGTTGGTTTTCAAACAGTTTTGCGCAAGAACACTCCTTATCTGTCATTGGCTGGGAAGGTAGCCACGCCCCTAAACTCACACCATTGGTTGAGCCAATGTTTCTTTGTTAGGCGGGGGGGGGGGCTACAAATGGTTTATTTATTTAGTTGCCTCTGCATTTAATTACAATTACAGATAACCATTAACAAGGTGTAAGAAAAACGGACTAATCGTGATTCGTGGACTTGCAGGAACAATCCCAAGAGTAAGCAAATCACGTTTTCTTCTTAATATTGGTATATTCGATTATATTTCTGAGCAGTGGTTGAGCAAGAAAACAGACTCACTGCACAAGAGTCTTGAAGACCCTGATCCAATGTTTCTAGCACTGCAGGTTTAAAGAGACCTGGCAGGGGTGCAATTCTGGGGCTCCTTAATAAGAGGAAGGTGCAATGAGCAACACTTCACACACTGCAAGTCCACCTTCCATTGATGTCTACACTCCTTCACAACAGCTCAGCTATGAAGCCTTATTACATGAGAGACTCCGCATCCCTATAGAAAGAAGAGTCACTGGGGAGCGCGAGCAATTCATTGGTTTGTTTCCATCACCGTTTCGTCTCATGGCGGTTCGAACAAGTCAGTAGTTTATGAAACCAAACCAAACTCAATTGAAAGAAATTAGCATTTTGGTGAATTCATTAGCAAAAAAATCCAAATTATGTAATGTTATCCGTCAAAAAGTCCACATACTTTTTCTACTATTTTTTTTACTTTTCAATACTAATTTTCACAAAGATCACTCTTGAGAAGTAAATTCACAATGCATAATGTAAAAAGAGAAATGATTAGAACAAGATAAAAGAGAGAAGAAATTAGCCTGATGTTTTTCTTCGTTCTCTTTGTAAGGGCGAACAAAGGGAGAGTTGCCTGAGCTTTTCTTTTCATGGAAATCGCTCGCTTGTGTGGACCTGGACCATCCCAGAGTCCTCATCAGCTTGGTCCATGACAACCGGGAGAATACAGGGCCGTCCTCGAAAGGTCAAACCCATGGGGACCCACCAACTTCAGACTCATTTAGTACCGCTACACAACACCTCACGCCACACTACAGAACTTGGGGTCTCACGAATGTAAGCCCTCGAGGCTTGTTACCCTGAGCAGACACACAAAAAAAAAACACAGGCTTACAACATTTTACATTAATTAATAACTAAATTTAAGCCATGATAAGGATAAGGTAACACTTTACAATAAGGTCTCATTTGTTAACCTTGATTTAATGCATTAGCAAACATTTATTTTACAGCATTTTATTCATCTTTGTTAATGATAGTTAATAAAATACAGTTATATCATGCATTAACTAATTTTAACAGAACTTTTGGTTTTAATAAATGTATTAGTAAATGTTGAAAATAAACTAAGATTAATAAAAACTGTCAAAAATGTGTTCATTGTTAGTTCAATGTTAATGTAGTTAAAGGGATAGTTTTTGTCAAATTTTGTCATTAATTACTCGCCATCATGTTGTTCCAAACCTGTAAGACTTTCATCTTCAGAACACAAAGATATTTTAATAAAATCTGAGATTTCTGTCCCTTAATTGACAATCTATGCAACTACCGAAATATAGTCAAGACATCATTAAAGTAATCCAGTGGTTTTACCTCAGTTTTATGAAGTGACGCGAGTGAAAAACATAATTTTATAATAACGTTAATATCCACAATGCATGCATGTTGTTTTGACAAAAGTATTGAAAGTGGTAGTTGCGTAGCTGCCAATGGAGGGACAAGCTCTCCGATTTCATCAAACATATCTTATTTGTGTTCTGAAGATGAATGAAAGTCTTACGGGTTTGGAACGACATGAGGGTGAGTAATTAATGACAGAATTTAAATGTTTGGGTGAACTAGCCTGTCCCTTTAATGTAGTCTTCAGCTGTACTAAGTGCAGAGCCAATGGAGCTTTGCTTTGGATCCATTTTTGTTGGTACATGTTTTGTTTGAAACATAAGCTACATGATATTAACTAATGTTAAGTAATGAAACTTTGTTGCAAAGTGTTACTACATCCTGCTGATAATGAAAAACTGATTAAATGTTTATTTATCTGGTATTTATTCAAGCAGAGTGGCCCACCAAAAACATGTGTCCTCTTAAGATGCACTTAAAAATAATCCAAAATATCAAACCAATTTTCTGAGCAATTCTGCACTTTAACCAAATGATTCATTTTAATGGTCATTTTAGTCAGTTATCTATTAGTTAACTTTAACTATGAACGTTTGACAACCACAAAGTGTCCAAATACTTAATTGTTTTACAATTTAAAAACAAATCAATTTCTTTTAAATATTAGTCTTGAAAGTGTGCTTGTGCCATCTTTCTTTAGAATAAATTTGGCTTGATGGTTTGTCTAATGCAATGCCATACCCCATTTTAAGTAGCGTGCAAAGAGATTTTGTGCATCTTTTATGTATATTGTATAACATCTCTTCTATCAATCTACTACAGTATAAATTTTTCAACAGCCCTGCTCTTATGATGACTGCTCATGTGTGCTACTGAATAAAAAAACTATTTAACATCTCAAAGCATTTTATTCTATCCCTCCTCAAGCAGAATTAAAGTAAAATATATATATATATATATATATAAAAAGACAATTACAAAGAAACACACAGGTTGCAGTTACTACCACAGTGTAGTACTGTCAGTCCACGCGTATTCTGCCAATATTTGTCATTATATCAATAAAATACATCAGCATTAGCCATGAATGGCCCTCACACCCTCACAACAAACCCTCAGACCCCAAAGAGGAGGGAGTCCGAGAGTAGGAGGTAAAACAAGAGCTGTAAATGCCCATTTGCTTTACAGGATCAATCTGGAAACGCAGTATCCCACTGCCAGAAAACAACGCTGACAAACCCACCCTAGAAAGTCAAACACTATCTTTTCTACATCCTTAAACTATAGTAATCCATCCATATTACACCCTTAAGTGAAGGATCATTGAGGAGTGAAACATGCAGCAGTAAGCAGGTACACCCTTGGCCCATTAATATGGGATGGGTGTTGAGTCTAAATGCTGGAAAATGCCCAAAAAATGCCCTAGTTAACGAGAACAAACTTCTGTTTAGAAGGATGGAAGGAGGCTTAAAAGACACTGAGATATGAATCATTTATCCTTAAGCAATAATTCATGGTTTTACATGGAAAACAGAGTGCAGCCAAGCCCTCTTTACTTTACACTGCCCTTCCATGCTGCAAGTTTACAAGCTGCTCCATAATAAATAACAGAGGAGGCTGTGCGTAATAGTATCAAGCATCCTCGCGCACAGCCCCAAACCAAAACGCTCCAGCTGTTTCTGCAACAACACGCACTTTTCTCTCTTGAACATGCATCTCACCATTGCTGAAGAACAAGGCGTCTGTCTATCCAGCGGCTTGGAGGTTACGGTCGCTTTTCCGGAAGGTGTTATGCTCTTAATTTCGGTGTCTCATCATCATGATCTCCCGTTTGGAAAATGAATAGGAGTGAAAATGTCCAGGACGCCGCATAGAGAGAGCGCGCGAGAGAGAGAGAGCAGTGCGCATGAATAAGAAGAGCGGTGTGTTTGACTGCGGAGAGCTGGAGGGCGAATAGCGTCCGTGTGCTTTAGTGCTGTAGTGCTGAGTCCGTGAGCGCTTGCAGTGGAAAGCAGTGGAGCACAGGCTGGAGGCTGGAGGGAATGCCGAGGAATGACAAGCGGCTTCCACCATCCACAGTCGGCTCGTACCATGTGTGCGCACGGGAGGGGGGTGCGCGCGTGATCGCGAGCGCTTTTTACGCGAGCTAAAACGTGTAATGACTACAGTAAACCTGTGTTTGATTATGCAAGATACAGTACCTTACCGCATACGGTAAATATGATGCTGTATTTTAAATCTATTTTACTGTAAAAACAATTGAAATAAACCGTATTTAGATTCATTTACGAAAAATTACGAAAATTATAATCAATAAGGCAATTACATTTCAAATTATGTTTTTGTAAATAAAAATAATTTATAGTTTATGATCACTATAGGGAATCTCTGCCTGATTTTTTTTTTTTTTTTTTTGTGTCCTTTGACTAGTTTTTTTTCGTTTGTGACGGACTCTTATTACACTGTGTCACCTGACTCAATACATTTTGCCTTATGCCTATCAATTATTATTTTTTTAAATAGATTGGCATAATAAAAATTATTCTTGGCCTCATCTAATAGCTACTGATTGTTTAAATAATCAGGTTTTTTTATTTAATAAAGCGTACTTTTTAAAAACAAATTTATGACAAATTAAGAAATTAAACATTTTGCCAGCTAAGGTTCTAAAATAACTCTTCAAGTTATTTTAATTAAAATAAATCCAGCATATTTAATGTTTAAAGTGCACTATATAATTGAATGACTATAGTTACTTAGCCATTCCATTTTTGTTTATTTGTTTGTTATTTGGGAAATAGCCCTTGCAATATTTACATGAACAATAAAATTACACTGGCATACATATGCAAGAGTCAATATAATTAAGTTGTTTAGAAGCAACAACAAAAAAAAATACGGAGTGACGAAATAGTAAATTGTCCGGGGAAGTCAGGGAAGGTCTTTTTTTAAGTTTCGTTAAGATGTTTACACATTGACAATAAAAAAAGTGATGAATAGATCAGAATTCTTACAAATAGCCCCTCTAACCAGATGCAATAATTATTACTCATTTCATTATAGTTGGCTATATAGCCCATCGTTTATCTAATAAAATAAAATAACTTATTTTTTATCCTTGAACAATAGAAACTATAGAAATACAGATCGCACAACAGTATTTGATCAATATAAACATCTTTGAAATTCAGTAAATTTTCCATATCAATATTTTAAAGGGGTAGAATTGCTATAATTGGGTCCCCATCTACCAACCCAGAAAACATCAAAAGTGACTACCCCATAACTTTGTTTTGGTAAGCCTTTCTCTGCAAGCATGTCCAGCAGCTCATTTGCATTTAAAGGGACACACACGAAAACGGTGCGTTTTTGCTCACACCAAAAAAGGGGCAAATTTGACAAGCTAATGATCTGGGTGATGATATTACAATATTGCATTTTGTGAAAAGGGGTATGATATGTCACCTTTAAACTCAAATGTCTACTTTTAATGAAATTACAAATTACTTTTAATCACATACAGGTGAGTTTGTGAAGGAAATCTCATAATGCTTTTGCAACAACCTCTGCCCAAACCTCTAATGCCAGAAATGGGTGGGTTAATATAGGACACAACCTTTGTGTTTTTCACTTTCTCTTTCTTTGTTTGGCCCCACCGTTTAAGCCTTGCCCTCAAATCTAAAGCTATATGAAAACTCTCCTTTCCCCCCTTGCTTCTTTGTAAGGTTAAAAAGAATGGTCAAGGGTCCCTATCCGTCCAACTTATGTTTGGTTACCCTGAGAACAGAGAGAGGCCAGGAGGTGGTATGTGTGGGGTTCAATTCACTGCATTATCCCCTGAAAGCTAATCTCAGGCCAGCTTAGGCCTTCTTAGCGCTCCCTGACTGTGAATGGCTGAGTGAAAAGTTAAATATTCTTTCACATGTAAAACTGCCAGGCCAAGTCGGGATTGTGAAGGTGTCAGTGTGGGATTTGGAGACCCTTGGTTGACATAGGCAACAAGAGGACGGGGCTCACCTCATTATCAGGGGGACTTACTAAAGCATCTTGAAACACATTCTCGTGATCTCCTACACTTTCCTGCAAACTAAAATTCCAGTCTAGCCACAAAACCTTTGGGTAAATATATGGGTACAGAAAGCAGGCTTAAACAACTGGAATGTTCCACTCTCAAATCTCCTGTCATCAAGTCTTACCTTCACCTGGATCAGCGAGGGCCTGAAGGCACCATCAGCAGCGCAGCTCTGGCTTCTCTCCAAGCATGAAAGCCCAAAGGATGCGGAGGCTATAGCAGATTACCAGGTCATTGCAAACGCTGCCCTTCAGGCACAGGACACCCTACTGAGGACATCATCAGTGCTTGAGTGCTGGTGCATGCCTTGTGTTTGCAGAGCTTCAGCAAAGTAAGCCAAGAGAACAATCATTATTCCAGCCAACCACTCACCAGGATCAATGCTGTACACTTAAGAAAAGAAAAAGCTGTCCCTTTTGTGGATTTTTTTGGGGTGATCCCAATGTCAGGTGAAACATAAGGGCAGTGAAGTCGTTACACATTGTTGAATTTATAGCTGTGCAAACAACACAATATTAATTTCTCAGAATACCATCACTCACTATTTTACCTTTCTTTGACGTCATCTAGTACAAATGCCTTAAAATCTTGGGTTCATTTTTCTACCCAAATCCTGGGTTGAGCCTTTTGGTAAATTTTTTGCGTTGTTTTTTCAGTGTTTGGGTAGTTTTTGTGTAACCTACCCAGATCCAAGACGTAACAACCCAGGGGTTTAGTTATTTATCACGGCTATTTGCGACCTCCTCAGGAGAGAGCAGCTCCGTCAAATTGGTGCATGTCTTCGGCAAAATACAGGTTTGTGTACATTTTATTTAATCTATAAATTCGCTATTGTTCTGTATCATTTAATGTTATGCAAAGCAACATACAATGGCACGATTTGAGACCTAAAAGAGTGTCGCGTCAGTCTTTTCGCGTGATGGAAAAACCTGATGCCTTGCATAACATTTTATGTTTTTCTATAAAAAAAGATACAGAATATAAATACGTAGGTACACTCAAAAAAATTATGTCCGCTTTAATGAACTTTTTTTAAATTCAACAAGTTCCACATCTGGGTTATGTTAAAAAAACATAATTTGTTCATGTAACTTCAACATCAAATTAAGTCATTTTAAGCGGCCCATTTAAGTAGTCTCATGGTGATTTTTTAGCCTTTCAAAATTCACCATGAGACTACTTAAATGGGTCGCTTAAAATGACCCTGACATGATTCAGGTATTCATATTTTTATATTCATTCATCTATAAAGATTTCATTTATTTTAGTAAACTCAATTGAATTGATAGACTATAGCTAGCCATTTGCTAACAGTAGCACATATTAGCAGTTTAAATTCTAAGATAACCATGCTCCATCAACCTAAGCAATTGAAAATAACTGAATCAATCCACAGCCTAACAAATGCTCCACTCTTCTCCACAATGGTAACCCACTGTAATTTAAAGGGTTCTAATAATCCCAATGTAATTAAACATTAAACACAATTACACAATATCAAGTCTATCCTTTTCTTTCTCAAAAAATATAAAATAACACTTAATTTTAACATTTATTCTCTCTTAATTCAACCATATGCAAAGCATGGTGGGAACTAACAAACACCGCCCAGTTTCAGTTAATGCAACACAAATCATTCATGCAATCCAACACAAACGGATTAAGTAAACTTAAATTTTACATATATTTCAGCAGATTGAACACAATCAAATGAAGTTAGGACAAAATGTATAGCAATTGTGTTACTTAAGCTCATTTTAGCTAAGCAATTTGAACAAACAGTAAATATATATTTTGTTTTCAGTGTAGAAAGATAAAATATGTTCTCAGAACTGTACACTGGTTGTTTATGGGCAGGTTATGGAGTCAGTCACAGCATATTTTGGCTACAAGTGAAAGTGCAGCACCGTTACAGTGGAAAAGGGTCAACAGAGACTGGTCAGTCACACTTTAGTTACTTCTAGATGTTTTCATTTGTTAAATTAGCTTAAATGTATACAATACTTATTCTAAACTATATAAAATATGCTATACTGTGCTGTATGTTATACGAAAATAAAGGAATTATCATAATAGAGTGTTTTTTATTTTGTTTTTTGTTTTGTTTTTACAGAGGATTTAAGTTAATTGTAACAATTAATTCATGTATGAAGTAAAAAAAAAAAAAAAAAGAAGCTAGTAACATAGTAAAAATGAATCAACCCATTGTATGATGGGTTAAATAAACAACCCAATTTTCTGGGTCAAATTAACCCAACATGTGTTCTGTCCTATATTTACCCAGCCCGTATTGGGTTGTTTTTAACCCAGTTTTTTTTAGGCCTTTTTCACATAAGAGTCATGGACAGTGAGCAAAACCATTTGTAGGTATAATCTCACACATTTAGATGCTATTCTCTCAGTCATTTCCTGGGAAATGGCTCTGTTATCAGTAAATGGATAGTTTCTTTATACCGTAAGCATCCTATCATCATCGCCCAGGATGATTGGATCTCGTAATGCAGTTGTTGGTCATACTCATAACATTGATGTTATTGCCATGAAGCTATGAAGAATTATTTTAAAAGCACTTTGGTTGTTGTATTGCTTCTTTGATTAGTTATTTGATTTGTATTTATTAACAAACATGATGGCATTTGGAATAACATGCACTGGTGAATTGCTCTCAATAAGACTGTGAGGAAACGTATGAGAAAGTCCGTTTTAATTTACTGATTTTAATGGCTCTTTACAGCACTTAATATGTTGATATGGGAGTCTCAAAGGTCATTCACAAATTATTCATAATAAATCACAGATATATTTTATTGTATGGTGTGGGCTAATATGTCTTATTTTTAGATAAGGTGATTGCCGAAGGAGACCTGCATTACATGCACCATAAAACTCATTATTATTGTTGGCTTGGCTGTATTCACCCACTCCGTATTAATGATATAATCAAACTAAATCATTGTAACACTCAAGGGGCAAAGCAGGCAGCTTTTTTATCAGCTGAAAAAAAAAACGTTTTTTTTTTGTATTGCTATTTATTTATTTATTTATTCCAATGTAGGTTGTATCTTCCAGTGAGCATATTTAAATTTAAAAACTCACGAGGGGCTTGATTACTTCTCATCATAAACTTTCATCTTCCAGAGCCAGAATTTTTCCATTGAAGTGTGATTAATTCATTGCTGGCTTGGGAAAATTCACAGCAACACATTGAGACATTTGACCAGCAGGAATTAGATGAACAAAATAAGGAATCTGAAAGTAATGTTTTTTACTGTACACTGTAAAAAATGATCTGATGATCAGTAATGCATGGCAACATATGTTCTTATATTAACTTTAAATTTTCTTTATAATGTATACAAGATTCAACCACATTTTTTAAGTTTAATATAATTTAAGTTGACTTGTAAGGCCAATTTGATGGTTCTTTTTTAAAGGGCAGGAACTGAATTTAAGTTTTTAAGTTAAGGTGAATATTTGCAGTTTTTTTTTTTTTTTACAGAGGTCTTTAATTATGTTAGATTGTTAGTACTGTAATACAGTGTACAGCATATATATATATATATATATATATATATTTACAATTAAACTGCATAATTTACACTGAGTTTACACTGATCTCTGTGACACCTTTATGTCAGTATAAGAAGTTTTGTGAATTAGAAGTCTTTTGAATGTGCTTTCTGCCTGTCAATCATTTTGCTAATTTAAATGACAGTCCATATGCTGTATGGGATGGGACTGAATCTGAGAGCTGTGATAGATAAACTTGGAGTGGTTATCATGCATCTGGAGGGTGAATGATGATGTCATCAATGACGAACACAGCCAAAGTCCTAAAAGGAATAGAAAGACAAATGAGAATAAAAGACATAAAAGGGACCAAAAAAGAAGTAAGATGAGAGTGGATATCGCTGGAGGGAGCCGAAAGCTTCAAAGTGCTTGAAAACAGCATTTCATCTGTAGGCGCGAAGCTGCCGCAGGTAATCACATCTGTGCGGATATTCTGTAAGTTTTGAATGCTTATTTCTTCTAAATGTGAATTGTGTCATTGTTTTGGAGCACACTATTTTGTAGATAACAGTAATGCCTGGTTCAGATTACACGATTACAGATTACAACGGGCGTCGGGACGCAAGATTCGATCGTATCATCTCGTATAGTATGTAATCTTGGGCGACAACCTACGTCGCGTCTGCGATGCTTCACGGCATCACGACAAAAAGACTAGCATGTTTAATTTTTTTAACGGTCGTCCACGACGGGTTCCGTCACATGTATGAGGTTGACCAATAGGAGCACAGAAGCTTTTCCGTACACAACTTTCAAAAATGGCGAAAGAGAGACGATGGTGCTACTAGGTGGAGTTATGACATGGAGGAAAGGTTTGTGGAGCTGTGGCAACAGTACTCCTGCCTGATGAAAAGAAAACAATATTTTACCTCAAGTTCTCTTTGGAGGATTGACAGCCCATACTGTCTTCTTCGAGCAGTCCAGGAACGTGTCCATTGTCAGGTTTTCTTTCTTTTTTTACGTTTTTCTGAACACATGACAGCCAATACAACACTCACCGCTTCATCCATTGTTTGTTTACGTTCGTTTCCGGAAGTCACTCGCTACTAGTTTCGCCTTCTCGATGACATTAAGCGCATCATTAAAGACGGCACGCGATGACTGGTCAGGAAGCAACGTGTAGTCTGACATGTTTCTTGTCCACGACACAACAAGATTTAAAAAATCTTGTAATCTGACACAGTGACTATCGTAACAGACAAAAAAAAATCGTGTAATCCGAACCAGGCATAAGGCTAACATATTCATACTAAAAGCCAAAAAAACATTTTGATTTCATGTGGACTTTAAAAATGCCTTCGGAGAATGCATTCCAAGGTAGGAAGACAACATGGGTGCTTCTCATTTCTTATTTGTGCATCCTCACTTCCTTCCCTCCAACCCAGCTTCACACACACTTAAGCCCCTTTCACACAGAAATTCTGGAAAATACATGGATAATGTGTCCCAGGATCGTTTGATTTTGGTTCATTCACACTGCCAGTGATTTTCCAGAAGCACACACATCCTGTAAAGATCCCGTAAAGACACGTGACGTCAGGATGTGATGTGTAAAGTACGCGTCGAACGATCTCAGATGCAGCGCGGATAGTAAGGTGCTCCCTGGTCTCTGCTTATCGGCAACAGAGTCGCACGATAACAAAAACGTCATCACTACGACACACACCTTTCGGCATTGGTCCTGACTTTTGTTCACACAGGACGTGTTCCGGGACTGATCCCGGCAATGTTACTAGATCTCCATCCCGGCATCAATCCCGGGACATGTTTGCGTTCACACAGAACATATTCTAGCAATTTTACGACAATTTCCCGGGATCAACACGCTGTGTGAAAGAGGCTTTAGATACACACCTGTGTATTCTCGCTCATGACTCCTCAGGAAGCTTCCTTGCTCTTCGTTCCTCATGGTGCAATTAAAGAATTGAGATGTCCTTCAATGAGTTCGATGAGTTCGATCGGTTTCCGGGTCACGGCTTAAGGACTTAGGAGCGAGGAAACGAGGAAGCATCCATTTGAGTATCAAGAAGCAACACAAGAGATGTCCAAATCCAATGTTAGCTTCACTTCCTGTCTCCTGAGATACCTTCATCTAATCGAGATTTGAAGGCAGCATAGATGTATCCTTCGCTGCCTTTGATATCCCACAATCCTGTGCGCTACATTGTATGACAGTTGAGCGTAAATCTTGAGTGTAAATGTACGCTTTTGACAGCCGTTTTCCACTTCTGATGTCATTTCTAGTGAGAAATTTCGGTAACACTTTACAATACGGGTGCACTAATAAGCATTTATTCATTCTTAACTAATGCACAGATAATTAATGTGTTAATGTATAAATCATGGAGAAATAAACAATTAATGATTACAGCATCAGTAACTAATACAGATTCTAAATGATTAATATATGAAGTAATATATGAATTGTTATTAATTAAATCCGCCATAATGTATTAATTCCTTCATAACATATTTTATTAACTAATAGAGTAAATTAATTTACACTTTTAGTTAATTATATGTTATTAAGGAATTAATATATTATGACACATTTAATTAATAACAATTCATATATTACTTAATATATTAACCATATAGAATCTTTATTAGTTGCTGATGCAGTAATCATTAATTAATGGTTTAGTTCTTCATGAGTTATACATTAACACATGATTATCTGTGCATTAGTTAAACATGAATTAATGCATATTAGAGCACCCGTATTGTAAAGTGTTACCGCAATTACTATTGAAGCAATGAAATATTCACTTAGCTTTCACCAAAGCTCACTCTATTTTGTCATAGATTATTAAATAGTTATGAAGCTTCAGAAGTCTGTCCAAAATCAGTTTTTTTATGAGGTATACCTTCACGTGCAAACGCTGCCTGCAAAGTCATTTCCTTCAGACGCAGCCAGTAGATTAATTCGGAATAGCATTCTACTCTTAGGCTGCATCCGGAAATAGCATACTCTTTGAGTTTATACTTTTTTTGAATACTTCATGACCGTAAAAAAGTGTGTTCTATATCTTGTGAATGCGTGTAGTATGACAAATATAGTTGTCTGGATTGCATCCATGATTATATTGTCACATGACCTACCAACGTCAAAGTTTCATCGCTTTACTGCCTTGTGAATCCTCTCTTGTGGCCTCATGGGATAATAAAGTATCCATTAGATGTGCACTTCAGAATATTGCCAGAAGTAGTAGATCATCCGGGTGCTTTTTACCTACTGTTTTATGAATACTGTGAATTCAGACATATTACTCTTCACATATACCGTTTTTGCCTAGCCTGTAGATCTTTATTCAGATGCAGCCTTACTTTTTCTGCCTGAAGATATGCCTGAAATATAAGAGCAGTATGCTATTTTGAATTCTTGTTTCTTTCCTGAATTAATCAGTATATCTGAACATATTGGTTGAATGAATGATTCAGTGAATTACTTGTCACCACCTACTGGCACAGCAATGAAACCTGCAGAGGGAGTCTCGTAAAAGTGTTGCAATAACAAAATGATCTGTTTCTGTATCTGTATTTGGTAAGAACCAGTAAACGAACTTCATCACAGACTCACCACAGAGTTGTAATTTTAATATACGTTGATGAAATATAAGTAATTCATCTTTGGGTGCATCCCTATTGCATACAGTATGAATTTCTGTATTGGAAACAAATGTACTGATAGCAAAAAATGATATTGTATTCAAATAGCAGGAATAAATATTGGATGGTTTGGCTCGTCACTGGAGGTCTAATTGCTATCCAGAGGCCGATATGGCAAATTGCACATTTAAAAAAAAGGCTGAACTGAGACATAATATAAAAACACATCAATCAGAAAGCCCAACCACATGTGCTTTCAGTCAGAGTGCATCATTCTCCAGGTTGTTTATTTAAAGAGCTTGTGAATGAGACACTGGGTGATTTGTTCCTTCGATTACTTGATCCAACTTGTCATTACCACCATTGCACTGTTGCCAACTTTCACAGCCAATTGCAGCATGTCTCCTCTCAGGGATAGCAATTTTCCCCTGAACGGTAATAGGATCAGGGCCTCGACGCCACTTCCACATGATTGATGAGAGATTAAAAGGATTATTGAGGTTGAAGGCACTTTTAGCACCCTACCGGGCTCCAATTTCCAGCATTGAGGTGCCACCATGCAGATGGGGGTCTCCGTGGAACACAAGGAGATTGTAAAACTAACGTTTTTGATCTGAGCAGCAGGTGGATTTCCAATGAGATGGAGAAGGCAATCATCTAAAAGTCAAGATCAAATCAAAGGAAAACAGAATTTGTAAACTGGTCAGATTAACCCTTTATTGGGTACAACTAGAAAAACTGTCTTTATGCAGTTTGTAGTTTCTTATGGTAATACGGTGATAACAACAAACAGTTTTCATTTCTATTATTATGATGCTCTACCAAATGTTTGAGATGCCCATTAATAATTCATTTAACTGACTGATTTGTATCATAATTCTGCCTTCACTTCAATCAGTTTTTCAGAAAACAAAACAAAAATAATATTTTTGTGGGAAATCTTTAGGAAAACTTGGCAGAATTATGAAACGTAAGTCAATTAAAACATCATGAGTGTCAAGATTGCGTTTTTTTATCATTAAAATCTGGATTAAATGAAAATGTCATTTTCTAGTTCTAAATTCATGTTGTGAAGTCATCTGTGCCCGTTTTTTTTTAAATGTATATTTTTTTAACCTCAAAATTCTTCTAGAATGTCATAACTAGACACTCCGCATTAACCCCTTCTATTTCTTACAATCGACTGCAAGTTCACATTCAGATCTGCCTTCATCCAATCAACAACTGATGGATTGAACCAAGTTACAACCAACATTTTTTTTTCTTTGGCGATAAAACGGTTTACTCATACTGTATGTATGTCACAAACTGTTTTCAACATAAAAAATTATAAGAAATGTTTCCTGAGTAGCAAATCAGCATATTTGAATGATTTCTGAATGATCATGTTTGAAGACTGGAGTAATAGAAAACAGCTATTTTAGAATGAAATAATATTTCACATTGTTACTGCTTTTACTGTATTTCTGATCACACAAATACAGCCTTGGTGAGCACAAGAGTCTTATTTTGACCATTAGAGTATATTCAAATTCTGAATTCATAGAATGGGAATAAGATTTTCTTCTGAAAATAAGAGATGTGTATTCAGAAGACTTGGAAATTAGGGCATGAGTTATATGCACTTTTCTGGTGCTTTTTGTCTCTGTTAAGTTCCTGTTTCTATGAAGCCCCGCCTTCTGAAAAGCACACTGTGCTCTGATTGGTCGGCTTGACCAGTGTGTTGTGATTGGTCAACTGCTTCGAGGGTATTTGGGAAATGTCACACCCCTTACCATAACTGTGAGTTTCAACACAGTAACACAGCTAAACCAGGCCTCGTTCCCCTTTTTCCATATGTCTTTGGTGGGAATTATTTAAATGAGGAATATTGTGATGTGTTCGTTCCTGGAAGAAAACTCAAGACTACAATGGAGACGTTTCAGGGAGTTCAGAAACAGTTCTAACAGTTATAGAGAATAACTACCATTGGAGTGTCTTTGTGCTTTGTAACTTTAGCTTTTTCATGAGACAGCAACATTACACACTAAGGAAAGTTGAAAATGGAAAAAAGCATAATAGGACCTCTTTAAGACTGGCTCAATCTGAATAAACCTGAACATTCTGTCAGGCTTTGGTTATAAAGAATCACATAAGGTTTGGTACATGAGGATCTTATCATCCAAATTCAATTCTGGAGAAAAAAAAATGTATTCACATCCAACATCCAATAACAGTCATTGTGGCATAACATTTTTCCAACCCGATCTCATGGTAATTTGTACGTATTTTACGAGGTCGCTAATTCATACGAATTCATACGACCTCACTCGTACGAATTCGTAAGATTTTTACCATTACTGGGGTTTAGACAAATCATACGCATTAGTCGTGAGATAGCGTTGCATTTATCCTCATTTGTCCGTCTCATTTAACCGTTAAATCATCTCATATCAAACGTAACTGAAAATAATTGGATGGATCCAAACACAGCAGCTGGTTGTGAAGTGGCAGATGATTTTGCCCTTCAAAGGTTTTTGTCAGCTTGACCTCCACTGTTGCTCAGCGTTAGAAGGCGACAAGATAACAACCTCTTGTCTGTCACAATCAAGTGACAACTCTCAGCACTCCGGCCCTTTAATGCGAGCTGACGGCTGGTGTTGTGGGCCGACGGTTAAGGCACTGCATTAAGTCAGCCTTCAGTCCAACTCAGCGCAGCTGACATTTATTTATATGTGACTCCTGGGGCACGAGTCTAAGCCGGTCTCAAACATGTCACCACACACACCTTGTGTAAATAGAATCATGCGTGTGTGCCCAGTGTGATCATATGATTCATGGATCACTGGAGAGCGTGCTGCTCCTGACTGTGACCGAGGGCTGGATGTTGGATGTTAACCAATGGTTCACATCGAAGACAGTGACCTTGAGATAGATCGACAGATACGGAACCGTTGTAAAGAAATCAGCTTTCTACTGAGAGAACAGAAGCCAGTGGACCTCACTGGATCAATGTAGCATTTATGAGTTGGTTGAGCAAGGAAGTCTTGTATCACTCATTCTTGTAGAATGAATAACAGTAGTCCTTTAGTAGTCTCCAAGGGTGTGTTCACACTTGGCATGTTTCATTCGATTAAAACGAACCCTGGTGCAATTGCTCTTTTAGTGCGGATGATTTGAACACGTGAACGCTGCGATCTGAGCCCTGCTGCGCATAAAACGAACTCTGGTGCGGCTTGAATGAAATATGAACGCAACACGGACCAAAGACATGCAATCAAACCAAAAAACGGGACATGATGTAACAAGATGTGACCCTAAAAAGGACAGAATGCTTTTTTCTCTTCATAGTCGAGATGTTGTCCATCTCAGTTTGGTACAGGCATCAGAAAAGCGTAATTTCCGTCGTGAAATATACATAAAATCCGATTTGTGAACCCTGTGCCTTCAGGTTTAATGTTAAAATGCCGAACGTTAAGTGGACTAGAACTTTTTTTTTTTTTCATACCAAGTAAAACTACAAATAAAAACCATTGGTTAACATCCAAAAATTAGCCCCTTATAGGATGTGTTCACACATGGCAGGTTTGGTTCAATTAAAGAAACTCTGGGGTGCTTTCTCAGTTCATTTGAGTTAGTGTGAACACAAACCCTGGTCGCACCAAACAATCAGAACAAGATACACCATTTCAGGGAGTCTCGGTCCACTTCGACTGAAATATGAATGCATCATGGGGCAAAGACATCTAAAAGAACCAAAAACAGGTCATGATGTCACAAGATCCAACCATAAAAAGGACAGAATGCTCAAGCATACCTGCTTTTTTCTCATCATAGCGATGTTGCCCATCAGTCCACAGGTTTTGTGGTCAAAATTAGAGTGTGGAGTAAACAAAAATCAGCACACTGCCACTGCTGCTTCCAAAAATAAATTTATTAAAAATGTGCAACGTTTTGACCCGAAGGTTTTCGTCAGGCAAACGGCAAGTAAATAGCAACTCAGCAAGGTACAATTTATATAAACATGATGCGTCACACCTGATCTAATTATTCGACTCATTAACCGAATAATCCAATAAAAAAAGAAATAAAAAAAAACAGTGACCATAAAAAGCCCTACATTTTTTTTTTTTTTTTTTACGTTTCCTGTTAAACTTATTTTTATATATTGGTGACTATTTTGGACTATCATTGGTTTTTTTTTTGTTGTTGCTTGTTTGTTTTAATTGGATGATTGCGTTAATGAGTCACGCTTATTTAAATTTAACCTTGCTGAGTTGCTGTGTACTTGCTGAGTTGCTGTGTAAGTGAAAACGTTTTAATAAATTGACTGGTTTGAGCAGTGGCAGTGTGCCGATTTTGTTAACTCTACAGTGAAGTGCTTTATTTGATCGCGCACCTGCCTAAAGTTTTTTGGATGTGCACATACTATACTTTGAAAAATTACAGTGTGAACTCTAAATGAACCAGGACTGAATGCATTATTATTATTTTTTTTCCGGACCAAAATAAATAACCCAGAGAACCGAACTACAGGTGTGAACACACCATTATGGTCGGTCACATTAGCGAAATATCAGCTAAGTTTAGTGTGCAAAAACAGATCCATTGTTCATTGTCATTAGCATAGAGATGTATGAAGCTCTGCTCAGACAGGAGTCACTTCCAAACCAATCAGCATTGTATTGGTCAGCACAAAAAGTTTTGCTGGACAGCGGTACATGTGACCGTGATAGAGATTTCATCTCCAAAAGCCAAAATCGAAACAAAAATGTGACTAATTGCACAGCCCTAATATTTGGAATATTCCAAATTATTTCTGGTGATTTTTGGTCACAATGGGCATTGAGCTTAATAATCTGTTAGGGCTATCCCATGTTTATCCCAAACTCAACACATGCTGTTTTTTTACTTTTCAACAGTTCAAGCATGTAGTATTTTCTCAGTAAGTTCAAGGGTGATGATAGTTCATTAAGCTCTGATCATATATAACATGATAGTCATATCCTCATATAGTCATATAGCATTGTTTAATAAACATCTCTCAGTTGTGTGAGCATCAATACATTGATATGCATACAGACAATCAGACTCTTCTCAGTAATTAAGTCTTCCACAGCTGTAGTAAAATGAAGAGGTGCTCTCTTCACTGCGTCATTGAAGACTTGATCAGCTCAGGGGCTGACAAGCCCCCAAATTAATCTTTAATCAAGAGGCTGTTCACTGAAATCGGAAGTGGCTGAGTGCAGTCTGCTTCATATGGTGATTTGGCAAGACCTATTTCTAAGTAGTGTTGTGCCCTTCTCATGGTTGCTATCCCAAACCAATTTACGAAAAGCTATAAAACTGATCTGCTTTCACAGACATCAACGTGTGCTGGTCTGCTGCAACTAAAACACTAATGCGCACCATTAGCAGGCAGAATCATTACTGGCGAAAGGGCAGGGTAGACAGTAGCGCTCTTGTAAATCAGTGTAAGTCTCATGGAGTCTTCAGGCATGAGAAGAGCTTCTCATTACTGATGTTGTGTTGCAGTTGTGGGATTGATGAGGAAGCTGATAGAGGCTGGAGGGTTTTCGCTTTTCACGGCTGACATACAGTACTCTTTTCTTCAAAGGCTCAAACACAGATGAGAAGATGAGTAAGACTTTCCAGTGCTGGACTTAATACTGGAGTTCCACTTGGCTAAACAGATTTGAGGATATCCCAACTAACCAACCTTGCTGGTCAACTGTATATTTTGTCTTTTGGGTGGTGGTTAGTGTGTTTATATTTATACCATGCCTTCTCAATCAGAAACCCCTCTTTGTGAACCAACTTCATCAGACAGAACATGTTGGTTGGCCACTATCTTTTGCTTGTGAACAACTTGCACAAGCTCAGCGATTTGTAACATCACATTTTGTTTATACAGCACTTACAATAGATTGTTTTAAAGCAAGCAGCTTTACAGTATTAAACATGAAAAACAGTATCAGTGTCTCTTTTAATTAGAATACAACTTCCATTTAAGCAGCTCTCCTGTGTGTTCATGATTTTAGTCTGACCTTGACGGACTGAACAGAAGAAATGAACTGGAGGAGATTTTCATGTCAAAGAAGGTTGAGACTATCACTATTACATCATTTCCATGGACCAATGACAGTGCATAGGTGTTTACCAGCCGGAGCAAACTTTCAAACTCACAAAACAAGCTCCAAATAAACTTCATTTTGGCCTAATTTTGTTTAAAAATGAAGTCACACAAGTTTGATTTTACTTGAAGTATACTGAGGCCTTAAGCAGGTTTTTTTCAGCAGGTGAACTGTTGAATTTGAGAACGCCCACTGCCATTGCGAACAAGTAAAGGTGTGTTTTGTTTTTTTTACCCATTCTAATATGTCGAATCTAGTCTACAGACAAGCTGTCAGGTAGTGTAAAATGGAAGATTTGAGTACTTTAAATATTCCTGCAGGCATGGTTGTACCCACCATTTATGTCAGCAAGGTCTGGACGTCTGTATTTTTACAAAGTGTATACTGTAATAAAAGTTGAGAAATAATCGCCAAATGTATTCATTTAGTAGCCTGGGAAAACCCAGACAACTTCTGGCAAATTTAGATTTGCTTTGCAAGTTAGTCTGGCAAAGAGCTCATTCAAGCCCATTTCCAATCCGCCGAAATCGCGGCACCAATCAGAAACGTTGGGGCGGGCTTTACATGATGACGACAGCGCAGCAACTGTGAAGCAGATTTCATACATTACAAAGATGGATGCCGCCGTGGAACATCACTCGTTCGAATCAGCTATCGCGTCTGTTTTAAGCGATTTGAACGTTTCCTTTTTGTTAAAGGAACACTCCACCGTTTTTTCATATTAAACTATGTTATTCCCTTAACTAAGACGAGTTGATACATACCTCTCTCGTCTCAGTGCGTGCACTCAATTGCTCTGGCGCGCCAGCAGCTTTAAGAACCTCACATTTAAGGAAAAGTTATTAAAAACAGCCGATTTATTCCAAAAGTTATTAAAACTTGGGGGCATTTGCATATAAACATCAGTTGACCCATGTATAGTCTTCACTGACACGGAAGAACATTTTTAAAACTTTTTTGTTGTAGCCAATAAAATGTTCAATCGTTTGAATTGTGAAAAATCTTAATGTTGGCATCTGCCCAATCATACAAGCTCAAGCATCTCTGCATAGTAATATAATGAAGGCTTGACTTATGAATATTAATAAGTTTACATAATTGGGCATCCCAGGAGGTTACCCAGCAACGTCTGCAAGACCTAATTAATATTCATGTAATAAACATTTGCCCCATCATGTCTTCCCTATTTCTCAAAAGGGTCCTGCACCAATAACCAATTTGATTCAATGAAGGATAACCCAAGCAACATATATATACTGTACAAGTACACACTTAAATATCAGAACTCACATCTTACAGTAGTGCCAACTTTCCCACACAACCGTGACACTGCCAGATACATCAAAACACACTCTGCACCTGAGATACAGATCAAAACTCATACGACCTGCCATGAGAAGCGTCACGCTGGCCAAAGGGGTAAGTTAGTATGACTATCACTCTTAACAGACTCTACCACCATCTATATCAAACGAACATGTTTGACGGGGCTCAGCTGAGGACCCATTAATACTCAGTATGAATCTGCATCGATGAGTGCCTCTCAACCGCTTTCCTGAGAGACTATCTACTTTCCAAGGTACGGGGAAATGCTGAAATGTCACCGCTGTTGAATAGCATTGTGAAATATGTCATATTAGCGCACACCTGAGTGAAACGACATTGACTACACTGCTGTTTGAGATGGAGAAGAAGGTCTCTCGTCTGATGATTCCCGCCTGTGTGTTTGTGCCTGAGCATTTGAGCGAAGAAAGAAGAGAGTTACAAGGGTCACTACTAATTCACATTCCTGTCACTAATTTCCTAATTTCATGTTAATTGCACTGAAGGAGCCCATCATTACGTTAAGATCCCCTCCCCTTTTGTCGGATACTGAATAGTGGCTAATTACTGTCAGTCGTTACTGCAGGCTTTGATGTTAATGAATTCATGCAGCAAGAACGCTGAGAATTGCACTGAAGTTTCAATTCGAGATGGAAAAAGCAAAGATATATGCTTGAATTGAGTTCAAGTGCTCCATACAGAGCGCACAAGCTAGTGTTTTTCCAACATTTTATGACACAAAATGGGATCTGTGCCTGAAACTATACTGGGTCAAAAATGTATTAATTTATTAAAAATAAACAAAGTAGAAAATTCTATGGTGAAACAACTGTCATATTATATTTGTCTGCTAAATCAAAGTAATATGGTCAAACCAACATGCAGAAAATATCAAATATTAGATTTTTTATGGCAATCAAATATATGCCAATATATATATAGAATGAATATCTTGTGTTTGTATTCATTGTGTAAGGTGTTTAAACCACATTACATTTCAGAGTTAATAAATTCAAACTTTTCTTAAAATTTTTATGAATAATTAATGTTATAATCATGATATAATATACAGTGATGTATGAGTCTCAGACCACTAGAAAAGCTATAATCTTCCCTTTTTTTTATTTAATAAAATATTTTCCTGTCGAATTGTATTTAGCATACCAATTTGAGTGAAAGCTGAACAATTAACTTAGAAATTGTGATTAACGTCAATTTGTTTGACATTTTGATCGTCTTAAAACATATTTTATTTCCTGGTGTAAAGTTGATTAAAAATCCCAGATGTTTAATGTGTTCTCGGATGTTTTTGGACCTCACTGTTATATAATTTATGCCCTAATTTGCATGAGAATTTACCATGCTCATTTGTTAATTAATGCATGTCATTTTACTGATTTACAATGGAATACATATTAGAATCATAAACCGTCGTTTTATGGCTATGATCTTTAATATATTAATCCTAATGCGGCCCACGTCCATCACAGCATATCAATGAAAATTTTATACTCCATCCTTTCGCAATATTGCATTTCGTTTTTCAATGCTTAAGCTCTTTTATGTAGATGACTGCCGTAACATTTGTTGAGTGAATTTAAAATCAAATCAATCTCGACAGTGTTGGCAGATCTGCTGAAGTGTTGCTATTTTAATGCAACCCATGCATTATCTCAGCCGTAACAGAACCGCAGTGTCTATGCAAGACTGATGCTTTGCTCATGGTTCACTGGCTGTTTCAAGCTGATTTTAATGTCCAGTGATCAGTGTAAAACCCTGCTTCATGGTTGTAGTGTGTGCACCCTACATGAGCTAGCGTAGGTGGTTGTTTGAGAGGTATAAATATTTACAGAGATCTCTGCTAGAGCGAATTCAATCAACCAGTTGATCCATGATGTCAGCCCTGATTAGCCTTAACTCCAGATATAGTCTGCCCATGGAGAACTGACCGGCTGATGCATATTGTACACTAGACTGGAAAGTGCTTTTGAAAAAGCTTGAGAATACCCAACAGCAGCTTTAGTTTTTTTTGTATTTTGTATTTGCCTATACTATACGTCGTACGTTACTCAAATCTGTTAAATTTTTTGTAGATTGCTTCTGATTCCAACATAAATGTAAAGTATCTCTCACTTAAAAAAATAGGTTTTCGTCGCGATGCATTCGAAGAAACAAAAAACCTTCAGTAGTTCTTAAAATAACCTTCTTAGCGTGAAGAACTTTTTTAATAATCCAAATAATCTTTTTTTTCCACTATAAAGAACCTTTCGTGCAATGGAAAGTTTCCATTGATGTTAAAGTGTTCTTCACGGAGCCATTGATGCCAATAAAGATCCTTTATTTTTAATGGGGCTATATGTAGAATTCCAAAATCCTTGTTTTTAACGACACAGGTGTCCGTTAAGTGAACTGCAGTCAGCAACTTATTGCTCATGCTCGCAATCTTGCACATTTCCTCTCAATAACAAAGTAAACGCACAACAAAAATGACAGCGGTGAGAAAACAGCAGCATCTGATCGTAGTGATGCGGATATGTTTGCACCAATTCTGCAATTCACCAGCATCATATTTTCTCTTTGAAACTGCAGTGAACCAAAGACTGTCTCAAAAACACGGTTTGAAATCACAGGTGTTTCTGACATCACAAACTACCTTGTAACCAATCAGGTCAACGAGTGATCGTCAACGAGTGGATCTCTGAGCTGGTGTGAGTGAGTGGAGGCGGGGCTCATTTGCATATTAGAACCGCACATACTAAATGAGGCAAGGGTGTAGAGTTACATTCAAGCTATTTTAAGGCACGAAGAAAATTTGGTGCTCAAAGATGAGTTTTAAGGGATAAAATTATTAAATACAGGGGGACTTTAAATAATGTAATTAATATTTATCATTTATACTTCGTTCATAGAACGTTCTGAAACATTCTTGTAACATTTTTTAAATGTTACTACTTGTTTCAGATTGAACGTTCTGATAATGTTAACATCCGCATAACCAAGAAGAAAATGTTTTTATGAACGTTCATAACTTAATAGTTTTCATAGCTTCATGGGAACATTGGCAAAATGATCTCAGAACATGTTTTCGTTAGCTGGATTCTTGTTATAACCAGCATGTATAGTGGATTGCTCTCTGCTTTCAGTCTGCGACGACCTCACCAGCGTGACCCATGTCATGTGACCAGAGTGTGGGCTGCACCTGGTTTTAGAGACAGGAATCTTTTTTCCCTTCTGTCTCTGGCTCTCAGTGTCTCTCGCTTTGATAAATGGGTCTGCATTGATGAGCAACTGGCTTAGGGTCATCATGGCTCTACGGATTCATTTCACCAAGACCTCTTAGTTACTGAGCTGTCAAGCATAAAGATACGGTCGATCCTGACCGTATCTGATTCTACTTCAGACCCATATGCTATGGGTAACCAGTAATGTTTGTGTACATTGATCGGACCATCTGTTCCGTGTTTTACACATTTAAATCTGTTTGTGCAGACCAACCAAAAGTTTTTCATTTGCATTTTGAGCATCCGCTGATTAAATTTGCATAAGTAAATCTTCTTAAAGAAAAGTGCTTGAGCTATCCTGTCGGTTTACTCTAAAACATTTGAACTGTTTCATTCGGTATGTTTTTTCTGCTTTGACATTCTTAAATATTAAGTTCTATTCACATTATACTTTAGATACTACATTGTATGGCTTACATTGGCCCCATTTTCTTTTTAACCTAAACCACATTTACATTCCACCAGGTAAAAATTCCAAACCAATATTATCTGCGAACAAATTACGAAAAATAGCTTTTCTCAGACCCTCATTTTTCGGAGAAACATTTTGTAATGACTTATAACCAACTGCTTGGTTTTAGGGGATGTAAATTATGAAGATGGTTCCCCTCAAGTTAATTTCGAACTGTAAAGAGTGTTTATTCAACTATGGGCACTTTTGACTCTGTGTATCTTAAATACATTCTCTTCAGACACAATTTTCACACTCTCACTAGTTTATTTAACTGGCCCACTAACAATGCCCATGCAGTTGTTTTGGTCACACTTTAAATTAAGTGTTGTTAACTACTATGCACTAACATTTGAAACAATTGTGAAAATATATGTTTTTACATTGTACTTATATTTATGAAACACCTGTATGTAATTACAGCTATAATTACATTGTTGACACTTCCCTTAAAGATGCAGTAAGAGATTCCTGAGAAACACTGTTTATATTTAAAATCAACCCAAACAAATACACCACTCCCTTCATTGCTCCGCCCCCAAAATGCACAAACACGAATTTAGGCTAGAATCATAAAAAGTAATTTTATTGCTATGAGCTACAGTACAATGTATTAATCCTAATGCCACCCACGTCCTTCACTGGCATATCAATGACCATTTTATACGCCATTTATATTTTGCAATGGGCCTACTGTATTTCAGTTTTTGGCCCCCTGGACCTTTTCAAACAACTCTTTTCAAACTCAGTGTCTAGTTTTGTATCAAATACAATGTAATTATCGTTGATCGAGATGCAACAGCAATTTTTCTTTCCTCTTGGGCGAGCGATTCCCGGACAGCTTTCCCTGTGCATGATATCAGCAAAACCAATGAGAATGCGGGACAGTGATGAGGATACATAACAGCAGTGTATGTGCTAAAGCTGCTGTGGATCCGTTTACCAGAAACCCTCCGTAACTGGCAGATTTGAAGGAAATTACCGCCGTTTGGCAAATAAATAAATGACAGTTACATATGTATTACCAAAATTTTATCACGTAAGCTTTATGGTACAACTCAAACAAGGGATTTTATAGTCATTTATAGTGTTAATACTAATTAGCAAGTCCACGAATGGCTTGGGTATTCGTAGCTTATATGGACAAGCATGCCCATTTTGGGGAAATTTTTTCTCTCAATCCATGGATCTCGCCCATTTTCCTCCACTTGTAGCCACTGTTTGTCTGTTACCACAATGTATGTACAAATGCAGTGACGTAACTGTGAAGCCTGCTCCCAAAAGGTTTATTTGTTATCAAATGTAGCCGGCTGCATGTGAAACTGCACATTATGGCACAGTAACAGCTTGTAAAGACAGCGTAACTGATTTAAAAGATAATAGATGTGGCAGATTGTTTCATCATATGACAAGCTGAGAGGGGAAGCTGCTTTCTTTATTGTTTCCTAATTTTCCCTTTTGTGTTGTCAAGAACAATGTTCATTTTCCCCAGCAACAGCTCTATATAATTTGTGCTCCTGCCTGATTGCCTTTGTCCACGAAGCAGGTGCTAGTAATAAACAGATCTATTTATGTAAAAGCTGGAAAAAATGACCAGTATAGTACATACCCAGGAGATTTCTTTGAAGATTAAATAAACCTATACACAATATCATCTCTCTATGTATAATATTCTGTAAAATTATAGAAAAAGATACCATTGTAAGATACCACGCACAGGATGGGATGACCCAATCTTGGCATGCATACATGGAGCGTGAAAATGCAGCCGCGTCTTCGGATCGCATTCACCCACGCTCACATCTCGGGGTCGGCCATGCTAAAATGTCATCGCACCATGTGGCCAGCACCCAAAAGCCAGACACCACTTCACCATCGAGATGGCGTGAGGACTTTGATAACGTTGCCCTTTGCCTGCCCCCCGTGGAACGCATGAACAATGTATGGGCGGCCCTGTGGAAAATGTCAATGGTCAATTACGTCAAAATAATCCACTCGTCGGAATAGCAAGCATATCAAACCCCAGGCTTCAGATATTCACGGATAGAATCTGTAGACTCCGTCTCGGCTTGAAAATGAGGAAAGATAAAAACTCATTTGCCTGGCTGGATCATTTTTAACCACCACTGAAATCTTCAGGGCTTTCATGCAGAAAAAAAAATAGTGACAACCCCCAAGGGAGACATTTCTGAAGAAGAAAATACAATTTTCTTGCATCTCTCGCATGGAAAAGCGCTGTCGCTGCAGCGCTGTGCTCCTAAGGAACCGCGTTCTGTTTTAGTTCCGTTTATTTGCTCGTCTTCTAAACAAACATCGTTTTTAAGAGTTCAGCACTGGCCGTGAGGCGGTGGTGTTGAATTGAGCCGGACTGGAGATCTGTGGGTCATTAGGGAGTCGTATCGGCTCTCTCTCGGCATTCTAACGCCAGCTTGGCCGCGATTGTTTGGCTGCTCTCTTTACTTCATTAATGCACATGAACTACTCACAGGCAAACTCGGCAATGCTAATGAGCATATTAGTTTTCTCCAGGGTCATCTGCTGTCTTTTCATCAAGTAAATAGTGGATCCAGTTCTCGCAGCTGCGGGGGGACGCAGAGGAACTGAAGGTGTTTTCGGCGGCCGCAAGGTTAGTGAGTCCACAGGGCCTTAGGTAGAACACTGATGAGATATCATTGCTCATTGTTACTAACCTCACACACCAGTGGCGTCTGATGTTTGTCAAGACTGGGGAAGCTCACGTGTCACTTATTATCGGGAAAATAACACTGGTAACACTTTAGAGTAAGTCACATCATTTAATGCAGTAACTAACATTAACTATTAATGCACGATACAGTATTTATTAATCTTTAATGTTGATTAATAAATAAAAATGCAACTGTTATTAGTTCATGTTAGTTCAGGTCCTTTAAATACACTCTTAAAAATAAACTTTCTTTATTGGCAAGTATAGTTCCATGAAGTGCCTTTAAAATTCATGGAACCCTTCCATTGCACAAAAGGATCTCTGTTGTGGGAAAAGATTCTTTAGATTATTAAAATTGTTATTCATTAAAGGATTAGTTCACTTTAAAAAAACTTTTGCTGATAATTTACTCACCCCCTGTCATCCAAGATGTCCATGTCTTTCTTTCTTCAATCGAAAAGAAAGTAAGGTTTTTGATGAAAACATTCCAGGATTTTTCTCCATATAATGGACTTCAATGGTCCCCAAACAGTTCAAGGTCCAAATGACAGTTTCAGTGCAGCTCCAAAGGGCTTTAAACGACACCAGACGATGAATAAGGGTCTTATCTAGCGAAACGATCGGCCATTTCAAAAATAAATAAAAAAGTTTTATGAGCACAAACGCTCGCCTTGCTCTGTTTTGTGATGCGCGTTCCTGACGTCACGTAATACGTAATTACATTCAAAGGCATTATGTGCCGTGACCTTTTGAACGTAATTGCGTATTACGTGAGTCACAAACGCGCATCACAGAACAGAGCAAGGCAAGCATTTATGCTTATAAAACTTAAACTTTTTTATTTATTTTTTAAATGACAGATCGTTTCGCTAGATAAGACCCTTATTCATCGTCTGGTGTCGTTTAAAGCCATTTGAAGCTGCACTGAAACTGTAATTTGGACCTTGAACCGTTTGGTACCCAATGAAATCCATTATATGGAGAAAAATCCTGTAATGTTTTCATCAAAAAACTTAATTTCTTTTCAACTTGGATGACATGGGGGTGAGTAAATTATCAGCAAAAGTTTTTTAAAAGTTAACTAATCCTTTAAGAAACTATTGTTCCTTACATAACTGTTCATTAAGTGAACGGAACAACTAACGTAATTTGTTCCTTACAGAATCTGACATGTTTAATGTTTGGATGGAACGACTCTTTCAGGTTCTTCCATCCACTGCACATGTACTGTTTCTCTATAGTGTATATATATATTAGGGGTGTAACGGTACACAAAACTGACTGTTCTGTACATACCTCGGTTTTGAAGTCACGGTTCAATATGTTTTCAATACAGCATATATATTTTATATATTTCAATACATTTTTGGTTAACTGAACAAACTCTTTTTAAAAAAAGTCAATATGTCAATATGGCTGCAACTGGCAGCTGCAGTTTATGCTGCTGTTGTAGTTGGGGAAAGAGATTTGAAGTGCTTACACTTTTGGATGCAAAATATGTTGGCAAAATGTGTTACAATACGGTTATAATTATTGCACTCTCATTCTAATTGCTCCATCTAACGGCACTCGTTCATTGAAGTATGAAAAGTTAAATGTATAATGTGTTTCATTTGTCCCCAGAAGTGGGAATGTCCCAGTAGAAACATTCAACTGGAATACCCCCTCAAGGCGGGAGATGTAACTGGAAAATTTGGGGGAACCTCAACAACCCTGATTTCAGAAACCAATATGATTGTTCAGCGCATTAACCGTAGTAAATTTACCGCTACTTTGCCAGTTTTCGATTGGTTGAAGTTGGTCACGTTATTTTGGTTGGTCACGTTGACCAAAAGAAACTGTTATTTTTTTTTATTTTTTTTTTTATGGGTGGACTATCCTTTTAAAATCAACATCAATACAACAAAATCTACCATAATTTAAGAATACTTTACAATTGAAACAAAATGTTTTTGTTTTTTTGCGTTCACAGGGGGAAATATGTCATATACAGATGAAAGTTCTTCTAATATCCATGTATAAAGCATCTATTATTTTTGCCTATGGCTCCAATCATGTCGTCATTGTTTTATTTTTGAAGACCTGAAAATATTATCGGTGTTCATTTGCTAAGATAGTCAAGATAATCAAGAGAAAAGTAATCTTCAGATATGTTCAAGTGACAAAGACAAAGCGGCCCTGAGGAAATGTCCATCTACTTACATCTGTAGGCTTGTAGGCTTACATCTACAAATGACTGTCTCACATCCCTGCTATATCTATGGAGAAACCAGACTTAGATCATATTTATAAGCTGCTGCATAAGTTAGAAAATTGCTTAATGGAAATCTTCTGAGGTAGTTATGTGCATGCTAATTCAAACAGGCAACTCATTTCCATACGCAAATTGGAGAGAGTAGTTTTAACCACGTCCATATAATCTTTTCCTGCTTTGTAAGAACAATTTATGTAAAGGCAATGCGCTCTGTCCTGCACAATCATTTCATGCAGAATATCATTTTGGACACCTACAGGAACTGTGCATCATGTTAACATGATTAAATGAGCATGTTTGTGAATAACTAAACAATGCTGGCAGATTTCAAGCTGGACATGTGAAATGGTCGAGCAAATAGGCTATGTGTCTGAAAAGTTGTGCCAAAAATGCTCTAAACTTGGAGCTTTTCGAACACGTCTCGCCAACTGACAGGAAATGTATAAATTATATTTTTTAGTTCTTTACGTGACTAGAAATATTGTGCATATAACAGATTATCACATTAGTGTATACTGTCATAAAATGACAGGAGCTAACTGAAATAAACAATAACCTTCAAGCAAACAGAATTAGTTGACATGTAGTTTCAAAGTATTAGTTAGTAGAATGTCTAAAGTGGACCATTGAAATAAAGTGTTACCGAAAAGTTTTCCAGCGCTGGAGAGACTGAAGCGGGAAGGTTGTGTTGTTTCTGCTCCATACGTGAGTAACATTGGTTTTACTATGTTTCACAGAACCAAGATGTGCTGTTGTAATGTTAGCTGTAACAGGACAGTTTTTAAGTGTCATTGTTTGTCTGGAGCTTCTGGCGACTAACAACCAACTCTTGCTTGTATATAATCTTGTGTACTGTGTGTTAATTTTTTGTTCCTTCTTTGTCGCTTTTTCGTCACCTTCACTTTATTTGTCGTAAAGCATTATTTTTCTTCACTTCAGCTATGATAAAGAGACATCCACTCTTGCATTGCGTGTTCGTGTATTTTGGGGGCGGAGCAATGAAGGGAGGGGTGTGTTTGTTTGGGTTGATTTCAAATATCAACAGTGTTTCTCAGAAATCGCTTACTGCACCTTTAATCTCTTAACATCACCAGTGGCCCAATATTTTTTGTTTTAGAAGTGATTCAATAGATCAGATGTTTTCAAAGATGTTTCGCTTTTTCAACAGGTTACTTTAGCAGTGTCATTTGACATTTGGAGACTCTCTCTCTCACGTGACGCATTCGGAACTGATTCACTTTATTGCCTCTGTTCATTCAGACAGTTCTGAACAAGTTCAAAGTTCAACAAAGATTCACTGATTCATGTAATTTATTCTGTGGTGACAGGATCAGAAATGAATGGGGGCTTGGTGCAAAAATACCAAGAAAGAAAAAAAAAGTCCCAGAATTTCAAGATAAGGGGGCAAAAGGTGGGCCGTAGTATGAGCTTGTGTGAACCACTTTTATGGAGTACTTTTTTCATTGTACTTTTTTTTTTAAAGCTCTGTCCCAATGGAACTGAAGAAAGAAAGCATTTTCCACAGAAGAAAGAAAGATTTTAGAGTTTGGCACGGCATAAAGGTGCTGTCACTTACCATCATTCTGCCATTTTTTTCATATTTTTTATTTCTATAAGAATAGATGCTATCGGGATTTACATGTGAAGGCGAAAGATTTCCACATGATTTGAAGTTGGTCGTGTGAATTTGCCACGTTGAGTAAAAAAAGTTTGCCAAGTTTGTAAAGTATGAAATTCATTTCATATGCAAACTTTTTTTTTTTTTTTTTTATCAGATGAAAAGGTTAATCTAATATGTTTCATATTTCATGCATAAAGCATCTATTGTTGTTGCCAAAAGGGTGACCCTGCACTGTTTCTGGTGTCAGGATTAAAGTGAAATGTGAAAATGAATGTAAAAATGTTAATTGCGGCATTATGTTTAGATCTGCACGTTGCATCAGATTTCTAATTCGATAAGTTCCTGTTTTTAAATTTGATAATTTATGTACTTTATGTACATCTACATTATGAAGTCATTATAAATACCAATTCCATATGTCAGATTTGTGTAAAGATGGCTTTTCGTAGCTTGTAGTGTTGCTAAGCTAATGGTAGCTCTGTAGTGTAATGTGTATTGCATAATGGCTACTTTTACAGCAGGTTTCACAAATACTCTGGCTGCCCACTAGTGCAGTGCTGTGAGCGTTGTTAATGAGTGAAAAAGGTGTCAATTTAAAATCCAGAGGACGCATACTTTTAATTAAGAATCCAATTAAAAAAGTGAATAGATGTGTATTAGGGGCAGTGGTGACTTACATTGATCTGGATCTGCGCTATTATCATCCCTCCCACATTTCTGCCTTGTAGAATGTAACGAGACAGACAGATAGCGAGAGGTGAGGGAGGACGGCAAAGTAAAGCACAGAGAACTGCTCGGAAAAGTTACCTGCCAAGTCCAAATTCATTTTCAATGAGGGTGGGCGCAATCCTTTAAACTGCCTGAATCCAAGAACCGCCAAGATAAAGTAGTCATCTTTTAAAATTCGGGCTTGAAACACATGTGCCAAGTTCTTATATTCTTTGTATTCATGTTAGTTTCTTGTGGTTTTGAAGAACTTTTATACTATTTTCAAGAAAGTTTAGATTGAATCACTCTTAAACTGTCATGTGGTGCAACTATCAAGAAAAAAAATTGAATATACACCTTGAATATACACTACAAGTAAATCTTTCATTAAATAAAAATGATTATTGGAGTACATTTAAAAAAAAACAAAAAAAAAACGTTGTACTTCATAATTTGTATTTTTACATTTCAGTTTATTAGTCTGTGGGTGCAGTTTGTTACACCGAGGGAACAATTTAAGAATCTGTAAGTATGGTTTATAAACTGAGTGACGGACTGCTGGTCTTGATCTCGTACAGGTGACTTCCTGAGCTCAGATACATGATTTTAACACTGAAAAACTGCATACTTCCAACGTTACTAATTTTAAATGAAATCTACAGTATTAAAATAGCTTCCCTGACACTGATTATCATTGCATTCCATTAGAGGAAGAATATTGTGTCTCGTTCACTTCCCTTCACACGTTCTCTTATGTGTGCGAGAGCAAGATATCAGGTTCAATCTTCAGCGGCGTGATATTTCTTCATCAGGTAATATAATCCAGCACATGTGTCTCAGCGGGGGAGCCGACTCACCCTGGTAGGAGGCCGATGGCTGCAGGAACTGGATTCTTATGGAGACGGACTGCAGCCGGTTGTAGAAGGAAGATGAGCTAGAAAGGTCACAAGATGGATAGACTCTGGAACGAGAGATAGGGTGGAGAAGATCAGAGCTTTCATTTGGGCTGGAGAAAGACCTCACGGGATGGGATGGATAATATGGTCACAGAATGCCGAGGTCAAAAGGGGAAACCCATCGACAGCTTGAGTCCCAATGGATTACAGAAGATAAGGATATAGGGATGAGAGTTTGGACACAACAGCGAAACTGAAATACAACTGAAACACACACACACGCACACACACACGCACGCGCACACGCACACACACACACACGCACACACACACACACACACACACACACACACACACACACACACACACAGCCATTAGCAGTTCTATCTCAGTTTAATCTCTCGGGCAAACACAGTACACATGTTTTAATGATTAAACCTACAAACCCTGATTCCAGACAACTGCAGTTCATTTAAAGGTGAATATGGTAAATATTTTAAAGCACATCAAAAATGACAAATGTCTTATTGATATTTCATGCTTTTTTAACAAGTAAAAGGTCTTTTAGTATAATTGTAAAAACGGTTTAAAATGTATCAAATATTTTGAGAAACGTTTATTAGTTAATATCTCAATCATCATTGTCTTATATATTGCAATATATGTTTTCCCCCCATAATAAAAAAACGACAGAGCTTTGATCATAAAACTAAGCATTTGACTAAGATATGCTTAGTTTTATGAAGTATTATGGTAACACGTTATTTTGATGGTCCCTTTTGAACATTCTGTTGACTATAAGTAACTTTGCAACTAGATGTCAACGAACTCTCATTAGTTGAGTATTAGTAGACTGTCTGCGTATACAGGGATACTTCAGGATTTAGCATTAAGCTTTGTATTAGTAGAAAACCTGTAGTATTTTCGTGCTTTCCATCCTCATATCCCCCTGAGACGAGAGATTTATGTATTTTCTGTCTGGAAAAAATCCTCCGGTGACGCAAAAATCGTAATTTTGCGTCATCAGAGGACTTTTTTTTTACCAGAGGCTAAAGACTGCAGCCAGTAGTATGGGGCTGTCCCGCATGTTCTCAACCCGCCCATAGAGGGTGGGATCTCACTACTGTAATGTAAACATAGTGTCAGCCATCTTTTTTTGGAAGCTAAGCTAGCAGGCTCTTGTGGAGAAAGCTGAGTAGTAGGGGTTACCACCCTCTTTTTACCGGTCGAGATCGAGATCGTCCAAAATGTCCGAGATTCAGCTTTTGCTATCTGCAGTCGGCATTCATTGTTTACATGCACACCTTTTGTTTCGATCTAACTGAATTCCATCCGATTGGTGAATCTGAATGCAGTGTTTACATGAACGCAAAACAAGTGATCGGTTAATGTGCGTTTTAACATTCCCACTCCTCCGTGAGAGATACGAGATCGTGCGTCTCACAGGTGTCGCTCATCAGTAATCACGCCACCGGCCTTGCGCCGTTCTCCCGCGGCCCTCAGTCTCGTCCTGCTCGCCACAGTAAACATGAGCCGTTCTCCCGCGGCCCTCACTCGTCCTGCTCGCCACAGTAAACATGAGGAATGGCGACTGTAGAACTCAAAAGCTGAATCCCCGACACTTTGGGCGATCTCGTAATCCCGGGCAGACTCATCACGGAGACTCACTAGTAGCCTAGCCTTGTTGTTTAACTACTGCGCTCTGTTACCGGTAGGCGTGGCCTCCTAGGGCAGAGAAGCAAGGGCATTCTGGGAGTTGCTGTGTTTAAATAAAATTAAAACATTTCTTCTACATAAAGACCCATTTTAAATACACATGAATCTTTCCAGAGGTGAAGTATCCCTTTAATATATGCTAACTCTTTATTGAGATGATCCTCCAACAGCTTTTCTGGCTAGAAATAACTTTGCAACTACATAACTCTCATTAGAGTATTAGTAGACTGTCTGCTTAATATCTGCTAACTCTTAATTGTGATGATCCTCCAACAGACTTTCTGACTATAAAAAACTTTGCAACCACAATGTCACCTTAAGCAATGTCAACTTATTCTAACCCTAACCCTAAAAGTCTACTAATTCCCTAATGAGTTAGACATGTACTGTAGGTGCAACGTTACTTAGTCAACAGAATGTGTTAAAGGGACCATCAAAATATAGTGAAACCATTATTATTGTGAGATATAGAGTGGAAACTTATATAAGTAGTCTGCCATACTGTTATAAAGAGCTCACTGAATCAGAATCCCATCAGAATCCCATCTTAACGTTGGCACCAAAGTGCATATTTTAGCTCAGTTTGGGCCTCTGAATAAACCTAGTATCATATGAACCATAAACGCTGATGTATTAAATATGATACTCAACAAAAAACATGTATGCAAACGTTTTTAGCAAATATAGCATTTTGTCTGTGCTTTTACACTAAAAACATATTTTTCATACATATTATTTTCTGGTTGTCATATCATTCACTTAAGTAACAACCTCTACTGAATAGACCCATTTCTGTCTCTATATATCCGTTTGTAGTCCATCATTTTACATCTAATGCTGCAAAAACCCTATAGTGTCCAGTCCTGCTCCTGGAGGGTCACTGTCCTGCAGAGTTTAGCTCCAGTCCATATCAAACACACGGTTGGAGCTGAATTGTGCCGGACAGTGGCCCTCGAGGATAACTGCATAACTGCAATTGCAGACTGAATAAAAATTATGCATGAATAAGACAATTGTTGCATCACTCAAGTGGTTGTAATTGAGTTAACTTTGTTTTATAGACCGGCTGCTTTACAGTACACTGTAAAAAAAAATCCCGTAAAAAAACGGCAAATCTCTGGCAGCAAAGTTTCCAGACATATTCCGTTAAATTACAGCAAAAAACCATTTCACAAAATTACATGCAAAAACCGTAAAAATACAGAATTTATTTTACAGTCAAATTTGATTAAATTACAGTATATTACTGTTGATAATGGCTTATTAAACCGTGGAAAAACGGATAAATTATGTCAAATTACATTAAAAACACATTTAACTTACAGGTTAAACTGTAAATTTAGGGTTTTATAAAGTTATTTTATATAATAATGCCGTCTATCTACAGTAATTTTCTTTTAATATATAGTTTTTCTGTGTAAAATAACAATGAAATTATTAAATTACAGTATATTACTGTTGATAATGGCTTATTAAACCGTGGAAAAACTGATAAATTATGTCAAATTACATTAAAAAGACATTTAACTTACAGGTTAAACAGTAAATTTAGGGTTTTATAAAGTTACTTTATATAATAATGCTGTCTATCTACAGTAATTTTCTTTTAATATATAGTTTTTCTGTGTAAAATAACAATGCAATTATGTATAAATATTCAATAAGTACATAAATTCAAATACAAATGTTTGTAAATTTACAGTTTTAATTTTTATTTGCACAGATCCAATTTCACAACTTTGACCAATCTCTAATTAAGTACTTAATAATAGCAAATTTACAGTCAATTTCTGTTAAATTAACTAAATGTATGAGTACAGAATACCTGCACATTTACAGTATTAGGCCTAGTAATTAAACAAACACTGAACATCAAGATAAGTGATTGATAGGAAATAGGAGCTTAGTATATAATTTAGAACATGTAAAAATATCCACATTAAAATGCAATTGCTGTATACCTTTATACTCTAATATAACTTATTATTTCAAACATTTACAATTACATTTTATCCAAAGTGACTTACCAATTAAGATAACAATAGAAGCAATAAGTGCAGTGACAAGTCCCAGTTAGTCTAGCACAGTACACATAGTAAGTTTTTTTTTTTTTTTTTTACAAAGATTTAGTATTATTGGGGCAAGTGTTTACGAAAAAGATGGATCTTTAGCAGTTTCTTGAAAATGTGTTGAGTTGCGCCGGTCATTCCACCAGCAGGAAACAGTCCAGGTAAAGGTCAGTGAAAGTGGTTTTGTGTGTCTTTGGGATGATGGCACCACAAGGCGCCGTTCACTTGCAGAACACAAGCTTCTGGAGGACACATCTAAAGTAGTGGGTTTACGTATAGGGCTACCTTTAAAGACCACTCTTGCTGCAGCATCTGGATCAGTTGCAGAGGTTTGACTGATGCTGGAAGAGCTGCCAAGAGAGCATTACAATAGTCCAGTCTGGAGAACAAGAGCTTAGACCAGGAGTTGTGCAGCTCCGATATGAAGGGCCTGATCCTCCCAATGATGTATAAGGTAAATCAGCAGGATCACAGCAAGTATAGTTTGGCTGAAGCCATTAGCAGTTCTGTCTTGGCAAGGTTGAATTGAAGGTGAAGGTCATTCATCCAGCAAGAATTTTCCATCAGCTAGGCCGGGATGCGAGCAGCTACCGTCAGATCATCTGGCTGGAATGAAAGGTAGAGATATGTGTCATTAAGATAGCAGTGATAGGAAAAGCCATGTTTCTAAATGACAGAGCCTAGTTAAAAAAAAAAAAAAATATATATATATATATATATATATATATATATATATATATAGATGGGTGGAATCTAACACAATCGTGGTCTTACTGTAGCAAAACCAAACCTTGTGCACACTTTTAGTGCAATCATATGGAATCAGAAGACTTGGTCATTAGGATAAAGTTAATTCTTCCCATACCTTGTTTGCCATGATCATCTGCTTTCCACATGACCTGAAATCACACACAAAAAAAAGTTATTTTAAAACTCAGTATTACATTTACACATGTCAGAATATGTTCCATTGGGACAATGCAAAACCTCAACTGACTATGATCTGGAAGCTGAGCAGGAAAGATTAACAGTATGTTTTGAGCTGCCATGTGATTTTAGCTACATTTATGGAAAGTAAAAATGAATATGATTTACTGTGACCTAGCTGCATCAGTTACACCTAGAGGGTTCATCATGTTATATTCATTATTCATATTCTAGTCTTCCTGTTCTAGGCTTTGCTGTATTATTATCAACAAGTAGCCTACAGAACAGAACTTAATTCGATTTCTTAACGGTCTTGATAGA
Source organism: Semotilus atromaculatus (assembly GCA_031834385.1). Lineage (NCBI taxonomy): Eukaryota > Metazoa > Chordata > Actinopteri > Cypriniformes > Leuciscidae > Semotilus > Semotilus atromaculatus. The sequence goes on along the minus strand of JAULUF010000015.1, from coordinate 5,507,304 downwards.
GTTAATCATGTTAACCATTAACGTTACGAAAATTAGCCATGGTTTAACTACAAAGAAAGAAAAAAACACGGAAGACCTATTTTTTAGTAAAACCAGGGTTATTAAAATGATAATAAATTCGCCAAAAACGTGGTTACTACAATTTCACTAAAATAAAATCAAGGATGTTTTTTAAGAGAAGAGTTTTCAGCTTCCAGACAGTGTTTCAAAATGTCCCGCCGTTTTTTATAAAGATTTTATACACAATTGGACGGACTTTGATACGCATAATAAGTCTACTAAAGCTTGTTTTAGGTCTTTAGAGATGTGGGTTCAACTGATCTTTCTTAAAACAGAAGGGAAATTGAAAGACGCATGCTGCAGTGTTTTGCCCTCCAGCTCTCGACGCCAGTTATGACTGAACATTTATGAATGCTAACGTTAGCTTGGAAACTGTCAACTAACACAAATGTAATATAAAATATCGTTCATATGTAGTATGAGACTCTTACCTCAGCCGGTGATCGGTTGTTGGCATGATGTCCGTGGTGATGAACCAGGCTCACTGAAAAAGGCGCGTTATTTCCGACCGGACTGACAGACCCACGGACTATAACTCTTGTGTTCAGCGCTCCTGCTCACGGCTGCTCCTGACGAATACGATTATAGCTTTGAACCACTGTGATCACAATCCACTTCACGAGCGTAGACTGAATTCAAATCTCCCGCTTGCCCTTGCCTTGACACAGATCCAAAATTGACGACAGATCTAACCACCAGCTAAGCTAACCGTTGTGGTGGGCGGGACTCGTCTATGGCGGGACTAAGCAACGGAAATGTAATGGCGGATAATTTGAATCTGCGTCATCGCGCGCGCGCGAGCACACGCACACACACACAGTCACACGCACACAAAGCCACGCAATGTGCAGCAACGCAGATTTGGAAAAATATTCATAAAAGACATAAAATATACATGAAATTAAGGGAGAATAATACAAATGATGATCAAAATGAGCATCTATTTGCAAGACAAGATTAAAAGACTATAATGATCCAATAGGCCTGCTGTATGTAGCTTACAAATACTATTATTTAACCTTAAAACTTACTTTAACACCCACATGCTTAATGATCTTCATAGATATGATCTTCAAGGAAAACATGTTAAATGACTGCTGATTTCTGCAGTTATACCTTCTTTTCTGTGTTTTCTAATTTAACAGAAAAAAATCTGTAAAATATTACGAATATTTTATGTAAAATTACACATAACCCTGTAAAAATACAGACAATTTCCTTTTAAAAAAACGTAAAATTGATGTAAAACCAAAATACAAGCAATTACCTGTAAATTTAACAGTGGACCTTTAAATTACAGCAAATATCTGTAAAATAACAGGAATTCACTGTATAATGACAAAACGGCAAATTTCTGTAAAAAAATACAGGAAGTTACCTGTAAATTTACGTTTTTTTTTTACAGTGTAGAAATTGAAGTTGTAATTCTAATTGCAAGAGACCCTGACACTGTTTTATTCATGTTAAGTACTGTAAAGCTGCTTGCTTTTAAACAGTCTATTGTATAGTGTTATCTAACCTAAATAAAGGTGACGTGACTTCACTGAAGTGCTGAATTGCACCAAATGATTTTACATAGGAAAAGGACGCAGCATATATTTACATGTTCTTCTAAACGCCGCTCTCAGCAGCGTGGGCAGCGGTGGGATGTTCGTTAACAGTATAACGCTGTCATGCATTTCGAACTTCTTTTTTTACCCCTAAGCAATGAACAAAAAAGAACTGTTTTTATGATGGTGTTTTGTGTGTCCATGCATTACACTGCGTGCACCTTCTAGCAATACTTATATTAATATTTACTTTGATTCATCAAGTGTCTTTACCAGCTGTTTTATTATGGTGGTTGTCAGTAAAATTATTTTAGTAGTAGTGTGGCCTCCATTTACTGATTAAAAAAAATATATATATATATAAAAAAAAAAATTAAAAAAAAAAAAAAAATATATATATATATATATAGTATATAAAAAATATATATTTTTGTTGTAAATTACAGGTTTAAAATGTAAGATTTAAATTGGTCTGTAAATAGGTTTACATTTTTTTATTATTTTTTTTTACAGTGTGGTTATACACTATGAGTCGGTATCCTGCTGCCTAGAAGGGAATATGATGAGTTAGCATGGATTTTTCACAGAGCTGACCCATGATGCAACTCAAATCTTTTCATCTCTATGGCTGTTAGATGAGATCAGGAGTCTTCCATCTTGCAATAGCTTTCAAGTGACACCTACAACAAATCCTGTGTGTCAAAAATATAGGCTAGTGTGCTCTCCTCTGCAAATTTAGAGTGTGGAATATAACGGAAAGCGTGTGTGTTAGAGGTAAAAGCTCAGAACACGCTGTTTGATTTTGACAATGATTTTCGACAAATCTCAGAAATCGTAAAAGATTTATTTGGTTTTCAAGTCCTGCAGTGTGACTGCTCCTATGATAAAAAACTAAAGGAACTTTTGATAAGCAACAACAGTAAAATACCTACATTTTAAACTTAAAGTAAGGGATAGTTCACACAAAAATGTAAATTCTGTCATCAATTACTCACTCTACCATTCCAATCCCATAAGACTTTCGTTCATCATCGAAATACAAAATTAAGTTATTTTTAATTAAATGTAAGGAATTTTTGTCCCTTTTTTGAAAGTCTATTCACTCAAAACAATGACGTTTACATAAAGATATCATATTAATCTAACGGTTTATTTTAAGCCTTCTGAAGAGAAAGGATTGCTTTATGAACAAATACAGATTTAATTTAGGCTTTTATTCACATTTAAACAATGATCAGCAAACACACATAGAGCTCTCACATTTGGTGAATGGAAGCTCAAACATACTCGCTTGACATACTTTTCTTTACCAATGAGGTTCATTCTCGTGTTACACAGCGCGTTTGAGCTTCTGCAAGAACCAATGAAGTTCATTCTCGTGTTACGCAGCACGTTTGAGCTTCTGCAAGAACCAATGAGGTTCATTCTCGTGTTACGCAGCACGTTTGAGCTTCCACAAGAACCAATGAGGTTCATTCTCGTGTTACGCAGCACGTTTGAGCTTCTGCAAGAACCAATGAGGTTCATTGGACCACATGACGTCACCATTTTCACATTTTTGAGGTTTTACATGGAGGCGATTACTAGGGCTGGGTAATAAATATCGATTTCTCGATATTAATCGATTCTCATTTTTACGAACCGATATCGATTCTTAAATCTCAAGAATCGATTAGTCATCCTGTTTCATTTGAATGAATGGAACATTGTAGCGCGCATCCAAAACATCGCTATAATCTTTGTCCTTTGTCACAATTGATATGAAACAGTCTAATTTTTCAACTTACGTCCATTTTCTTTCGAAATTCAAAAACATAAATACCGTTTTGGCGCTGTGGCGAGATCGCTCTCGCGCAGCTCAAGATAAGCAGCAGCGTGGAGCGCTTTGATCTCTTCCGCCTTAACAATACCAGTTACAGCGCGAAATAAACATGAATGAGCATCTGAAAGTGTGTTAAAAGATGGAGTACAACTTATCGAAATCCGTATCATGTCACATTGATTCGCTCAATCAGTGTTTCAACCGGAAAGACGTCAGTTAAACAGCTTGTAATCAATGTCATGTATCGTCATATTTACTTCTGAAAAACAACATGTGACTAAACTCGTTAGTCAGCCAGAAAAATGTACTCTAGAGAGGAGCATTTTGCTAAATATATGCACCATATTACATATGCATTATAATCTTAATGTTCTTCAATATTTAATGCATATTTGAATAAATCTGGCAAGTTTTTATGACAGCCACCATTTAAATGTTTATATTTCATATAATCTTCTTATTATAAAAATAAATAAAAGTGTAATTTAAAGTCCCTGTAAAGGCAATAAAAAAAAAAATTCTAAACACATTATAAATGTGATGCTAAAACATATTACAAAGACTGAACTGTGAAGTAGTGTTTGTATAGCTACAAAACAGTTAATTATTACCTTCATATTAGGCTAATGAAGCCTAGTAGGCTACAACTAGACTCCCATAGTTTACAGAATTAGTTAAGAGATTTGATTTCCTTGAGAAAATTTGCCATTTATTGTAACTGATATCCTAAATAATCAACATTGAATTGAATCGAATCGTAATCGAAATCGAATCGAATTGCAAGCTTGTGAATCGAAATCGAATCGAATTGTGAAATTTGTGTCAATACCCAGCCCTAGCGATTACGGTATCGTTTTCAAAAACTTGCACTTTGAAGCCTTTTCTTAAAAGTTGTATATATATATATATATATATATATATATGTACATATACATAGTACAGTATGTGCTGGTATACTCAAACTCACCTGCACTCGTCACATTCCTGATCTTGGAAAATGCATAAAAATGCATCACATGCTTATTTAAAATAACGCGATCACCAATATTAAACCACATAAATCCAAACTGCCTAATGTTCCTGAATGAAATGTCGACCCAGGACGATGTATATGACTGAGAAGCTTTGAGGGTGTTGATGGACTCAATCTACTCCATTTATGATTTGATCATCGTTCTGAATCCAATCTGGATGTAGTCTTTGACAAAAAAGTGATTTTCTCAACTTTTTTTCTCAAAATTATGCTTTTTTAAAAATAAAGGTAGAATAATAATAATAAAAAAAATGTTGTTCTGTTCTTTCTTTTGATATATTATATGTTCAGATATTCAACAAAATCTTCTAGGGCCCATGACAACTTTGTGAAAATGATCAAAAATGCGGTGGCTGGCTGGCAACTTTTTTTTTTTAAAACACTGGCGGGGAAAAAGTTAAATGATTGATTCTGAGATTGTTGTCCATCCATCTTTAAATGACCATCAAGGTCACCAGACGCTATCTGGCCACCGATGACCAATGAGAAATGAGGAAATTCTCGAGAGAACAAGAACAGACAGCCCTTATAAAAAGCCCTTACCAGGATGCTGACTGAAGCAACAGCCTTTTTCAGCTGCCACAGCACTTACAGAGCTCTAGACTGCACAGATTGCATCACAATGTTTCACCCACTGAGATGTCCCAAAATATCTCCTAAATGCCATTTCATTCTGGTTAAAAAGCGACTCAGGAAATAATAACGAAATGCACTGTATGCTGTTTCTGAGCTTTTAATTTATCCACTGCTAGCTTGTTATTGATGTATTTGTTCTAAGATAATCAGGTAAAACATCTGCTTTTACATTTATTTACAGTAGCAAAGCAACTTGCAAATGAGGAAAGCCATAACTCAAGCAATTAATGACAGTGCTGTAACACAAAGTTCAAAAACATGCCTGAAATAAAAAAAGTTATGAAAATAAGCTGTAGTACACAGATGTGGGTGCATGATAAAAGAACATGACACTTTGAAATAAGGGCCTACAGTAACAATGTACTTATAAATCATTAGCAATATATTAGTCTATAGAAAATTATAGTCTTTACTTTAATAGACTATACAAACAGAGTTCTTCATTCATTGTCATAGTAACTTATGTATTATTGATTAATTACCTTTTATGTAAAAACGCTTTTTTAATCCTTTGTTACCAAATTCTAACTGATGTAACTACAGTAGTAGCGAGTTAATGTTTCAGATCCAGTTAAAAGTTGCGGGAAATACTAAATTGCCATTAATTAAGTACTTTAAAGCCACCTTTATTAGACATTAATTGCATTAATAGTAAGTATGCCTAAAATGTGTACAAATACATTAAGTGTATGTTTTCAAGAACCATTAACAACTTCTGATTTAAAAGATAATATTATAATATAATAAAATACTGATATTCATTCATAACATATACAGGTACAAAAACTTTGTATTATATATACATTAGTACTCTTATAACAACAACAACAACAACAAAAGTGTAAAGACTTTAGATGGAGATATTTTCTATACTTTTTGATGCTGAGTAGTTGCATTTAACACTGACTTTCCTCAGCTCTGTCCGCCATCTTGAATGAAAACGTTGACAGAGCAAAAAAATTGATTTCCACGGTAGACATGTGCTGTTCTGTCTTATGCCAAACACACACTACAAGGATAAAGCTTGTCACCCAGCACACATTGAGAGACGGACAGTGTCTTCTGTCAAAAAGTGTTAGTGTGCACTAGGTGTGTCAAATTCCAGATCTTTTTCCTCCTCGACATTACATTCTCACAAAAACACATGCAGAGTTTATTCCTGACAACATGCCAGCAAACAATAGGAATGAAGGACTTGTGGTTGTTTTCACACTCATTTTCACAGAATGGCAAAACCAAAAAAAAAAAAAAAAAAAAAAACTTGGGGAGACAGTTTGACATATTTTTATTTTCTGGCTTCTGCTTCTTACTGCCTGGTCCTCCTGTTGCTCACTTCCAGATTCTTGCCATTTGATTGGCTGTTGCATTGCTGCTCTATTAAGGCAGCATCATTTTCAGTCCACTCTTTGGAAAAACGTGCCTGTGGTGGCAGTTCTGCAGAATGATATTATGTTGCTTCTTGGTCGATTCGCTGAACTTTGAATGTTCAATGAGCGTTGCTAAAAGGAAAATAACATACCACCTTCAATAAACCTTACACTAAACCTGACGATTATGTTAACGAAAGTGTCCTGAGCTAAAAATGCATTTGCTGAAATAACCATGCCCTTTCAGCTTGTTTCTAAGTCCTTGTGCCTCGTTTTTCGAACGTCATGCAATCATTTGAACGTCTGGATTTGGATTAGACCACTTGATTGGTTATTTTTTAGGATGCCATTTTTTTTAGAGGAAAGGACTTTAAATGGAGGGAAATAAATCTCTCAAGTTTCATAAAAAAATATCTTCAAACGTTTAAAACGACATGAGGGTGTGCAAATGATGTTAGAATTTACATTTTTGGGTGAATTATACAGTATCTCACGAAAGTGAGTACACCCTCAAATTTCAGCAAACATTTTAGTATATATCTTCTCAAGGGACAATACTATAGAAATTAAACTTGGATAGATTTTAGATTGGTCAATGTGCTGCATGTATAGCAGTTTATATTTACTGTCCTCTGAAAATAACTCAACATACAGCCATTATTGTCAAAATAGCTGCCAACAAAAGTGAGTACACCCTAAGTGATAATAGCTGTATGCCGTTGAACCATGCAAAGCCACATGTCCTTTTCATCATTTTCATTTTTTTTGTCTGCTTGACAGAACCAGACAATTTTTTGTATCTTGTATTAGAGCAGTTAATATTTGTGCTTTGAGTGCAATTCTCTCATACTGACCACTGGATGTTCAACATGGCACCTAGTTGCAAAGAACTCTCTAAGGATTTCAGAACTAGAGAGTTGCTCTCCACAAAGTTGTCCTCGGCTATAAGAAGATTGGTAACACCCTGAATCTGAGATACAGTGGACAGGGTCACACAGAGGCTTTCCAAGACGGGTTCCACTCATAACAGGCCTCACAAGGGTCAATCACAGAAGTTGAGTCCTCGAGCTGTGCATTAGGTGCAGAAGCTGGCTTAAAAAAACAGACGCCTGATCATGCCAGCATTGCTTTAGAGGTTGCAGAAGTGGAAGGTCAGCTTGTCAGTGTTCAGACCATACACCACACACTGCAACAAGTCGGTTTGCATGGCCGTCGTCCCAGAAGGAAGCCTCTTCTGAAGCTGGCTCACAAGAAAGCCCGCAAACAGTTTGCTGAAGACAACCGGTCCAAGAACCACGGAACCACGTCCTGTGGCCTGATGAGAATAAGATGAACTTGTTTGGCTCAGATGGTGTCGAAGCCCTGGTGTGAAGTACCAAGAATATTGTGTCTTGCCTACAGTCGAGCATGGTGGTGGTAGCATCATGGTCTGGGGCTGCATGAGGGCTTCTGGCACTGGGGAGCTGAGCTTCATTGAGGGAAACATGGATTCCAACATGAACTGTGACATTCTGAAGCAAACTCCCTTCAGAAACTGGGCCGAACGGCATGATAATGACCCCAAACACAACGCCAAAATGACAACTGCCTTGCTGAGGAAGCTGAAGGTGAAGGTGATGGAGTGGCCAATTATATCTCCAGACCTGAACCTTGTTGAGCTGTGGGGTGTCTTCAAGCGGAAGGTGGAGAAGCACCATGTCTTTGAGGATGTCATTATGGAGGAGTGGAAGAGGATCCCAGCAACAACCTGTGCATCTCTGGTGAACTCCATGGCCACGAGGATTAAAGCAGTGCTAGATAACAATGGTGCTTACACAACATATTGACACTTTGGACACAGTTTCGGTTTACTTAGGGTGTACCCACTTTTGTTGGCAGCTATTTTGACAATAATGGCTGTATGTTGAGTTATTTTCAGAGGACAGTAAATATATACTGCTATACAAGCAGCACATTGACTACTCTAAAATCTGAGTTTAATTTCTACAGTATTATTACACCCCATCGTTGCTACCTTCACCTTACTTAAAAAAAGCATTTACAGTAGAATTTACAGTGCTGAGTGAATGTTTCATCCAGAATCCCACCGTTGTAATTTACTTGCTGCAGAGTCAGTTAAATAGATCTGTCTCCTGCAACAGTGTTTCAAGATGTTAATAAAAACAATGACAAATCATGTGCATTTGTCTGCATGTGATCCTATGAATTTTCTCCCCTGTTACCAGCAGGAACCAGCCGTAGCTTGTTGCCACTACTGTCTGTGAGGAGAACTAATCATTACAACTGTGAACTCTTTTAATGGCAGGTCGTGCAAAAGTGTCTCGATTAGAGTATCTTTGCCGATCGCCCGCTGCGTGCCGCTCGCTTTTAATACTCATTATTATTAATTCAGTTCTCTCTGAGCGATTGCTGGCTCAACATGATAAAAACAACCTGAGAACATTCAAAGCCCCGAGCCGAGGAGTGTCAAACGCGCCCGATTGCGGATGAAGATTGTACAGCATCGAATTTACAAGACGAACGCTAGGAATCAAAACACTGTAGCGAGAAAGGAAAACAACATCAAGAAAACAAATTTCGGTTTGTCATACCTCTTTATAATGTTTAATATGGGTTGTGCATCATACATCCCCAGAGGGAAAGAGCCAGACAGCCCAGAAAGGGCCAAGAGGGGGGTTGGGGATGGCGAGGATGGCGGCAGCTGAAAAAACAGGGCCCTGGAGACGGCTAGTCCAAGGCTGCCCATAACACAACAGCTGGGATAATAGGAGCGTCTCAGTACCGGGGATAGAGGTGCAATGTTCACATCTGTGGAAAGGAAATAGCGGACTACAAATCCAGACCCAGAGCAAACAAGACAGCGGGGGCCCTGGGGTTCAATTTGAGGTGTAATTAGAGGGAAAACTTACATTACGGCCTTTGTGTTTCGGTGTGAAAAAGACATTGAAAGAGCCTAAATGAAGGTTCCAGTTGAGCGTAAGGAGGAATTTAGAGGTAGAGAGGTTGATTTTGTTTGATTGGGGTCACTGTAAAAGATATCCATTATAGTGCTTGTTAGCAATTCTGCTTTAAATGAGCCAGATGCATTTGTTAGACTAAAGAAAAGCGAAGCCAAAACTGAAAATTCTGACATATTTGTTCTCCATCATCATGTTCTAACCACGTCACACCTGGTTTGACAACAGCAAACCACAATTGTAACACACCAGTTTTTCCAGGTAAAATGTTTAATTATTTATTCATAAATTATTAATTATTCATTTTTTTTACATTTATTTTTTGGGGAGGTACACCACACCACATACAACCTGGTCATTGCGATGTCAAAAAAAAAAAAAAAAGAGAAGTGTACTCAAGTCATTTTATTGCTGGATTGCAGTTATGTATTTGTGTACAAATTATTATTAAGGAAAATTCTTGAAAAAAAGAATCACATTGTCCCGAATTATTGAGCCATTGATCTGTTCATCACACAAAACTACCATACGGTTTCAGAAAACTTGGAATGCAGGGTATGAGTCATGAGATACTTTTGCAGTATTTTTAATACATTTCAAAACAAAAATAAAGTTGAAACGCCACTGAGCAAGAAGAATGTTTTTCTTTTTGGAAAGACACAGAGCATGATGTGTCAATCCAACTTATCATGCTTCATCACTGTATATATTAACACGAACAAACACTTGAGCACAGACTAAACATCAGTTTTCACCAGAATTTTGGGGTTATATACCAAAGTCTGTTTGCAAAAAGGATAAATAAACCGACAAATAAAATGTCAATGTCATATTATTGTGTTGATAGACTTTTGTTGGGTCTTTTACACTTGTTTGCTCCACTAAGATGGAGATGAAAAGAGCCATTGAATTGAATTTCCTCAGAGTCTGCAGGTCATGTTGCAAGAACTTGGGACCACCTACAGATTTGCTAGACCTGCTAGTATATGACATTTATACTTTGAAACTTTGTTTATTTTCTCTCTTTGTGGGTCTAGAGTCCTCAGGATTCAGGTTGCAAGGGACTGGAATGCCTTCATGGAGAACAAAATAGACGTGAAAGAGACTCCAATACTAATACATTGATGGGAAAGATGTTGACATTCTTCTTTTGCACGCACAAAACCAGCTAAAATGTAGGCTCTATTCCAGTAGACCTATTTTAACAGTCCTTAGAAAAATGTTATTGAAAAGGTTATTACTTTTTTTCTGTTTTCTGGTACAGTTTAAATTGAATGTTTTTGTTTGCTATCTCCAAGAAGTTGTTAATGGACCTTTTATTGTGGAAAGAACCATGATTTCCCAAAATGTGAAGTTTGATAGTTGAATGAACAATACAACACTCGGGACTACGGGACTACAAAACGTACTACGGGAGAGGACAACATGGCGAGCATTCATGCACACATTCATACTAAATAGAATGAGCTTTTTTAGCGGTCATGAAGGGATTAAAAGGACGAAAATCTGTGAAGTGCAGGATGAGTCATCAGTATTTTTACAGTGTTTTCCTAAAAGAGAAAGACTATAAATTCTGAAGGTGTATCTCTTTTATGAGAACGCTATCACATACAGATGACCCCAAATCTAACAAACACTGAATAAAACCCACACAACTTTTGTTTTCCAATTTTAAAGATGATTCTAAAAGAAATAAGTTCTCTTTGCTCAGTGTATAGGCAGAAACCGTTATGCCATTTTTCTCCGCAGCTCATATCGCAATAAACATGCAGACATTCCTATTAAGATATGACCACGTGCAAGTCATGCTGTGAATTTCAAGTCTGTTGCTATCTTAAAGTGTGTGCCTTTTATTCCACGAAAGGGCTGCTACAATCCTATTATCCGTTTATGACCTCCCCTTTCTGCCGTGTCAGGATCAGGCTTTGATAGCTGCAAAAAGCATTTTCCGTGACAGATGTACATTAATGGGTGTTCCCGCTGCCAATAACATTCTCTTTAGACCAGCTGGATTTGAAGAGGGAAATAGGTCTATTAATTAGACAAATTATAGTTCAGTCATATGAGGCTTTATATCGGTGGCTCAAAGCACTGAAGGCATGTTGGGAAGGAGGAATAACCTAATGAGAGGTCATGACCTTGAATGCTCTGGAAGCAAACACCGCCTGCTCAGCATTCAGTGTATGATGATAGTTCAACAGGACTGTATGTGTGAGCATTTTCGATGTGGTCTTTGTAGAGCCGCTTTTCCACCATCAGGCCAAGCCATTGCTCAACCGTTCCCTTCCGTGCCGATCCGGTCCACCAATGTAATTTTACATTTGGATACGCACTGATGATACACTTTTATAAAGTTGGATATACAAATACGATAATATTAATTTAAACTTAGACATACACTATACCATGGAAGCTTGTCCGCCACAGAATAAAACATTTTTCAAAAAAAAATTCTCACAATTGCGACTTTATATCACGCAATTCTGACTTTATAACTTTATATCACGCAAAAGTCAGATAAAAAGTTGTAAGTTGTGCGAAATGTAAACTTGCAATTGTGAGAAAAAGTCAGAATTGTGAGATAAAAAGTCACAATCACCTTTTAAATGTTTTATTCTGTGGTGGAGACAATATTCCATTGGCTACAACACACTATTTGGAGTCGTTAAGATTTTTTGGATACAATAGGTTGCACTAAAATACATGAATTCATGATTAATTAATACACAGATAACCTTAAATTGTCAGGTTGTGTGCAGGTAGCCGAAGACGAGGACACCGTAGTTGCAGTTTAGAAGATTTATTTACAAAGTTAAACTTCCAAAAACAAAACAGAAACAAAAGAACCAAAACTCCAGGACTTCGAAAGAAACACAACCATACATTGATGTGGGATGTGGGCGTGACCAGGGCGGAGCAGGACGTGGGCGTGACCACGGCGGAGCTGTCGGACCCTCGGGCGTCCAGGGCGGTGGTGACCCTTCGGGCGGCCATGGCGGTGAGGACCCCTCGGGCGGCCATGGCGGTGAGGACCCTTCGGGCGGCCATGGCGGTGAGGACCCTTCGGGCGGCCATGGCGGTGAGGACCCTTCGGGCGGCCATGGCGGTGAGGACCCCTCGGGCGGCCACGGTGGTGGTGTTTTTTCAGGCCTCCGTGGGTCTTTGGCCGGCCATGGAGAAGGCGTATAGCCCACCCCCCAAATTTTCTTGGGGAGAAGGACAGGCTCAGGAACGGGAACAGACTTGACGTCAGCGGGCTCTGGCGCAGGATCAGCGGGCTCTGGCGCAGGATCAGCGGGCTCTGGCGCAGGATCAGCGGGCTCTGGCGCAGGATCAGCGGGCTCTGGCGCAGGATCAGCGCTGGACGGGACCAGCGGTGAAGGCTCAGGGTCTGTGCTGGACGGAAACAGCAGTGAAGGCTCAGGATCTGTGCTGGACGGAACCAGCGGTGAAGGCTCAGGATCTGTGCTGGACGGGACCAGCGGTGAAGGCTCAGGGTCTGTGCTGGACGGAACCAGCGGTGAAGGAAACTCTGGGCTGGACGGAACCAGCGGTGAGGGCGAAGGCTCAGGATCTGTGCTGGACGGAAACAGCGGGGAAGGCTCAGGGTCTGTGCTGGACGGAACCAGCGGTGAAGGAAACTCTGGGCTGGACGGAACCAGCGGTGAGGGCGAAGGCTCAGGATCTGTGCTGGACGGAACCAGCGGTGAAGGCTCAGGGTCTGTGCTGGACGGAACCAGCGGTGAAGGAAACTCTGGGCTGGACGGGACCAGCGGCGAAGGAAGCTCAGGGCTGGACGGAACCAGCATTTCAGGGGACTCGAAACTGGACGGAACCAGCATTTCAGGGAACTCATGGGGCTGAGCTGATGTGCGTGCAGCCCACACACACAGAATCGCTGCAGACATCACAATCAGCGCTGTGTCTTCTTGTGTGGACTCACGTGTGGCATGAACAGTCTCTGGCGGGCAGGCGACGGGCTCAGGCTCTGGCGGGCAGGCGACGGGCTCAGGCTCTGGCGGGCAGGCGACGGGCTCAGGCTCTGGCGGGCAGGCGACGGGCTCTTGTTCGACAGGGCAGGACAGGAGATCGGGCTGGACGTGGAGATCGGGCTGGATGTCTCCCACGGTGAGCGAGGAACCACACACCCACAGCGAACGGTCAATGAATTTGACAAAAGGGAGGTGGAGATCTCCCAACAGCAGTATCTGGGCGAGAGTATCGTCCATCCCACTCCAGAACTCATGTGTGAGAGATTCCTCATTCCAATTCGAGTCCTGGAAAAGATGGAGATAAATCTCTGCGTAGTCTTCTAGAGACCGGCCGTCTTGTGGAACACAGAGTTCGTAGTTCATTATGTTGATTTTAAGGTTGGTCGTTCTGTCAGGTTGTGTGCAGGTAGCCGAAGACGAGGACACCGTAGTTGCAGTTTAGAAGATTTATTTACAAAGTTAAACTTCCAAAAACAAAACAGAAACAAAAGAACCAAAACTCCAGGACTTCGAAAGAAACACAACCATACATTGACGACGACCAACAAACACTGAGGGAAAACACAGGGCTTAAATGAACTGAACCAAACGAGATAATTAACTGAAAACAGGTGAAGAGAATGGGTAATCAGACAGAGAGGGAAAACTAACAGGACTGAACCAAAATCACAAAAGACAGGGGGAAAACAAGATCACAGAACTGAACAGAAAACATCAAAACGTGACATAAATGTATTACCCATTTTAATTGAATCAAATAAATTCAAAATTAATATTAAAAAAATTATTTTGATACACTGTAGAGATTTGATTACACTTACAAATACACATTTAAAAATCGAAATATCCCAGTGACATTTTGGGTATAAAACAAATTCAACATTCAACATCAGATAATTTGTTATGGTAATACGATTTCATTTATTTTTTCATTGTAAATGACTAGAGCAAAAACATTCAGGCAGAGTCAAGATCCTGGGTTCTCATAATCTTTGGCTAAAAATGTCTGGATGGTTGGTGTAGTTTATCAGTGTCAGTCACACTCCTGCCATCTCTGAATTGTGATTACAGGGTTGTCAAAATGGAGTCAAACCCTTTGAGACGGTCTAAAAAGGTAATTGGAGGGGAAACGCTAATGACACATTTACCAGACTGAAGCAACACCTTAACCCACTTCTCAAATGACCTCCCACACAACACTGAATGCCTGAATCACTGCATATGGGAATGAAACATTACTGGAATAGACAGGAGTCCATGTTATCCACATTTAGTTTTATGAACAGATGCTCAGACCAAAAAACTAAAAAGACAGCATTCAAGTGCTTATCTTTTCAAGGTCTTTTATTTAACTGAAAGTTATACGCTTATTTGAAATGCTAAAAGTTGTTAATTGTAGTATCTTTCATTGTGACAATGAGAAAAACAAAACATGTTTAACCCAAAGCCTCAAACTGCAATATTTGTACAAACATAAATAATACAATACACCCTTGTGAAAAAGAAGTGAAAAGTAGTAATATACTTCAAATCAATGAAATAAAAAGCCACTTAAAGGGACAGTTCTCCCATGAATATTCTGTCATTGTTTACTCACCTTCAAGTTGTTCCAAATCTGTATGCATTTCTTTCTTCCGCTGAACACAAAAGAAGATATTTAGCAGAATATGGGTAACCAAACAGACTCAGGGCTATGGAAGTCAATGGGGTCCATCAACTGTTTGGTTACCGACATCCTTCAAAATATCTTCTTTTGTGTTCAGCAGAAGAATGAAATTCATACAGATTTGGAACAACCTGCAGGTGAGTAAATAATGACAGAATTTTTTGTTCATTTTTGCAATGTTTTTAGGTAATTTTAGGCTTTTTATCCCGGGTAGAATCTGCGATCTCTGACCCATTTCATTCGCTGGCTTCCATGGCTACAATATGTTGTGGTTTCCCGCCAACTGGGAACACAGGGTGTCGAAATACTATTGGGTAAAGTGCCAGTGGGCGGGATCACGCAGACCAAAACAAAAACAGACATTCCAACATGGAACACAAATTTCAAAATAGAATAACTGGCGTAGAATTTCTTTTTTTTTTTTTTCAGAGAAACAAGTATGTGAACTTAGCATGTTTCCTTAATATCTGCAAACATATTATGGTATTTTTATGCTTTAGTACAGTAAAAACAATAGCACACATCACCTTTAATATAAATGTAAACAATGCATTTTCATTTAATTGCAACTAACATGCAATAAAGTGTCCAAAAACATTACATTCACTTAGCACTAAAGTATAATAACTCTTTCAATGCTAAAGTGGCTACTTCTTTTTCACAAAGGCAATTACTTGTCTATACAGTACAATTATGTTATGCTCCATAATATGTTCTTTCTGTTTCATTGAACATGACATTGTTTGCAATTTAGTAACCTGAATCTTTATTTTCAGATGAAAAGCTGAATAGATCGTAGGTGGAATGCTGTTACATTATTTGCTTGCACACCTCTATTCAGAGGTCACAATTCAACACCTGTTGCTTGAGTGTTGGTTGCACGACTGGGAATTATGTTGGCGCACGCCTCAGCAATCCTTCCGAAGCTATTATCCTGAGGAGCCAAGCACATGTGGAAAGGAAGCAGCATAGATGGAGAAAAACCGAGATCAATAATGGTATCTTTGTAATAACATGCTTGCTGGAAAGGATGAAGATTATTGGTCGGGCTCAAATATACCCACAAGTCATTGCGTTTAGTCTCTCTCAAGGCTTCATCTGATTCAATTTGTAATTGTTTACTCTGGAGGGAAGATTACACTCACAGTGCCCAACATACCTATGATTTTCTAGATTTAAAAAAAAAAAATTGAAAAAATTGAACTGACCAAAATACAACGATAGCTCAAAGTTAGGAGCGGAAACAGCCCTGAAATGTAATTAAAGTAAAGGAAATGGATTTTTGAGCATCTGTTATGAGAAACGCAGTCTTGCACACTATATTTATGGATTCGGCACTTAACAGTATGATAGCATCTACATTTGGATTTAAAGAGGCTGTTATGACAGCGGGGGCCACGAGGCCTGCGACTAACTGCACCATTGACTTTGAGTCATGTATCACAAATATTGTCTTTTACTACCAGTGTCCGAACAGCTGTGCTGAGAACTGAGGACACTGGAGCTATAGCTTTCACACTGGGGAGCCATGAACCCAAAGTCCAATTACACGTCTGTTTTCTCTATCTATCTATCTATCTATCTATCTATCTATCTATCTATCTATCTATCTATCTATCTATCTCTCTCTCTCTCTCTCTCTCTCTCTCTCTCTCTCTCTCTCTCTCTCTCTCTCTCTCTATCTATCTATCTATCTATTTCCATCCATCCATCCATCCATCCATCCATCTATGAAAAATATCAGACATTTTTATTTTTATTTATTTTTCACTTTCTGTAAAGCTGCTTTGAAATTATGTGTATTGTGAAAAGCGCTATACAAATAAATATGAATTGAATTGAATTTTTCAAAATCTGTAGGCCAACCAGTGGTTTGGATATTATTAAAAATGTTTACATTTAACAGGAGCTAGCCTAAAAAATGTTTTCATGTAGACATGTCACAAAAAAACAAGTGTTGAATAAAATAATTACTTGAAAATATGGGTGTAAATATTTAATATTGAATGAAGGGTGTGTAATGGAAAAGATGGATTTTTGTCTATTTTAAAGTTGTTTATATTCTTTAATTGCATATTTAATAAAATGTATTAAGTGGATTAAAAAGCAGTGTGTCTTCACAGCAGCTGTTCTCTAGAGCTCAGGTTATTCTGCAAGTGCTCTCACCTTCATTTGTCTTAAATCACCACAACCCTGGTCCCATTCTGTAGCACACTTGTTTTTAATCATTGGTGCTGGCCAGAATTTGCATACTATCTTGTTCTTGTCATTATTGTGCCAGCATAGGTCATTTTGTTAAGTTATCCACTGTCCTCTGAGGAAGATTAAAACTTCAAAGTTTAGTTCCTTATATTTATCATATGGGAACCGTCCCACAGAAAGTGCGGATACGCTTTAAAATATTTGTAATAAAATGTACTATTCACTCTCCTTAAAAAATTTTTTTTTAAAGGTGATTTTTTTTTTTTTGTCAAAATACTCCCATTTTATTGTGTAGAGGAAATATAATAATTTAAAGTCAGTATGAAAGGGAAATTCACCCTATTTTGTAAATGCATGTTATAGATGTTATTGCGAATGATTTATCCATGAATTTGTTTTACATAGGCCAACTTTTTTTTGACCTTGTAAGACCTGTTTTTGACCTATTATGCTTTTTAACTTTTTCAACTTTCTTTAGTGTGTAATGTTGCTGTTTGAGCATGAAAAGGGTCTGCAAAGTCACAGGCACAAAGTCTCCAGCGGTAGTTCATCTCTATATCAGTGTCACTGTTTCTGACCTCCCAATGCCTCAATTGTAGTCTTGAGTTTTCTTCCAGAAACAAACACTTCACAGTATCCCTTTTTTAAATAATTCCCATCTAAGACATACGCACAATAGTAGTGTGTTGTCTTCATGTCCAAGAAGCACTGTTTTTTCCACCTATAATCTAAGCCCCCTTTATAGGCCTTCCTATGGTGAACAAACCTACGAAACAGTAGTTCAAATTTATTTTTAACACTATTCCTCAGCCGTACAACCACAAACTTTTGTTGTGCTATCATCAATTATCTAACGACTGCTTTCTGAACCATGCAGTTCGATGCAGGTCAGATGTTATAAATGACACAGTTATAACTGTATTCTACACATTCTGCACAGGTCGTACTTGCGACGGTGCTTCTTGTTGATCAGCTTGTTCTTCTTGACCATAGTTATCGAACTTGAACTGAAATGGCAAAACTGTGGTATAGCGTTACATATGCGTCACACACTCAGACCAATCACAACAGACTGAGGCTGGCTGACCAATCAGAGCAAGCTCTGCTTTTTAGAAGGCGGGTTTTAGAGAAACCGAAACAAAAACAGAGCGTTCAGACAGAGGCTGAAAACAGGTGCTGCAACAATGTACAATTATAAGAATTTCTTTCTTTTTTTTTTTTTACATTAAATGATGTTAATATTCCAGTAAATCCCATAACAAAATTATGAACTTGTAAATAAGCATAATATAGGACTCCTTTAATCAAAATATCACAACTGAATCTTCTAGTGATGATGGCAGACTTTTCTCTGGTGACGTATGCTAAGACAAAGTGATTAAACATCAAATGACTAAATTAAATACAAATAATTATATTAAAAACACAAAGTAACATAGTAAAACAAACATACTTTCTATTGAAGGGTTAACATTGCAAATGGTGTTTCAAAACTGTCCGTTTAACAAAGAATGACAAAGACACAATCGAATAGTAATGCTGTTTCATGAAGCAGAACATTTCTGACTTCTTTACAAATGTATGTAGACTTTCATCAGTGCTGGCGAGTGCTAATGTCTGCAGAGATTCAAATCTGATGATGATTAGTCATGCTCGCATTTCCATTCAAGACCCATTTTCACACACTGGGCTCTGCATTAAAACGAAACAAGAGTGTACCCCTCACATTATGCAGTCACAAAGAATGAGAGTTATTCCTGATACACAGCTTCTGTTTTTGAAAGGGAACCAAATTAGCATTCAGCCTCTGATAAAATGTCATTCTGGGACTCAGCCATCTTCATAATACTATAATTAGTATTTCATACGTATTATCATCTTCTCTTGATGAGATAACTGCATTTATTAAGAAATTTGCCTTGTCCACCACTGGAAGCCAGTGATTCCAGTTTTAGGATATTATCTTCTTATTGGAATCAGTGCTTGGAATTATGGGAAGCCATTGTAACAAAGGCCAGCTAGTAAGAGCTGTGCGTGTAAACCTCACTCCCCTGGCCTCAAGAGGTGCGTTAGCGACTGGCGCTAGAGACTGCGGTCTTTACTATTCCTGTTAGCGTACCTACCTCCCATGCCAGAAAAGCTATCCCACTCTGAGCGGGGCAAATAGAACCGAAGGGGTTACATTGGTGCCGTGACCCGGATGGGAGGGAGTTTAGGGAGGGTGAGTGTAATGGAAGCCAGCTAGTAAGAGCTGTGTGAGTAAACCTCACTCCCCTGGCCTCAAGAGGTGCATTAGCGACTGACGCTAGAGACTGCGGTCTTTACTATACCTGTTAGCGTACCTACGTCCCATGCCAGAAAAGCTATCCCACTCTGAGCGGAGCAAATAGAACCGAAGGGGTTACATTGGTGCCGTGACCCGGATGGGAGGGAGTTTAATGGAAGTAATGAGTATAATTTAGTAGTGAGTGTAATGGAAGCCAGCTAGTAAGAGCTGTGTGAGTAAACCTCACTCCCCTGACCTCAAGAAGCGCACCAGCGACTGATGCTAGAGGCTGTGGTCTTAAGCACCCTTGTTAGTGCGCCCACCTCCCATGCCAGAAACGGCAGTTCGACTCCCGCTCGGAACAGGGCGAGTACAACCGGAGGGGTTACACCTTCAGGATGTGATAACTTTTTGTTCATAGTCACAAATTAATAATAATAATAAATAAATGAAAAACTCTAATCCAGTAGTAATTTTTACATTGGATATGGTAGTGCCGATGCAACACACTACCAAAATAATTTATTGTACAAAGATACACAAACACATCCCCAAAACTAAGCCTTGAAATATATTACGTAATTAAACACATCTTTTTTTTTTCTTTTTTTTTTCTTTTGTACAAATTCATACAGAAACTGATGATTTTCAGAAAAAAAGCATGAAGGTCCACCCCTAAACAACACTCAATTATACACACAACAAAAGAGATCGTATGAATTCAACATTCATTCGTTGACACGTAAAATAGTTACAAATTGACATGATTGACATGTTATTAAATTGAGTGAGTTGTCAATTAATATTGCCATGAACTCAACAATATCCTTGAAAAAAAAAATCATTGAATAGGCCTATGTCTGAGTGCACAGCAGTTTGTGACAACAACAGAAAACAGAAGTGTTTTCTCTGCCCCTTTTAAAAGTTAAACTACAGCAATTTATTTTGCAATCCAAACTATGCTTTATTATTAGTTTCATTATTTTCAATTATCATTGTCATTTCTCTGCTGTCTGAGACCCATCAATAATTGCAGATGTTGGCAAATACTTTGTTGGCCAAAAATAACATAATCATTCTCAGTTATGCAAATAAATAAGTGGTAACAGGTTTAGACAAAAAGTGTTATTCGCTTACAAGAGCAAAATATATTTTATGCTTTTTAACCACACACAAAAGGCTCTTGGATTTTTGCAAAAATTACTGGGTAGATTATCTAATAATAAAGAATTACTTTCGTACAACTTTCGTACAATACTATGTTATGACCTCAAAATGCTTTTTATAAACGAAGAGATTTTGGTGTTTGCATCAGATAACCAGCTCCATATGTATGGCTTTTCTGACGTGGTGAACTAGCTCAGTGGGTCACCTCATATAGCATTGCACATGTGATTTGGAGCCCACGGGACTCCTGCAAAACACAAGTCACGATAAAAGACTTGTAGGAGCAAGATGAAATGGCATGGTTGCTTCAGCAATTGTGTTTTTTATCTCATGTTCTCTTTTTTCTTAACACTATCGGTTAGATTTTGGGTTTGGTTTTAGGCGATACATTATTTTCAAACACGACAGACCGTTAACCTTTTAGCGCGAATTACAGAAAATGTAATTTCCAAATTGACACAATCATACAACCAATGTAATAAAATGTTTCCTTATGCATGTTCATCTGTTTAGGATAAAACTGAACACGTTATTAGCACAACTCACTGGACATTTCACGAAACGTGCAAGCAACAACATAATGTAATTTTGCAGAAATGTCGCCACGGGCATGTTTTTCCAATGAGCCAGGGTTGAAAGAAAAATACTATTGTTTGTGACAAAATGAAATGTGTGTGAGTATCTTGGTAAGTTGAAAGCACAGAGTTCATCCCCCTTTAAAGATCATCTATAACCTTGCAGTCCTCTAGAGAATGAAAGGAAAATGTGCCCTTTCTGCAATGGGGAAATTGCTTGTGAAAAGCCAATGAAAGAATTCTAACCTTGGCCACACTCGAGATCCCCTCGACCAGCCAGTCCACTGTCAGAACTGATAGAATCAACAGCATTGTGTGTGGGTTTGATTGACAGGTCAGGAGGAGACATCTATCTGAGGTAAAGTGGAGTCCCAGGATGTGACACACACAGCCATGGGTAAAAACAGCAGCCTTTGAGACGCACGTAACGCCTACAGGCCTGGCAAAAAGAGTGCTGTGAAAAACAGATAAACAAGCTGCACTGATAATAAACAATATGCATCCATTCTGCATTATAAATAGTCTCCGATTTGAGATTTGGTCTTAGATTTTCAGAAACTGTGAAATGCATGTGTTTTTTTTTAAAGCGAATAGTTTATACAATTTTGAAACGCTCTAAATGTCCTGTCACTGTAAAGGTTGGGTTTTGTCAAACGTCTGAAAGTGAGAGCACAAGCAGTGTGTTTGAGGATCAGAGATGAAATGTATTTAGTACCACTAAAATTACAACATAATGTATTAGTGCAGTTGGCACTAGAATAGTATTTTTTAAAATTCTAAAGTAAACATTGTATATAAAAATGCCTAAATGCAATATTATCTTCTATAAATGCCATTTGAATAAGGTTATTATAGTTAACTAAAACCAATAATTAAAAAAAATTGGTTACTTGGAGAGAAAAATCTGACATACTGTAAAATATTAAAAACTTATTTTAACTACTTGCACTTACAAAAAACATTTCAATTTATGGAATAAAAAAAGAAAAAAAAAAGAAAAAAAAAAAGAAAAAGGTAATAAAATCTTATAGTACAAAATATAATAGTACCCAGTTTTGACCCAGTTTAACAACTGTGCAGTAAACACCATCATTAACAATTCCTGCCCAATTAGATTTTGATTTACACAAATAAGACATTGAATTATCAAGAAATTACATCAAGCAGTATGTGCACAAAAATTTTTGTGAAATTACAGCATATTTCTGAATACTGTTTTACAGGAATCCTACAATCTTCCCCGCCATTGACAGAATTTTCATAGATGGAATGAAACAATGATTCCCCGCCATTTAAAAATTTGACGTGTTTTCACTGTTATATGGTAGGGGGCGCTAAGTTTGCGGCAACTTTTAACAGCGTTTACAAAAAAAAGCTGCCAGTCACTGCCAGCATTTTTGATCATTTCCACAAAATTGTAATGGCCTCCAGAATATTTTGTTGGCTGAATATCTGAATGAGCAGAGCCTTCTGATGTCCTGGGTCGACATTTAATTTGGTAACTATAGTTAGTTTTGTATTATACGCTGTTTAACGTTGATGACTGCGTTATTTTACATATGCATCTGCTTACAGATGTTATCGCTTGTTTCTGCTTCTTCTTCACATGTCTTTGATCAGGAGATTCAGAAGACGTGTAATAGCGCCCCCTACCAAATAACAGTGAAAACATGGAAAGCCTGAAATTTCCGCCAATGGCGAGGAAAGAGTTAAAAAAAAAAACTGGTGGGGAAATACATTTACATTTTTTAAATTTTGTCATTTAGCAGACGCTTTTATCCAAAGCGACTTACAACTGAGGACTAAACCAAACCAAGTGCTCACGGAAGAGATGAGTTGTCTTTTGAAGGTTGTCAGGGATTCTGCATTACGGACGAGGGTGGATCATTCCACCAGCATGTAACTGTGAAATAGTTAATTGTGCAGCACTGCATATTAGTATATTGCATAATATTGCATACATAGTTTATATGTTTTAGGCCCGATGGTATAGGTCTCTGAAGAGCAATCTGCACTTTTGCTCTATAGTAGTTAGTTGTTATGCACAGCACAGCACAAATGTCCACAATATACATTCCTGCAGTACATATTTACATCAGTTTATCAGGGTACCAAAATAATACATTTAACATTAGCATCTTGCTGTGTATTTGGACAGAAGGCCACTGTGTTCAAACAGTCTGCCCCAGGAGAATATCTTAGGCTTATTCTAAAATTTGTGCCGACCACAGGAGGTTTGGGATCAACTTGAGTTCCCAGTCTTATTTGACTTGTGCGTTTGCACAAGACGCTTGCCTCATCACTCACTTTAGAGTGTCACAACCCCTCCAGATGTACATCCTCTCCGCCGACTCTTCATTGAGTATGCTTAATTCATTACCGGCCCCTACAATTCCCACGCTTTCTCTGGAGATTCGTCCGTGGCTGACTGTATAATTCACATATGTGTTGATTGCCGTCTGTTTATGGCAGGATGCTGTCTGTTAAAAGGGTCAGTGTGATTACTCTTGTCAAAGGAGGTTAGTAGCTGTCAAGCTTGCTTCCAGGCCAACTGTTTGGGGTTCTGTGCATGGCTCCTGGGGCCTGCAGAAAGCCCTTGCCTGAGTCTCTCGACTCAACCGTATGTCAGCTTCTGTGGTTGATTGACTATTTATGAGTGAGAGAAGTACATTTGTGGTTTGATTGAAAACACAGTCATTTTAGAGTACCAGCCATGCATATACTTGTAGAATGACACTCCTACTAGTAATTTCATTGGCCGTAATTAACAGCCTTCAGGTAATCTGTAATTACAAAACTGAGACTAGGAAAGGATATAGTGACAACCATGTCTGAAGTGAATCAAAAGCCATACTTTAGAAAATATAGACAAAGTAATGAAAGGTTTGAAATCGGCATGTAAGTGGGTTTAATAATAGCCAGCATTAAAGTTTGTGGTACGTATCCTTTGAAAAATATGAATTATTGATATTAAGAAAAGGATCTATGACCTCTGGGAGCATCTCTTTCAATAGCTTAGTCAGTATAGTGTCTAACATACATGTTGTTAATTTAGATGATTTAACGAGTTTAGACAATTCTTCCTCTCCTATAGCAATGAATGATTGAATGGAATTTTCTTCATAGACACTACAATGCACAACCTGATCCGATACTGAGGTAGATGGTGCATGGTTTTAATTTTCTCTCTAATATTATAAATCTTGTAAGTAAAGAAGTTCATAAAGTCATTAGGCTACTGCTGTGCTGTTTGGAAACATCTGGGGTTAAAGTTTTATTTCTTGCTAATTTAGTCACTGTATCAAATAAATACCTAGGGTTGTGTTTGTTTTCCTCTAGGAGGGTCGAACAATAAGCAGATCTAGCAGTTTTTGAGGACTGCATGCAATAGTGCTATCTTTCCACGTAATGCGAAAAACCTCTAGTTTTTTTTTTTTCAGCTGCACTTCATTTTTCTGGCTGCTCTCTTGAAGGCCCAGGTGTGCTCATTGTACCCCGGCGTTGGACTATCTTCTTTAATTTTCTTTAAGTGCAAAGGAGCAACTGTGTCTAAAGTGATAGAAAAGAGAGAGTCACTAGTTTCTGTTGCAACATTGAGTTCTTCTAAGCTGTCTTGAATACTGAGGAGATGAAACTGATCAGGAAGATTATTTATAAAGCAATCTTTATTGGTTGAAGTGATAGTTCTTCCATATTTGTAAGAGGGAGTCAGATTTGCAGTCTTGGTTAAATGTGTGAGTATACACAACACTAGATAATGGTCAGAGATGACAAGGCTAGATGATCCGCTGAGAGAGAAGGCTACGGTAAACATTTGACAGGCAGTGCAAGTGACAATAACAGGAGAAGATAACATGACTCACCATGTTTGTTGACTGATCCAACTCACCCAGTTGCCCTGCTGCACGGCCTCTACAGCCGGAACAATGTACGGAGTTCGCTGCATTTATGACATGTGAAACCTTTGTCGCTAACAGAGAAGGCTACGCTAAACATGTGGCAGACAGTGCAAGTGACAACAGGAGATAATGACATGACTCGCCGTGTTTGTGGACTGATCCGACTCACCACAGTTGTTAGATGGACTCGTGAAATGCGTGAGAGAGAAAAAGACGGAAAGTAC
This sequence comes from Semotilus atromaculatus, assembly GCA_031834385.1. Classification (NCBI taxonomy): domain Eukaryota; kingdom Metazoa; phylum Chordata; class Actinopteri; order Cypriniformes; family Leuciscidae; genus Semotilus; species Semotilus atromaculatus. The sequence continues at coordinate 5,481,888 of JAULUF010000015.1, read as the reverse complement.
GGATGACAGGTTAACAGGCTGGCGAAATGCTAACGCGTCGTGCTAGCCATAGCGATTTAGATTAAAGCTAGCGATGGCAGATTAATGTGACAGACAATATTAGATAATATCAGATATATTGGGGTGATTAAGTTATATTAAGCAATATAAAGAGCAAGGAAAGATAGGAAATAAAGTTATATGGAGCAACAATATCAATCCACTCATGCAGACAGGAAACTGCTGTGCAACACTGAAAATGTTATATTAATGAATATGAATTAAATTGATTGCTAGCCATAGGACATTGACATTGACAGCTAGCCATAGGCGGAGAGTGTGTGAGGCTGGCCATGAGACTAGCATGGAATTTTCTCTTTTAAACCACTGCTTCTGATTTCAGAAAAGCTGCCCATAACTGTTGGTCTAGGATTAGTTTGCTCTGTGTAATAATAGCATATTGGCAAAGCAGATTTGGTGTTTGTTCTCTTGAGAGCACCAAAGGTTTCTTTTTACTACGCGTTTTGCAGCGTTAGGCAATGTAGCCAATAACAAACATAGCTATTGATTTCTTGAATGCAATGGCCAATCAGACATTTTTAAGTTAAAATGGAGTCCTGCACGCTCACAAAAACTCTCTTTATAACTTAACTAATAACAGACATTATGTAGGCTAAATAAGAGATTAATTTTGCAGTCAGCTTCATTGATTTTAACGGAACTTCGTGAGATGTATATGAATTAAGATGAGTGACAGCTTTTTAGTGATTACAAAGGGAGCTCTCTTTGCGCTTTTTCTAGGCAACATGTAATCTATTTAGAACTTTGTGCTTCAAACGTCTGATATACTTGCTTCAAAATAGGATTAAGTGATTGCAAACAATCCACAAATTCTCTCTCTGTGGGTGCTTTACAAACATCACTTCTGTGGCAGATCTCAGTGAAACAAATATCAGGCATAAGCCTGTGTTCAGATGCAGCCACTGCCTCAACCAGTAAGTGACATTTACAACTAAACCTGTAGAATATGAGAATGTGAATATGAGAATATTCTACTCTCTGGAGTCCCTGCATGGCAGCACAAACTGTGAGAAACAGACTTCAGTGTGTGAGAGCAGAGAGAATCGGGGAGTGTTAATGGGAGCTCCACAGCCAGCTAGTCACTCTGACCTTGGTGTAATCTCACTGACCTCATGAATGATTGATAAATAAATATGAAACTCAAGTCGTCTTCAGCGGCCGAAGAATCTAATCTCATCAGGAGCATCAGTGCGAGTGCCTGCGCAGCCTGGCCTGAACCGGACCTGTTTGTTCTTGCTGATTAAATGACAGCAGAGGAACTGTCTGCCAAAGATGGGCTGACCACGACTAATGCATTCACCGCTTTGATTCGTCACTGTCACAAATGTTAAAGGGACAGTTTACAGTAATGACATTTTTAAGTAAAAAAAGGAGGAAACTTTTAAATCTAGTTTAAAACAGACGTGCCAAGTTCTTAGAAATGTATACTCAATGTGTTCATGTTTTTTAAAACGAGACACTACAGGCAAAAACTGTTGTTTCATGCATCTGTCAATTTTGACAAATTTTTTAGTAGTAGTGTTGTGTAGTGAGTAGTGGAACGGAAACATCCAGAATACTCTTTTAAGTGAATATTTTATAGCACTTTATCTATTTGCGTCTATTTAGGGTGTTCATATATAATTTGCCTCATTTTATAAATATTTTATTCCTAAAAATGTTTCTAAAAAAATCAGATTTATGGAGTGATAAAAAGAGATTTCCAAAATCCCCTCTGTAAAAACCTTTACTTTACTAATATGTCAAAAAAAAAGAAAAAAAAATGAATTTTGAACCTGACTTCATCTAATGTCCATATTTTTATTCTAGAAATGTATGCAAATTAGTGCATATTTAATTAGATACCCCCCTCATATTCATATTTAACCCTCTGGTTCTCTTCTGTCATTTTTGACAGAACAATTACATTATAATTTTTTTTGAACTTATTTTACTTGATCGGAATGGTATGAAACTTGGTAAAGGTTTTGGCTCTTGTTACAGTATGTGAAAAAAATAAATAAAAAATAAATAAATCATGGACATGGTTCGAAAAGATTAAATGGTCGTGAAAAAAAAGTCACTCTTGTGCTCCTTTTTGACCAGATTGAAAATGAATGGGAGACAAATTTCATAGTGAAAACTTTTGGTACTGCAGCCAAACAAAATCTTACTGAAACCTAATTATTTGAGATATCAAGCTTAAATTTGGAACACAACTTGTTTAGATTTATGGCTTTGATTTTCTTGCAGTTTTAGAGTAAAAATATTTATAGAAAATATGTATTTAATATAAAAATTGAAAATAGTATTTTTGTTAATTTTTCATAACAATAACGTAAAATTCTGTTACTTTTTTTAAGTTCACTTTTAAAAAACTTTTTTCACTTCACTTCAATAATCTGCCAAAAGTTGTCTTTGAAAAGAGATCAAACATAAGTCTGTGCTCTAAAGCTTTCAGGATTTACGCCAGTTTAAGTTGGACATTAAATTTACAAAAATAAATAAAATAAATTTCATTTTTGACCGACATGCAAAAAGCACCAAAGGGTTAAATATAACACTCCAGAAAACTTGTAATACAAAAATGTTTGATACTTGGCATATCTTCACAGTTTGATCTTCACATGGGGTTTGTCAATGATAACGTGTACATTAGTGTTTTCTTAGTGATAATTGTGCTGTTACTGCAGCTAGATTTCATGTAATCAGACAGCTCAAAGTGTTAAAAATCCCCAAGGTTTCTAGATTTTAAGAAAGCAGGAGACTCTAATACAGGAAAATATAAGACACACATTAGATAAGCTTCCACAGCACAAATATATATAAATCAGACAAACATCTCCACTAAAAAAGAAAAGTATTGCCTTACAGATACAGACTGATATGCCCTCTAGACAAAGGGTTACTGACTTAACAAAATTCAGCACCACTGTTGTTTTGCTTTTACCTCAGCACTTATTTGGGATTCTATTCTACAGCCCTCGACAAGAGCTTTAAAATAACTTTTGTGCATAGACAATAGAAAGCATTGAGCTGAATTGTTAGTCAATACTAATTTCAGCCTTCAGCATTCGCTCTTCCACAAGATATTCCCCCATAGATTTTTCTTTATTTATTCTTGTCCACACTCTACATTATAAGGCCCAGAAGATAAATGACTCTTGTATCTTTAGATGTTAATATTACATTCAAATGACCTCTCAGAAGAGAACCACTGCCAGGTAGTGTGTAACCTAAAACCCTGGACAGCATTATTCCATTCCAGGCTGTCTGACCTCCTCGATCACTCTTCAATGAACCACCTCTACAGATGTACTTAAACAATACCATATGATCTGATTTAAAGGGATAGCTAACTCAAAAATGAAACAAACTATAATTTATTCACCCTGTTCCAGACCTGTATTACTTTATTTCTCCTGTGGAATGCAAAAGAAGATGCTTCGAAGAATGTACAGTTTTTTAAAGCAATAACAGATTTTAAGCTTCAAAAATGACACAAAAGCACCATAAAAGTGTCATTAATAGGGGACATAATGACTCGCACTATACGCTATAACGAGTCTAAGGGTCTGTTTAGACGACACGGTTTTCAACTAAAAACGTAAAACTTTTTATGTGTTTTTATGGCCGTTCATTGAGGCTATGTTTACACGTAAAAGATCTGAAGAGAAACGCAAAAGTGGCGTTGCGTTAACACTTTTTATTCTGCATTTAGACAAGCGTTATGGGGGGGAAATCTGCGTGCATATGGTGACGCAAAAGTGTATGAAATTTGATGTAGTGTGCACTTCTGGCGGCTAGATGGCAATGTGAAGCACTGCCACACAACAACACCAATATCTGAGAATATTTTGTACAACTGCTGAAAAGACTCTTGTACGTTTATCAGAGCTGCTAGGACAACTTGAAGGTCCGACATATGGAAATAATCCGACATGTTGGTTGTTATTTTCCTGTACTGGCGCATACCTGTGACGTAAACGCGTAGACGACGAGAGCCACCGTGAGCAGATTTGCGTTTTTACCCTTTAGACGGGAACGCGACGGTGGAGCGTTTTTAAGATTTCCACTCTGGTTTCACTTTTTTTGCATTTTTAAGCCTCAAAAATGCAGTCGCCGTGTTAACGAAAGGCACATCTGATCAAATATTTTTACGTTTCCACCCGTGTGCGTTCTTGTGTAAACAGGGCCTTACACAACAATGGCGTTTTGGGTTAAAAACGGTCTCCGTGTAAACTTTGAAACTTTGAATTCGTGAAAACGCGAATCTCTGAAGACGATGACATCATGCACATAGGTATTATGTTGTTTTTGTAGGATCCACTACATACTTCTCTTGACACATAGGTTTTTCACCTACTATATAGTAGGGAAGTATGTAATTTCAGACGCAGCCCTCTTCTCTGATGACGAGGACAGGACAACCTGTCACTCACGTGAGATCGACCAATAGCAAACAACAACAATCCAACTATCCAATCAATTCCTAATGGACAAAATCAAGTCCCAAAAGTCCCTAGATTAAGGTCTCGTTTAAGAAGGTGTTTCACTCAGATATACATCACAATATATAGAAAAGAAAACACTATTGCAACTTCCATTTCATGTCAACTTTAAAAAATAAAAATAAAAAACTCAAAAACTGATGAGATAATAAATCTTTTCAGTGGAAATGAGAACCAGTGTTTAAATTATATACTAAATGTGCACAATTTAAGTAGTGAGAGAGTTTTAATTAGGATGGCTAAATGTAAACAAACATCTCCAGTTTAAGCATAAATTTAAGATCTTGCACACATGCAACATGTATTCTTGCCTAAGAATCAGCTGCACAGTTGGTCCAAGGTGATAGCTGCAGTGACTAGCACACACTGACCTCTCTTTTCCCAAAACTGTCAGCCCTGGTGTTCTCTCTCCTCCATAAGCGGCCTGCTTGCTTGCTCCCTTTTTGTCTCCGCTACCTCTCCTCTGTCCTTCTTCCGGGCTTATTACAAATGAGCGTGACAGCCGCACAGAAAATGGGCCCATCAGTTAGCAGCACCAGAGTGTAGATATGATGGATGATGAGAAAGTTCCCCTCTAAACTTGGGGGTCTGACCTTGTTGCTGGTAATGTTACACGTACCCTGCCCTTTTACAGATAAAGTCACAACTCATCAACTTAGAGACCTGGATGGATAAAGCAAAATCAATCCTGGAAATTTCGGTGCTCTGCCAAGGACACAACAATGCAGTAAATTCAAAAGGAGGGTGATTACCTGGAAACTACCTCGAGAATTTGAAGAGATATTGTTAAAAATTGACTTTTGTTTGACTGTATTTCACCACATGAAGGTCTAAGTAAAAAACCTTGAGTTCTTCAGGACTTGACTGTCTTCAGAAGCCAAAAGAACAGTCTGGTCCTGTTTACTCTTGATTTATATTGCACTGTTGTGTTTTGATGCATGCTAGACTTTTTTTTTTTTTTTACAAGGAACCCCAAATATGAAAATATCAAACAGCATTCTGATCTAAAAATCCTGTAATACACATGCTCAGCATCTTTGATTTGCCTGTAGTCGCACATACACTCTCAGAAATAAGAAATGGTACAAAAGTTGTCACTGGGACGGTACCATTTTAAAAGGTCCCAATATGTACCATTTAGGTATATGTACACTTCTGGTACCTTTGAGGTACTAATATGCACTCTTTTTGGTGTACCCAGTGACAGCTTTTGTACCTTTTTTTCTGAGAGTGTATGTTGATGTATAGAATACATTCACAGTACCAGAGACATTTATCTTAAACAGACAATGAAATTCAATCACAGATGGTTTCTGGAGATGTATTTGAGGGCAGATTTGAGGTCGCGTGCTATATGAGGTACAACTGCTAGTGAGATGAATGGATTACAGACTTCCTTTGGGGCTACATTCACAGTCAAGTGAACCAGTTAGAGCTGGTTTCTCCATAGTTAAAGGTTGTACGGTTTTTGGACGGCATGCTTATGGGGCGGGCAGCTAGCGGATCGTTAGGAAAGATTAGATGAATGTGATAATTTATGTTTCGGCCTTTTTTGGGCCTGAAATGACTGATACAACCTTTAATCTAAAAAAAAAAATAGGATACAATCAGTTCTGTAGTAGGCAACTGTAAGTGTGCTGTGTATGAACTTTATCCTGTCTGCTTGAAGCATGCTCAAATAGCCAAATGACTGTAACGTTTTTTTGAAAGCCCATCATAGTTTATACGGTTATATGAAAGATCCTCTTTACAAGCTTTTTTGATGCTGGAAGGATTTCATGTAAGAGTTCTCGATGAGACATCTCGTTTATTATTCATCATGTAAATGTACACTGTCATTGCCAGTGAGCCGTAGAACAGCAGTAATAGCCATCATCTGATCTATTATTCATAATCAGCAATTTGCATAAGCAGCAGTGTGGTCTCCCAAATGACTATGTTAAAGCCACGGTCAGGTGATCCTGATAGAGGTGCTAACTCTACGGCTCTTTCGCAAACATTAAAGGAGCGCTGGGGCGGACATGCTGGTGTTCAACGACTAGGCGAGCTTTTGATTTTTGCTGCGGCTCGTTCGTTTTATCACCCGTCGACACCTCTTGTATTTGAATGTGCGCTCAAGCTTTGTCACTGCTGGAGGCTGTGTGCTGCCTCATTGATGGCTGTAGTGAAAGACCAAAACACGACAAAAACAAGCAGAGAACTTAAGAGACTCAGTCAGACTTTCTCAGGTCAATGTCAGGCATTTCATCTCATCAAAAGCAGAATCGTGATTTGTTTCCCTCTCTTATATGTTCTGTTTAAGGTTCCCATGCTATTTTCTTTCTTTCATCGAAATAGGAAGTTGGGGAATGACATACAGTATCATAGCGATGGGCTTTGCAGTGATGGCCTATTTTTGTAGGCCACACAGAAGTTAGCATCAACCTGGTTCCCTCGACAAAAAAACAATAAGATTTTCCCATTGGCTTTTGGATTATTGCAGAAAATAAGTCCTGTGACAAGCAAAAGTTTATGATTCTTACATGTTTTGTCCACAGACCTTATTTCAGGCATTTAAGCAAAAACCCATTTAAAAAACTAGAAGTGCTAAAATGCTAATTCATTTCTGGGTTTTGGCCTACAAATCCCTACAGCACTCTAATGGCTTCTAAAGTGAACTTTTTGCTGATAGAGGCTTTCGCACCGGGTAGTTCTAAGAACTAGCCAACCAATGTGGTTCCCCGAGAACTAATGGTTCCCTTAGGAACATTTTCCTGGTTACATTCGCACCGCCAGTAGGAGCTCTGAAGTGTTGAAGCCGCGCTTGTTGTTTTGACTTTTATTTTGACGGCGCTGAGAACGCCAGCCAGAGCCTGAGCTAACAGTGCTCGCATTCTCAGTGTACATTACGATCTGTCTAACAGTCCAGTCTAATAGGTTATTAGATAGAACTGTAATACATAGAAAGTAGACATGAAAAGGTATTAGACTTTGCGGTGTGATTGATGTCCAGTGTTGCTGGATTTTCTCCTTAGCGTAAAAGTTAAGAGGCCCATCTATCACTGTTTTCCATGTTCGTAGAGTTAGTCTAGGTGTAAATATCTAGGCTATAATCTGTGTATTTACACAGGTTTTTTTTTTTTTTTTTTTTTTAATGGTGGGTGCTGGTGTTTCGGTGCGTTAGTGCGGCCAATCAGCGAACACTAACTTCACGGATAGTTCCTATAGTGCTGGTTTAAACCCTACTCTGAGGTAGGAGCTAAATGAGTTATTCCAAAAGGAACTAAAACTGTTCCTAGTTCCTGTGGTGCGAACATGTAAAAAAACAGGTACTTCCGTGAATAGTTTAGGAACTATGTAAAGGTTGCTCCGGTGCGAAAGCCCCTAATGCTGTTGCTACTGGTGGTACTAAGGGAGGGATTCATTCTGTAGAGCATTTGATTGGATAAACATTTAGATACACCCCTAAGTGCATAAGAGTCATCAATGTTTTTGGTATGTTTTCCAGAAAGAGAAAAACTGTATATTTGCATATTTGCTCAAGTTTTGTCTATAGTACATGTAAGATTACATTAGCATATAGATACTAGACACAAACAAAGACACAAAACATACATTTTGAATTAATGGTAAAAAAAAAAAAAAACATGTAGGCTACTGTGCTGCACTTTAACTACCTCTTTTCAGAAGTGTGACAGTGGCTCAACTGATTTCAAAATAATGTTGCTTTTCCCAGGGGCACCTGCAGGACATGATCAATGATATATAGAAGGAAAAAAGGTCTTAGTTCTTTTCTAAACATTCAAAATAGGAAAAACATTTCTGTCCTATACAGTTTCTTTCCTTATAAATTATAAATGATCTCAAAGTTATAGGTCATATATATACCTACGGTGCATTCATAACTAATACAAAACACACAATATGGATTATTTAATAAATTGTTATTTAGACAACGATCATGTACAAGTAGCCTACTCATGTCATAATGATAATTATTTCAATAAGATTTAATGTTAACATTAGGTAAGTGTTTGTAATTATTTGAGAGATACAATCCAGTGAAGAGTGTATTTCTCAGAAGTTGATAGAATGTGTCTGGTAGATTTATTTTCAATTTATGAATTTATGTCAGTGGTTGCATATTTATAACTATAAACACACAGTCTGTTTACAAAAGCGATCGAGAATCTAGACCATATTTAACTCTCTCAGTGATTGTTAGTGTGCCAATTCAATTAAATATTCACATATTACATATTTAGATTGCATAATCTATCAATGTCTGTTTGTCATGTATAATACACCAACCAATCATAAACATTTGTACGGAGCCCCTAAAGGGACATGGTGGAGGAAAAAATATGAGATGGGAGGAAAAAATATGTATTTCAAAACATATTTGTTCGCTCACAAAACTTTTGCGTTCCTCCAAGAAACTTTGCATTCGCTCATAGTTTATCCGGGGAATGCAAAGCACTTGTGAGAGAATGCAAAAGCATTGACATAATTTTTCATTAATCATAACATTTTCTACTGGATATTTTTATGTAATTTTTTTATGTCTTTTTATGTCTTTTAGGACTTTTTATTTTTAATAGTGCAGGGCTGTGTAGCAGATCTAGGCAGGTGGTGCTGGGGAGGTGGAGGGCTAGAATACGAATTTGCATAGCGCGCAGAGTTAGCGTATTCATTTGAATAAGTCGTGATTATAAAGGGATGTGGTAATGAACAAAGTTTTTCGGGGGAATGTAAAACACTTGCGAGAGAATGCAAAAGCACTGACATAATTGTTCTCCCATCTCATAGTTTGTTTTTCCAACACCACGTCCCTTTATAGGCTCCATACATTTGAAACATTTAGAATGAACATATTAAGATGTAAGAATTAGTATTGTAATATTATAATTGTACATTTTAAATAAGTCATGTACACACATAAGTACACATATGTACACATAAGTACAATTCAAATTCTTTAACTTTTCTACATAAATGCAAAATCAACCCAATCATTCTAGAATGGTTAATGCAATATCAATATATATTGCAGAAAAACAAAATATCGCAATGCAATATCATGCAGCCCCAGCGAGAAGAGATGCACCTGGGCTTTGCACAACATGAGTGAATTGAAAACAGCTCCCTGTTATATTTGTCCAGTGATGTTGGACACAAGATGTCCTGCAATAACTTTGTTTAGCCTTTTGCCCTGTGGCTGAGACTACACTAAAAACTGCTAGCTAATGTTATGGCTGCTCTGCTAAACAATCTGCTGACATCAAAGGGCATCTGACTGATCCCACTATTAGAACAAGCGTCTGACATTAAAACGTGTGTGGGTGGACAAAAGAGTGCAAGCTCAGTTCAAATCAATCACTTTTAACAGCCACTTGAATTGAATTTCATATTGGCTGCAACAGAACAGCACTGTGTGACCTATTGCCACTCAGTATTGTTGTATGTTATTAATTGTTAATGCCAAAGAATCAGAGAGGATACATCAACCTGTGGGGGTTTGTTGTGCTCATGAGAAGAATAGTATTTTTGACTACTATTGAACTGCTATTGAAGTGTTGTGCAATGACGTAGAGGGCCCTATTTTAACGATCTGAAACGCAAGTATCAAGCGCGAAGCGCAAGTAACTTTGTGGGCGGGTCTTGGGCGCTGTTGCTATTTTACCGGCGGGATAAATGAGTCTTGCGCCCGACGCAAGTTTAAAAGGGGTTGGTCTGAAGTAGCTTCATTATTCATAGGTGTGGTTTGGGCGTAACGTGAAATAAACCAATCAGAGCATCATCCAACATACCCTTTAAGAGCAGGTGCGCATGTTGCATGGCGGACTGTTATTATTATGGCGGATTTAGGCGCGCACCAGGAGCGGTTCACAGCGGTGATTTCACAGCCTTCAGGTTTTTTTTTTTTCTGGTTCTTGACGGACAAACTAATTTGTCAGATGTCCTTATATACATATGTGTCTTGCCACTATTGGGCAAACAGGTCTGATCCGTCATTACTACAATTAGCCTGAAAAATGTGGGTAAATGTGCAAGCTAGATTTAGGCCTACATTTTTTACATCTTCATGGACACCACAATGATTTCCCTCATGTGTTAATATTTTGCAAAAAATATCCGGGTGCAAAATACGAATGATACATGCGTCAGTGTACAAAGTAATTTGCGTCGGGTGCAAGATAGGGCCCAATGTGTGTGAGAATTGTTCAGTTGAATGTGTCATGATTATAAAGGGATGTGGTAATGTACACATGAAGTTGATTGGCTGTGAACGTTACATTGAAACAACCACTCAGATCACAAATAGAGCTTCATGGCTGAACTACTCAATTCTTCTTTCAATTCATCAAAAAATCATGAAAAAAATGTATCACGGTTTTCACAAAAGTATTATGCAGCACACCTGTTTTCAAAATTGATAACAATAAGAAAAGTTTCTTGAGCAGCAAATCAGCCAATTAGAATGATTTCTGAAGGATCATGTGACACTAAAGACTGAAATTATGCTGAAAATTCAGCTTTTGATCACAGGAATAAATTACAATTTAAAACATAATATAATAGAAAACAGTTTTTGTAAATCCTTTAATAATATTTCACCATGTTGTTTTTACTGTATTTTTTTATCAAATAAATTCACTATAAAAAAAAAGTAGCTGCCTTAATTTTTATATCAACTAATTTTTCAACTAAGTCATTTCAACTTAAAGGAATACTTCAGGATTTAGCATTAAGCTTTGTATTAGTAGAAAACCTGTAGTATTTTCTAAATTACTGTGCTTTCCACCCTCATATCCTCCCGAGACGAGAGATTTATGTATTTTTTTGTCTGGAAAAAATCAGTCAAAATAAAATCCGTCTCTCGGAATCTCTCAAGGATTTTTTGGCCAGAGGCTAAAGACTACAGCCAGTAGTAGGGGCTGTCCCGCATGTTCTCAACCCGCCCATAGAGGGGGGGGGGGGGGGGGGTATCACTCACAGAATGTACACATAGTGTCAGCCATCTTTTATTTGGAAGCTAAGCTAGCAGGCTCTTGTTCTGTGGAGAAAGCTGAGTAGTCGGGGTTTTGGGTTGCCATCCTCTTTTTCCCGGACATGTCCAGCCGTCGAGATCGTCCAAAATGTCCGGGATTCAGCTTTTGCTTTCTGCAGTCGCCATTCATTGCACACCTTTTGTTTCAATCTAATTGAATTCATTCCGATTGGTGAATCTGAATGTAGTGTTTACATGAACGCTAAACATGTGATCGGTTGATGTGCATTTTAACATTGCTAAGAAAATTCCCGCTCCTCCGTGAGAGATACGAGGCCGGTGCGTCTCACAGGTGTCGCTCATCAGTAATCACGCCACCGGCCTTGCGCCGCTCTCCCGCGGCCCTCACTCGTCCTGCTCGCCACAGCAAACATGAGGAATGGCGACTGTAGAACTCAAAAGCCGAATCCCCGACACTTTGGGCGATCTCGTAATCCCGGGCAGACTCATCACGGAGACTCACTAGTAGCCTAGCCTTGTTGTTTAACTACTGCGCTCTGTTACCGGTAGGCGTGGCCTCCTAGGGCAGAGAAGCAAGGGCATTCTGGGAGTTGTTGTCTTTAAATAAAATAATTTTACAATAATTTCTCATTTCTTCTACATAACTGACCCATTTTAAATACACATTCATCTTTCCAGAGGTGAAGTATCCCTTTAAAAGACATTAAACTGACTTTGAAGTGAGTTGAATCTTGTATAACATAACTTATTTTGATGAGTTAAAACACATGTTAATCATTTAATTTTGTACAGTGTACATTTAGTAAGTTTGGTGCAAACCTTTGAACAGTATATAAAAACCTACTGGTTATAACATTACTGGTCTTAATATAAAAACCAGGATGGACATGACAACACATAGTATGAATGCCATTTTATTTTATAAAATGTATGAATTTCATTGGTAACTCTTTAACATTTTTACAGTGTAAAGAACCCATTCAGCATAATTAAATGGAACAAAATGTGATAGAAATTGGCTTCTTCTGGCTAATTGGGATGGATGGTGAAACTGTCACTTAAGGGTTTGAGATCTGTCCACTCCAAATTAACTGTTTGAATGCTATATTTGTTTTTGTTTTTTTGCAGTTACATAAATTCATTTGTGTGTCATACTTGTTTGGCTGAAAGGTCTGTTTAATGGCAGGTTCCATTGTCTCTCTCTCTCTCTCTCTCTCTCTCTCTCTCTCTCTCTCTCTCTCTCTCTCTCTCTCACACTCACGCATGCACGCATCCATACATTAATGCAATGAATATGGTAATATTAAACTATTGTTACTTAAGTATTGTTACATTTTATATGACATTTATATGTATATTATGTTAAATAGATGTTTGGTCAGATTTATGAGGGCTTTTCATTCATTTCTAACACCCGTGCTCATTTTTAAGTTAATTAAGTACATTTATGGGTTTCTAACTAACACCCACCGCTAGAATTAAAAACTATTTCAGTAGCAGAAAGGATCCATTGATCCTTAATGAAAAAGCGCAGTTAGGTACCTCTTGTTAGTCTGTCAGAAAGCCTCACTAAAACATTTGAATGATAAATTCATCTTACCTCCTACTTTTTGAGTTTGAGCTTGAATACTGTTATGACACATTCAAATACATGATACTATATATATATATATATATATACACTCACCGGCCACTTTATTAGGTACACCTGTCCAACTGCTCCTTAACACTTAATTTCTAAGCAGCCAATCACATGGCGGCAACTCAGTGCATTTAGGCATGTAGACATGGTCAAGACAATCTCCTGCAGTTCAAACCGAGCATCAGTATGGGGAAGAAAGGTGATTTGAGTGACTTTGAACGTGGCATGATTGTTGGTGCCAGAAGGGCTGGTCTGAGTATTTCAGAAACTGCTAATCTACTGGGATTTTCACACACAACCATCTCTAGGGTTTACAGAGAATGGTCCGAAAAAGAAAAAACATCCAGTGAGCGGCAGTTCTGTGGGCGGAAATGCCTTGTTGATGCCAGAGGTCAGAGGAGAATGGCCAGACTGGTTCGAGCTGATAGAAGGGCAACAGTGACTCAAATAACCACCCGTTACAACCAAGGTGGGCAGAAGAGCATCTCTGAACGCACAGTACGTCGAACTTTGAGGCAAATGGGCTACAGCAGCAGAAGACCACACCGGGTGCCACTCCTTTCAGCTAAGAACAGGAAACTGAGGCTACATTTGCACAAGCTCATCGAAATTGGACAATAGAAGATTGGAAAAACGTTGCCTGGTCTGATGAGTCTCGATTTCTGCTGCGACATTCGGATGGTAGGGTCAGAATTTGGCGTCTACAACATGAAAGCATGGATCCATCCTGCCTTGTATCAACGGTTCAGGCTGGTGGTGGTGGTGTCATGGTGTGGGGAATATTTTCTTGGCACTCTTTGGGCCCCTTGGTACCAATTGAGCATCGTTGCAACGCCACAGCCTACCTGAGTATTGTTGCTGACCATGTCCATCCCTTTATGACCACAATGTACCCAACTTCTGATGGCTACTTTCAGCAGGATAATGCGCCATGTCATAAAGCTGGAATCATCTCAGACTGGTTTCTTGAACATGACAATGAGTTCGCTGTACTCAAATGGCCTCCACAGTCACCAGATCTCAATCCAATAGAGCATCTTTGGGATGTGGTAGAACGGGAGATTCGCATCATGGATGTGCAGCCGACAAATCTGCGGCAACTGTGTGATGCCATCATGTCAATATGGACCAAACTCCCTGAGGAATGCTTCCAGCACCTTGTTGAATCTATGCCACGAAGAATTGAGGCAGTTCTGAAGGCAAAA